>CAAKHD010013359.1:13195-77324 GCA_901007705.1 Fistularia tabacaria | reverse complement strand
TGTGCTCTCCCTCTCTTGTGTGTGTGTGTGTGTGTGTGTGTGTGTGTGTGTGTGTGTGTGTGTGTGTGTGTGTGTCTCATCAGGTTACATAGCCTTCTTAACGACATTTCTTCTTCTACACACCACAGGAAATTCCAATTCAGACCAACCGTAATAACATCATCTACTTGTACAAAGTACACTTGGCCTTGTGACATTGAAAACTGTAAGTGTTCAGGATATGAAAAGAACACTGCCTTTCAGAAATCAGAGTGACTTGATGAATGAAGTTAGACTACAAAGAGATTGGCTTATAGGTGCATCTTATTTCCATTAGGTTTAGGTAGATTCATTGAAGAATGAGCAGAGGGAAAGAGAGATAGTTTAGAGCAAATCACTGCACCAAAACAGCCATTACAAAGGTGGTGAATCATTTGTAACCGGCAGTAGACTCAGAGTCTTCCTCTATCTTATTGTTGGACTTGAGTACTACTTTTGATACTATAATTTATCTGCTGTGGTTGGACAGATCTGAAAACTTGGCATCTCAGGTCAGGTCCTCCAGTGGTTAAATTCATACCTATCTGAGAAATCTCACAAAATGTTCTGTTTGACAAAACTCTGCAGTAACAGAGTTAGGAACTGTAGTCTGACCTATGGCAAGACGCTTCAAATTAACCTACCTTCAATTTAAAGAAGTCACCAAAGCTGCCTTTTACCACCTTACAAACTGCGAATCCAGATCTGCCTTGTGATGAAAAGACAGAAATCTTAATCTATGAATTCATGACATTGGGATTGGATTATTGTGATGCCCTGTCATCCAGTTGCCAAATAAGCATGTCCAGGGCCTACAAATTATTAAGAATGCAGTGGCCCATGTTCTGACCCGAGCAACTACATGCGAACATATTACTCTAGTGTTGGCCTTGCTAGACTGGCTCCCTGTTTGGGAGCCTGTAAAGCAGTCAATGGCGTTGTATCATCTTTATTTATCTGGCTTGGTTAAGTACATGTGCTAATACGGTTCTAGCCATTTTTATTTACCCAAAGGCCCGAAAAAAGACAAGTTGGTTGCAAGAGTGCCTTTTCTTTCATGCACCAACACAGTTCTGCAGATATCTTTAAGCACAGCTGAAGACTTACTTCTTTGCTTATGAGTCATGAAATGTGTACTTTGAGTTTCGTTTGAGAGGTTTTGTTGTGTTTTTGCTATCCCTCATCTCCAAAAGACAGGTAAACCTCTCCTCTATTCCTCAGGCATCCTCTCACTTTAAGGGTATGTTGAACGTTCTAGTTTAAAAACTCTACTGCTACCTCTCCTTGACACTCCCGTACCTCCAAAGGTATGTAATCAGGACCAGCTTAACTTTCCATTCTTCATCCTTTTCAATGTCCTACTCACTTCCCGTTTACCAATCTGTACTACTGTGTGGTCCACAATGGTCACCTCTTCTACTCTTCATTCCCTCTAATTTCCCTTATTCATTAACTCTTACAAGTAATCTTTTAACCTTCACATCACAGTTCTGGCATCTGTCAATAAATTTCCCTCTCTATCCTTAATCTTCCTAAACTGCTGCACATCCTTCCCATCTCTATCTCTCTGCTTCACCAACCTGTTTAAATCAGTCTCTCCCTCCTTACTGTCTAACCTAGCGTTCAAGTTATCATATGCCGTTTCTTTGGCCTTTGCCACACTTACCTTGAAGTTATGTTATACTCCTGTTTACTCTCTACTGTCACCTCAGTGTCCCACTTCTTCTCAGCAATCCACTTTCTCTGTGAACACTCCTGCACGTCCTCATTCCACCAATAGGTCTCCTTATCTACTTTCCTTCCTGATAACACACGAAGTAGTCTCTTACCTGTCTCTCTGATCACATTAACTGAAGATGTCCAATCTTCTGGAAGCTCTTCCTGACCATCCAGGGCCTGTATCAACTCCTTCCTGAAAACCACAAAAACCTCTTCTTTCTCAGCTTCCACCATATCCTCCTCTGCTGTCTTTGTTATGTTCATCATACTTGCCACCATATTCATCCTACACACTACCATCCTATGCTGTCTGTCTACGCTAACACCTACTACTACTTTGTAGTCACTGATCTTCTTCAGATGACACTGTCAGTACAAGATATAATTCATCTGCTTGCTCCTACAACTACTCTTATAAGTTACCCTATGGTTGTTAGCCATATGCTGTTCTGCATTCCTATCCTGTATACAAAACCTGCCCATAATCAGTGGTGATTTACTCATCACCACTGTTGCCCGCACATACAGGATGGGGATACTCTGCATCACTTCATCTAACTCACTTCAGAATTTCCCTTATTCCACCTGTGGGGCACAACTTTTATAAACATTTATCATCACATCTTTAATGTCTACTGTAGCTTTAGACTAATTACACTATCTGACATTATTTGAATCTCCTAAATATTCCTAAAAAACCCTTCTTCATGATTACTCATACTACATTTGTCTTCCCATTAATACTTTGATAGAAAGCTGCAGCTTCTAGCCTTGCTATCTTTTTACATGGTTTCCTGGACACATGGAATATCCACCTCCACCCTTTGTCATGTCAACCAACTCTTTCTTTTTCTGTAATAGCCCATACATTCAAAGTCCCAACTGTCAGTCCTAGACTCTTGTATTTCCTCTTCTTTCTCTGCCTTTACTTTATCTCCTTCTTTTACAGCAAACAGCAGCTCACATTCCATCAACACCTTGTAGGTTCTCAGGGCCGATGGCGGTCATTGTAAATTCAGGCTTCAACCAATCCAGTATGAACGTCATGGGTTTAATTTGCAAATCAAGTTTGGGGCAACCTTGGACATTGTGAACCATGGAGTACACTGACTTTCGCCCCATAGATATATTTTCTTATTCATCTTATCTTTGACTGTTCTTTTCAAGGGTCGCCACAGTGGCTCATCTGCCTCAATCTAACCCTATCGTCTGCATTCTCTTCTCTCACAATAACTTCATGCCCTCTTTCACTACATATATAAATTCCAACCTAGGTCCTTCACTCAGCCTCCTGCTTGGCAGTTCCATCCTCAGCATCCCTCTGCCCATATATTCACTATCTTTCCTCTGTACATGTCCAAACCATCTCAGTCTTAAAGTATGTCTGTGCATCGATTCCAGCTGCCATTGGGCGAGAGGCGGGGTACACCTTGGAGTGGTCGCCAGTCAATCGCAGGACCACATATAGACACAGACAACCATTCACTCTCTCATTAGAGGCAATTTTCCAATTGACCTGCTTCATGTTTTTTGGACTGTGGGATGAAACAACAGAGTCCCATGCAAGGGGATAAAATGCAAACGCCACACAGAAAGATCCCCCTGTCAGTCCCCTGTCCTTCATGCTGTGAGGCTAATGCGCTAACCACTGCGCCATACATACATACATACATACATACATACATACATACATACATACATACATACATACATACATACATACATACATACATACACACACACACATATACATATATATATACACACACACACACACATATATATACATATACATATATATACACACACACACACACACATATATATATATATATATGTTCCTGTCTGAATCAGTCCCACATCTGTAGCTATCATATGTTTGTGTTGGAAAGCATTATTGTTGCTGTTGTTATGTTTGTTGGCATTTGAATAAATGACAGAAAATTGAATTGGTTTAATTTGTTTGACAGATGCAATATTATTTTTGTACAACATCTCACTTGGGTGTCAATATCAGTTTAATAAGTTTAAATAAATAAAAATCTTTCTAATAATGAATAATCATATGGAAGAACAGATGAGCTACAGGCCTATGCTGAATTCCCGAAAACTACATTTTTTAACATTTCATCTATTATACCCATAAAACATGTTCACCCCCTCAACCCCATAATTCCTTTGGGGACTTGGACCAGTCACACCAACTGTTCCAGATCCAGTCATCTTTGTATTTATGTTCTTGGATACTTGTCATCACCTTGATCTGCAAAAACCTAATCATACGAGTGAAATAATGCTTGCAGAATTAGGCAGTTTATACAGGGAAGTTATACAATTTAAATATTACAACTTACTTACAGCAACAAATATAATCAGCATATATCTTTAATAACGCTGTTGGCGATTTTCTCTTCTTTGATTCATTGGCTTTTGCACAAAAACATTTTATAATCCGCAAGCTTCTATTTTAATGGGCGTGATCTCAAACTGATCCATTTACCAGAGGTGAGACCACGGTTTTAAGAGAGGAACAAAACAGGAAAATTTGCAATATTTCCCCTTATTTTTAAACACCCCAGTATTTTATATAAATGCATTCCGCAAAGGCTGCTATTTGTCGCTATGCCTTTTCTGGCATGATTATAAATTTCAAAAGAATGGAGGCCAAATGCATAAAACTGTTAATTGTAGATTACATCTGTGTGTTCACAAAAAATATAAATAATCACATTCGTAGAGATGATGGATAGAAGATGGGAGAGGGTGCATTGAGATCATTATAATGATTATAATTGATAGGGGTTTGATGCTGTAATGTCTTTCATAATACATCTAACATCCCATCAACGAAAGAAAAAGTACTGAGACTGGGAAAAAAAATCCAGTCTGTTAAAATGTTAACTAGCTAAATGACCAATGAAGTACTTGTTTGATATCAAAACTATTCATCAACATAAAAGGTCAGGAGCAGCCCTAATACATTTGACTTTAGTAGAGTCATTATATATGATAGTATTCCTATATTTTGGCGACATGACACGCTGTAAAAGTTGAAATATACAGTATGCAAAATCAACTCAAAATGTCAGATATCTATCAAAACAATAAGAGCAAATCTCAATATTGTTCGAAAACTTCAACAAAGAACCTTTGTTAACAGAAATTTATCAGACTCTTGTTCTTAAGGGATTTTTTAACCACAGGCTCATTTCAAAACTCAGAACTCATAAAAATTGGGTAAGCCACACACCACACATTCAACAAATAATGAGAGTAGTCAGAAAGACAAACCTATCATCAAAGAATATTGACAGCTAGAACTCAAGTGCAGTGCTGTAACCCTTTCAGAGAGGTACAGCAACTACACGAACATGACGCATTACTGCACATGAACGTTCCTTTTCTCTAACTTCGTCACTTCCCCTACGCCCACCTACTGAATGTTTCGCCACATTAAACATGATTTGAAAAAGGTAAAAATGTGGCTGGCCTTTTACGGAGGACATCGGGTTGTCAAAGCATCTTTCTCTCCGAAGGTGGATAAGAGGTACTCATTGCCCTGAGCAATTCCTATGCCTCTTCAACCCTGTGTTTCCCTACTCGGATGGAGCTAAAAGAGTTTAGGCACATAGCTGCAAAGGTTGCTTGTCAATTTAAATAGGACAGCACACTGAAGAGCGCTTGAACGGCACAACTTCATTTATCATCCACAGTGGTAACTCTCAACTGCCATGTTCATGCTGGCTGGATAATGAAGCATTCTGTCATTGCCTATGGAAGTGCACTCATTCAGAAAAGTCTCTGAAATGTTCCAGAGGCATGAAATAGCTTTTGATGAGAGTGCTGTGGTGTGGGTTGGACTAGCTTTATTGAATCAAATCTTGGATTAAAATCTGGTTTGTGACCCCAGAATCACCCAGAGCTCTGAAATTAACAGCAAGAAGAAAAGCATACCTCCACACATGGTTAACTCTGAACAAACACATAATTTAGTGGCGTTCACAGTTAAGTTCAGAAGGTTGCATTTCTTGAGAGTAGAGCCGAATCTAAAGTGTAAAAGGGAGTGTCTTTTGGGATCCCTGGTTATGAGTCTGTGTGCAGTTCCTTTCACCTTGCAGTTCTTCACCAGCAGGATAGATTTCAGCTGGTGTGCAGTGCACACCTGCGGAGCATCAATTCTTGCCAGCCCTCCGGCACCAGAGCGTCCAGTTGGACAGACTGTTTAACCCGCAGTGGCTGGCAACTGGTTTGCCTCCCCTCTCCTTGAATTGCAGTTGAGGGAAAGCAATGAAAGCATTTTTTAAAGTTTTATTAGTAATAAGAACATATATAAATTTGAGAACTTAATTCATGAAACATCTATTTTGGGAAGTGGTGATTAAATACAGTTCCTTTGGTGGTTTATCAGGTTGAAAAACAGATAGAAAAAAGAATAATTCACCATGGGACTAGGTTAAAGAAGGATGAAACTGGAATTAGAAAATGCAGAATCAGAGACAAAGCAAATGACAAATAAGGAAAGTGTATATCCTATTTTCTGGGTACATTGATTGTAACTGTGATCATCTAACAAGAGTTTGCAGACACAGCAGCAGTCTTCCTCCAACACTTTACATTAGTCAAAGGTGGTTGGAATGAGAAGTGAAATGCTGGTAGAAGTGGCTGCCACTCCGTCATTTCGGAAGTACAGTATGTCAGTGACGCCTTAGCTGGTTTTTATCATCTAGGTTTTAAATATGTACAGCTTTAGTGATCTTTCTCAAGCTTTCTGGAAATGGATATGAATTCCAAAGCTGTGAATACTTTTTTGTTGGAGACTGGTCGTGTCCTCTGACATGGATAATTTTTAACACAATTTAATCAACCATTCCATCCCTCTAATAAGAATACATGTGTGCAAATGAGAGGGACCCAAGGGAACAGTGAGGTAACAGGGAGTAGAGATAAAGAAGATGCAAGGTTTTAAATAGCAAGGATCAACAGCCCAAAGTGATGGGGAGTGTAGAAAAGGGGTGGAAAACATGTGCGGACAGGTTGTAAGGGCTAGATGTTTGTGTCAGGGGTAATGTGCAATAAAAGAGTATATGCAAGAATCAAAGGAAAGATGTAGAATACGGTGGGGAGACCAGCAATACTGTATAATTTAGAATTGCTAAGGAAAAAACAGCAGGAGGAGTTGGAGGTCGCATAGATAGATGAAGAGTTTGAAGTTCTCTTTGTGAGAGACAAGGATGAATGGGATGGAATGGTTCAATAAGAGGGGCAACATGTGTTAGATGTTTTAGATAGGCCAGACTGAGATGGTTTGGATATGTACAGAGGAGGGGTGGTGAATATATTGAAAGGAGACAGGAGCCCTAGAGAAAGACTAAAGAAGAAATTTGTGGATGACATGAAAGGCAACATGTTAGTTGGTGTCATTGAAGAGGATGCAGACAATAGGGCTAGATGGAGGCAACAGATTTCACCTGGGCAGCCCCTGAAGGGAACAGCTGAAAGGAAAAGAACAAGATCCCTCTCAAAAAAAATGTCTTCCCTTTAGTCAAATTTCTTGGGCGGCCAGGGAATGAACAAAGGGGAAAATAATTTCCAAAACAAAGTTTGAAAACTTTTTGAATTGTTTCTGATCAGAGGTTACACACAAGTTTTATTAAATCAGTCACAAAGTCACTCAGAATTGAATTATACATCTCGTGTATCCATAGCCCCTTTTTCACATGAACTGCAAAAAGAAGATTATTTAGGCTTTACTCGGATGGCCTGTCATACAAAGGCTAATGTCAGAGTAATGATATTAAAGATTGGATATTAAACGGTCGTTAACCAACCAGTTTGGTAAAAAGCAAGCCAAAGTATTGCTTCCAGCAGGCTATTAACCTAGAGAATGTGTGTTGATGTTTATCATCCAACTGGAGCAAAATAGGAACATCTGCAGCTAAGGAACATAATTTATACAAGTCATGTCAACAAAGCGCAAGGAAGAACCCAGAAAAATGTAACCAGAGAAACAACATAACTTCTATCTCTCTGGATGCGGTTGTTGTAACTAAATCCCACAATCTATGCAGGGTAGTATGTGGGTCACAATCTGCCTCAATCCAAATTCTCTTACCTGTGGCTCACACAGGAGTCTGTCACTGTTTAATACATGTGTAAGAACAAGTAAAGGGCAAACAGTAACTTTGACCAAAAAGGATATAATTTAAAAATTGATACAATATGGATTGAGCAATGATTCATATTGTCTTGCATGTGACAGATGAGTCACTCAGCAGCAAAGAAGCAGCTGAGGTTGGTGTTTAGTAAACATAAAAGATATTCTATTGCCTGTTGCAAGATTCTTTTCCAATACAAGTTATCTTATTTCATCTTTGGTATTCTGCACCAGACATCATGACTCCACATTGTCGAAGCTGAAATACGGATCAATTTCTACTCCAGGTTATAAGCCTTAATGTAGGATTAGATATCCTGTTTTTTGTGATGTCTCATCTAATGTATTTTTGTATAGCTTATCCCTTTCCAAAGATGACATTTATATATCAGTATGAGAATCTATAAGTGAAATCTTTTTAGAGCATCTACACTGAGAAAAGGCCACCATGGAACAGAGTTAATTGTCAGTTATGTACATAAAGAAAAGTAAATAAAGACTTAATCCTGAATAACAGTTTGTTCAAGACATGTACATCACTTTTCTCTGGACTCGAAACATATGTCCCAACCAAAAAAAGATATTTCAAAAACAAAGGGGATTTTTTTACTAGATGCAATATGAAAACTACCTTGCCACAAAAAAAAATCTACTTCAGCTGCTGAGTTGATCATGATGTATTTGCAAGGTTATGTCACTATAATTACAACAAGGATTAAAGTGTTATTTGGTGTCATGCTTGAACTCAGAAGTTAATTCTTTAGTAAAGCCAATAGTTTGCAAACAATTTTGTTGAGTGCATGTTCAATTGCACTCAATTCAAACTTCATGTTAATCCCTCTTTTTATATTTTCCACACAGTCAATATATTTTAAGTATTACAAAATACACGGAATGCAGCCTCAGGGCGGCACAGGCCATTGTCTCCCTGAGCCGGTCCAAAGCCCGGAAAAAGGCAGAGGGTTTTGTCAGGAAGGGCATCCGACATAAATCTTGTGCCAAACTAAAATACGTGAATTGAACAAAAGAATTTAATATCGGATCAGTCGAGGCTACTGTGGTTCGAAGAAAGAGAGGAGGAAGGCGTGTTTGGAAGCAGAGAGAGAAGAGGAAAGTTTGACCCTACTCTGTCCCAAGAGTTATGGAAGGAGTAGGGACTTTGAATATTGGGACGATGACAGGAAAAGGTAGAGAGTTGGTTGACATGATGCAGAGAAGGAGGGTTGATATACTGTGTGTCTAGGAGACCAGATGGAATTGTAGAATGGCTCGAGGCTTAGGAGCAGGTTTTAAGTTGTACTATCATGGTACTGATAGGAAGAGAAATGGAATAGGAATTATCTTGAAAGAGGAGTTTGTTAGGAATGTTCTGGAGGTGAAAAGAATGTCAGATAGACTTATGAGCCTGAAACTAGAAATTGAAGGTGTGATGCTCAATGTTGTTAGTGGCTGTGCCCCACAGGTAGGATGAGAGTTACAGAAGAAGGAAAAGTTATGGAATGAGTTAGATGTAGTGATGCAAAATATCCCCAGAAATGAGAGGGTGGTAATTGGGGCAGACTTCAATGGACATGTTGGTGCAGGCAATAGAGGCGATGAAGAAGTGATGGGCAGGTTTGGTATCCAGGATAAGAATGCAGAAGGACAGATGGAAGACTTTGCACAAAGGATGGAAATGGCTGTAGTAAATACTTTTTTCCAGAAAAGACAGAAACATAGGGTAACTTATAAGAGCGGAGGTAGGAGCACGCAGGTAGACTACATTTTGTATAGGCGAGGTAATCTGAAAGAAATCCGACTGCAGAGTAGTGGTAGGTGAGAGTGTAGCCAGACAGCATAGGATGGTGGTTTGTAGGATAACTCTGGTGACAAGGAAGATGAAGAGGAGGAGGAGTGTTGGATGGTTTTCAGGGAGGAGATGAGAAAGGCTCTGGGTGGTCAGGGAGAGCTTCCAGATGACTGTACAACTACAGCTAATGTGATCAGGGAGATGGGTAGGAGAGTACTTGGTGTGTCGGCTGGAAGGAAAGTAGATAAGGAGACCTGGTGATGGAATGAGGAAGTGCAGAAGTGTATACAGAGAAAGCAGTTTGCAAAGAAGAAGTGGGACACTGAGAGGACTGAAGAGAACAGACAGGAGTACAAGAAGATGCAGCGTGAGGTAAAGATAGAGGTAGCAAAAGCAAAACAAAGCGCATACGACGACTTGTATGCTTGGTTGGACAGCAAAGGAGGGAGAGACTGATTTATACAGGTTGGGAAAATAGAGCGATAGAGTCGGAAAGAATGTACAGCAGGTCCGGGTGATTAAGGATAGAGAGGGAAATATATTGACAGATGCTAGAAGAGTGATGGGAAGATGGAAAGAGTACTTTGAAATGCTGATGAATGAGGAAAATGACAGAGAGGGAAGGGTAGAAGAGGTACCTATTGTAGACCACAAAGTAGCCGAGATTAGTAAAAGAGAAGTGAGGAGGGCATTGAAGAGGATGAAGAACGGAGAGGCAGCTGGTCCAGACGATATACCTGTGGAGGTATGGAGGTGTCTAGGAGAGGCAGCGGTAGAGTTTCTGGCTAGATTATTCAACAGGATCCTAGAGAGAGAGAAGATGCCTGAAGAGTGGAGAAGAAGTGTGATGCTGCCAATTTTTAAGAATAAAGGGGATGTGCAGAATTGCAGTAATTATAGAGGGATAAAGTTGATAAGCCATACAATGAAGTTATGGGAAAGAGTAGTGGAAAATAGACTGAGAGCAGAAGTCAGTATTTGTGAGCAGCAGTATGGCTTCATGCCTAGAAAGAGCACTACAGATGCAGTATTCGCTTTGAGAATGCTAATAGAGAAGTACAGAGAAGGTCAGAGGGAGCTACATTGCGCTTTTGTAGACCTTGAAAAAGCATACGACAGGGTGCCCAGAGAAGAACTCTGGTATTGTAAGTCTGGAGTAACAGAGAAGTATGTTAGACTGGTCAAGGACATGTATGCTGGTTGTGAGACGGTGGTGATGTGTGCTGTTAGGTGTAACAGAGAAGTTCAAGGTGGAGGTGGGACTTCATCAGGGATCAGCTCTGAGCCCCTTCTTATTTGCACTGGTTATGGACAGGCTGACAGATGAGGTTAGACAGGAAATGAGAGCAGGGAACAGTTTGAGGAAAATCTTGAGAGGTGGAGGTATGCTTTGGAAAGGAGAGGAATGAAGGTTAGTCACAGCAGAACAGAATATATGTGTGTGAATGAGAGGAACCCAGGTGGAATGGTGAGGCTACAGGGAGTGGAGATCAAGAAGTTGGAAGATTTCAAGTACTTAGGGTCAACGGTCCAGAGCAACGGAGAGTGTGGAAAAGAGATAAAGAAAAGGGTTCAAGCAGGTTGGAATGGGTGGAGACAACTTTCAGGGGTTCCATGTAATAGAAGAATATCAGCCAGAATGAAAGGAAAGGTGTGCAAAACAGTGGTGAGACCAGTGATGCTGTATGGATTAGAGACAGTGGCACTGAACAAAAGACAGGAGCCAGAGCTGGAGGTAGCAGAAATGAAGATGTTGATGTTCGCTTTGGGAGTGACAAGGATGGATAGGATCAGGAATGAGTCCATCAGAGGGACAGCAAGTGCTAGATGTTTTGGAGAGAAGGTCAGAGAAGCCATACTTAGACGGTCCTGTCATGTACAGAGGAGGGATAGGGGCTATATCGGTAGGCGGATGCTGGAATTGGAGATGCCAGGCAGGAGGTCTAGAGGAAGACCGAAGAGATGATTCATGGATGTAGTGAGATAGGATATGAAGGTAGTTGGCATGAGAGATGAGGATACAGAGAATAGGGAGAAGGTTGATTTGCTGTGGTGATCCCTGAAGGGAAACGCCAAAAGGAAAAGAAGAAGACAAAAATACTTGAAATTAAACTTTAACTAGTATGAAGTTGTTCTACATTAATGATCTCCTCATGACTAGCATGTGGAAAAGCAAAGACACCGGGAAGAATACAAATAAAGAGTTTTCTAAAGAACTGAGATACTTTTCATTGCAGATGCAAGACATTTTAAATTTAACTGATTGCCAGTTTTGAATTTGTTTCAGTATTTGTCGATTCCTTTCATTCAGGCTGCTCAGATATCCATACAGCTTTTAACACTTTGAATGTTGTCTTTAGTTTCCACATAATGTTTAGGGACCAAAAGCACAAAGCTATGATCATTTTAGTAGTATTTATTTTCTCATTTTTTGTCCAAAAATTGACCTAATGTTTGTTATATTACAAGGTCTTTGTTACATATTACAGTTCAAACACTGTGTGACATCCAACTGTTTGATGGCTTAATGGTTGGGTCACATTCAAGCGACAACAAAAAATACACTTTAAAATATCCAATTTATTGAGATCTACTGACATAACCCAGTCAAAGAAAAACGACATTAGAGACATGAAAAAATAGCAGTTTCTTTTTTCTTTTTTTTTTTTTAAACATAAGTAATACTACCCAGGAGAGAGAAAAAAAGCAAACTAATCAAGTTGCAGGCTTTTTACCTGACCTGGAGACTGTTTCAAGTTTCTTTCAACACTTCAAATCTCTCATCTGCTGCAATTACTGAATATAAAATTCAAAAAAGAGATTTCTGCTAAGCACTAAAATTTCACAAATGTCTTTGATAAGCCCCAATCTACCGTGCCTTGACCATTTTGTGACTGACGGTCTGCAATGCTGAGTGATCCTTTATGTGTCATGGAAACAGTTTATGTTGTGAAAGCTGTTGCTGGTTCATCTTTTCTATTTCCTTCTCACCGGCAGGTGTCAGACTAAACAGTTTGACAGTGGGGTTTACGGATTTTATGTTAAGGGCTTTTAAAGAGGCAGGAGATGTGCTTTCTCATCAGTCTTAAAGTAGTTGTGCAAGGATTTGGAAGGGATACCCTAGGCCCTAAATATCTGATTGCCCACACCCATAGAAGTGCCCAGATAAAGTTCAACTTCAATGCCTTCATCTGTCTCCCTTTCCTCCCATTATTTCTTCGTCCAACCAACGTCACTGAATTCTATTATCCTGGGTCAGATGGGTTCTATATGAAGACCTGCAAATAGGCTCTGATTAATGGAACTGCTGAAACCCGGTGAGGGTTTTTTTGTTTTGTAAACACGAGATGGTTCATCCCCCTGAAGAGGATTGAATCACCGGTGTTGTATTTTTATTCAAAAACAAGCAAGTAGCAGAAGTTCAACAATTTGCTGATAAATTTTATTTTCTATACTTCCTTTAGGCTTTGCTTACCAGTTTGTAATCTGGTAACTTTTTTGAGTCTACATGTAATGACATATCTCAATCAGACTGGTGGATTCCTTATGTGCTCTCTTTGGATTGGTTATTCTGACACATGTAAATTACTATGAATTGTTGTGGTTCTATTAAATTGAAATTGAAATATTAAATGAACTGCAGAAGTCTGATCCATTTCTCCTTGCCAATTTGGTTTTGTGAAGTCATGCTAAAGGTGTGGCATTTGACTATTTTTGCCCGAACGCACCATGCCAAAGATTCTCCAGTTCTCTTGTTCTTAACTCGTAGGTTTAAGCATGACAAATATGCATATATTAAGGCACTAACAAATAGATTGCATACATTTAGGTATCTGTCTTCAGGTAATGAGCAGCCCAAGAGTCGGATGGGAAGAATTTGTAAGAATGTCCCATGCCTCTACTACAGGTTTAGACTCCAGCATAACCACTCCATGTCTTTTTGATGTGTGCTTAAAATTATAACAGCAACATGTTTCTCCAAAATATATATACTATGTTGCTATCGTGCTCTGGGACTTGTGGCAGGTATCAGTCTGAAATCAGTCTTTTTCATTGTTAGTCTGAAGCACACAGTGTTTATTGTCAAAAAGAAAGGCCATATATACTGACTCGTCTTACAACACTCCATGTATCTATTGTATGACTAAGCAAAATGGGTTTATTGCCAATGCCTCTTACCCCCACACAAGTCAATAGCATCTGTGGACGTAATTAAGTTATGGATGTCTACTAGTACTTGGACAGCAATGGAGGTTGCTGTTAACAAAACTATGTTTGAAGGAACCCTTTGAAAAAAGGATAAAAGCAGCACCCGAGCTTCCCTTTTTGTATAGTGAATGTCAGTCATTTAGAAAGCGGCAAGGTAAAATTTTTGATTCAGTGTAGAGAATTGTGTTCACATGTATAGAACCTCTTTGCTCATTGTGAGGGATAACCCTAAAATAAATTGGGCTGGTTCTGCAATATAGATTTTTTGGGGGGGATTTTTTTTGCAATTCTCTGGCATTATACAACTAGGTCTAGTGAAAAGAGCAAGATGAAGGTCCTCAGCAACAAGACCTAAAGAGTGAGTAACAGAAATTTACAAGATTGTGAATTAGAAACAACTTAAACGTGTTACATTGCAGTCAAGAGTTGTTTGGCAACTATTTAAGCACAATTCATTCACAAATTCTACTACAGTATAATCCTTGTTTTGAACCCAACTGATTAAGTCTTTTCCAATAATATTGTTTGACAAAACAGACTGGTCTTCAAACCCCAGAACTTGTGACTTTGTATAAATTGGTTTGTATGTGTTCATTTTAGGACAGGTTCTTTTATGGAAAGAACCACTGTGTCCTATAAATATTTCTGGTTATTGGAGCTTGTTTTCACCTAAAAATCTTAACTTTGAGCTAAAGTCTCCTCAACTTCATAGCTTAAGAAAATAAGACCATTCACTTGCTGCTTTCCAAGGCTTTTACCACCCCTCTTCACCAGCTTTCATTGAAAATAGATGACTGTTGGCTGCTTTTGTTCCCCTTGATGCTTTGATGTGAGAGAGGAGTTATTAACTCCCTTAAAAAAATGGTGATGTAATGGAAGAGACAACAATAAATGTCCCCAAGTCACCAGGAACTCCACAGTCAAGCACCGAAGTGTGAAAATTGCCTTCCCAGCTTTACATTCAATCAATTCCAGAGTTGTCAATCTTCTGAGCAGCAAAAGCACAATGTAATCAGATGTACCAAAGTCTGTAACAGAAAACTGCAGAATGTAGCTTCACTGTGGCCTCTGCAAAGTATCCAAACATGTTCAACATATTATTTATAAAATCCTGTCAGAACCACCATTGTTCAGACAGGCATGATATTATGATGGAATTAGCTATTAATGAGAAATAGCTCTTTTTTATCCTTAAAGAGCTCATCTGTTACCTTTAACTCTGTTGTCAGAAAGAGTCTAAAACCTGTAAAATGTGCCCAGCAGAAGCGGTGGGCCACGCAGATTGACCATCAGACTGTTTCCGCTCCATTTCTATGTCCTTGATGATCACCCTGTTCTTAAATGTTTCAACTTCATTGTTGATGTATGGTCAGGACTCAAACAATCTCTTAAAAAAATTAATCTTCTAGTACTGCTTAGAAATTACAAGAAGCAGGAAAATCACCCTGAAGGCCAGAAACTGATGAATCAGCGCACACATTTTATTGGATGGCTGCAGAGTGAATCAGAATCATAACCTCTGCAGTCAGTTATCACCAGCCAAAAGTTAGTTCCGCCTATGAGACACTGGAACACACTGCGAGTCCGATTTAGAATGCACAACAAGCCCTGTGCAATCTGCAAGATACATTATGCTCTATGAAATGATGTTTTGACATTTGACCAACTCTGGTCACTTTTTTCCACTAGCTCTTAAGATTCCAACTTTTCCGTTTCAACATTTTGTGTTTTCTATTCTGGTAACTCACTTTGACACAGCACTAATCCTTTGTATAGATGAATTACAGGTATGTGAGTGATTGCTAAGCCTTTTCAGTGCATTTCAAACTGTGCAGGAATCTTGCTGAATGCATGCCTGAAAGAAATCTACTGAATTTGAATACAAGGCTACACAAGGACTCATTTCTATGTGTTATATCTAAATTTTGAAATGTTTTGTACCATAGCAGGTTATATTTTACTGTGTATCGCTGCTTTAGTTGTCTCCTCAGTTCCAAAATTGGAATGTGCAGGCTCCACGACAGTTTGTTTTCTGACTTTGGAACAATCTCACTTAACAAATAAGGGAACATTATACGGCATCTTAGTATCGAATCAGATGTGAAGTTTTTGCCTGTAAGAGAGGACCAACTGGTACTTGAGAAGGTTAAGGGTTGCAATTACTGGCAGGTAATCTTCTACTGGCAGGTAATCTTCTCACTACCTCAAGCTCATTAAATAGCCTTTGCCACTTGGGAGACAAAACTAAAAAAACTTAATAGCATCATATGAATAACCACCATGACACCTTGTGCACGTAGTGATGTTCAGCCTTTAATTCCCAACCTGGTAAATACAATCATAAAAAAAAAATTCAGCAACATTATTTGTTTCCTAGATACATATCTTGTCGATAAGAACTAAACCTGGAAATAACAGTACATCAAGGTTTTTCCTTTCAGGTTATGAAATGGATTACACTTAACTTTCTCTGCAGTTCAATGACCCTCTGAGTGAGTAGCTCACTCAGCCAATCTTTTGTAAGCTCACCCCATCCACATCTCTCCATCAGCTATCTATGAGATAAACGTTAAGACTCCCTCTCTGTCTATTAGTGCTCTGTACTAGGGATATCCATAACATCTTTGAGATGAGTTGTAACAATGCAGTACATTAGCTTTTACAGAGGAAACCCCATCATGACAGCATAAGTTAGTACTAAACTGTAAAAGCCTTTAGATATAAATGCATTTTTAATGAAGATCTAGAGAAAGTATATATTATTAAATCAATGGTATGTTTTGTTTTTTGTTTTTTTTTAAAAGAGGCCATTGAAATAGCATTCAGTTATCTTGCAGTTCTCCACAAAGAGTCATCCAGGTCTACAATCCTTAAGGTCAGAGTCACACAGCAACCTGATCACATTCATAAATTGGAGGACACCTCATTTCTCGAAGACTCCTATCTGGTCCAATGATCACCCAGTTTGCTGCTCTAATAGGATTTCTGTTGACTGGTAGATTGTTATCTCACCCAGGTTGATGGGTTACAACATATAATAGTATCTCGAGGCGATATTGACTTGAGCGGAGGAGGTTAATAAGGAGGGCTTTAGTCTAAAGTGAGGGCAAGAAACAGAAAGCTGGAAAAAAAAAATATACAATATGATGGAGTATGGTGAAATATTCATAAATATGTCTGCAAATTCATACAACTAGCCCTCACTGTGAGCCTCTAGAACAACAATCTAAAGTGTTGCAGCCAGGAGAATGAAGCACAGCTGTTTAATTCTTTTGACCAAGGGTAAGAGAAGCACAACATAGAGAACATGGAGGACACATTTTCTCCAATATTCTTATATTTTGTGCGGCATAATTAAAAAGCTAAAAAATGTTCTATATTGAAGTTACCAGCATTGTAATACAGCAGCTTAAGATTTTCAAAAGCGTGACAGTGAGATTATACTGATTCACTGTCAAATCATTGCATTAAAAGCTCTGAATATGCAGCAGGCATTAAATATACTTGATATCGCAAATGTATCTGGGTTGGGATAAAAGCAACTGTTAATTTAAATTGTATCTTTGTATTTGCATAAATTCACTATCTACAAACAGGACTTGAAGTCGAATGGGAAGATTTCACACCTTACTAGAGCTGGGCACCAAGTATAATTTGCAATTATCATTACTTACAGTTTTTCTCTTAGCAAGAGAATTAACTGTCTATTTGCTGTTGTTACCTTGGTAACAATAGCAATGCATGGCACATTACCTGGTCAGCTAACAACATTTGGACCTGTAGAGCAAACATGCATAGGCTTTATTTTATCTGTATTCCTGTTTTTTTTCATACAATTACAGTAGGCAGCCCTAAATAATGTCACCAAGGGAACATTACATTAAATGGATAGCTGCGAAAAAATAGCTGCGAAATAGCTGCGAAAAAAGAAGAAAAAAAGCCTCAAATGTCAGCTCTGTAAGGCTGATGGCAATGTAGAGAGAACTGAGCAATATCATTGATGCAGCAGTACATTGGGGAAGATCCTTCTGTACTCAAGGGGATGGCACGGTGAGGAAATTTCTCCACTTAACCCAATGTCATGTGAAAGTGAAGCAGGTGGGGAAAAAAGAAATTGTGCCTTATTCACTTTTTGCATTGTTGCTGATAGTCTGAATCTAGCGCTTTTATGTTAAGCCTGGAATTGCTGCCAAAGAGTGGGAATCATATTTGATTCTTATTGGTCACCAATTAAATGATCTTCCACATAGTAGGATCATTTTTTCCCTTATGTTTTGTATATTCAATTATTGTAAGAACTAACTGAGCCACTAATACCGTAGGATTTTAGAGACATTTTAGAGTATTCTTCCTAGGACATGCTCAGGAGAGAAAGTAAATCAGCACTTAATATGCAAAACAGCTTAACATTATAAAACAATAGTTAACATGGAAATAATTGCGAAGTATTATTTACATTATCAGCTACAGACATCAAATATTCAATGAAAAAGCGTGAGGTGTCCATCAACTCCCGAGCCATCTGTGCTGTTCTTTTCACTTCACACTTGGTTTTTGCACCACTTTATAGTTGCTAATGGCTACATCACCCATGTGTGGGAGAAATACAACTGAAAACCACTTATTGTTAATAATAGTCTTCTTTCAAAAAAAAGAAGATGCAACCCAGCGTTTTTGTATATTTGCTATGAATCAACATAACATGTCTTGGGTAGCACACAATAAGAACCAGAGAAGGATTTCTGAAAGACAAACAGTCCTCTCAACCCCACAGAGAGAACAAAAGCAAGTGTTTGAGGTGGAAAACACGCAAGTGTGTGAGACTCTTGTCTTTATTTTAGGACACAGGTGCTGCATATCAGTCATCTCCACCACGCCATGTATTATAATAAGACAGCAAGAACAAGGAAAGAGGTGCTACAGTTATCATTGCTTGAAAAAGACATCCTCATCATCGTCACCAGACAAGGTCAGAGAGACCCATATAAAATAGTGGGATCTAATAGCAAATGAAACTATGGAACCAGAAACAAGTTCAAATCAAACAGAAAACTAAGGTCTTTCATCACTTTATTTCCATCCATCGTCTGCCGCTTATCCTGATCTCAGGGTCGCAGGGGATGCTGGAGCCTATCCCAGGTGTCATCGGGCGAGGTACACCCTGGACTTGTCATCAGTCAATCGCAGGGCCACATATACAGACAAACAACCATTCACTCAATCACTCTTTCATTCAGGGCAAGTTTTCCAATTAACTTGCTGCATGTTTTTGGACTGTGGTAGAAAACCCACGCAAACACAGGGAGAACATGAAAACTCAGCACAGGTCCCCTTGTCGTAATCGAACCTGGGTCCATCTTGCTGTGAGGCCGAAGTGCTAACCACTGCGTCACCATGCAGCCCCACTTAATCATTTGCTCATTCAAATTTTTTCAAATATAATGAGAAAGCAGAGAGTTGGAGTACGGCTGCAGATCAGGACTGCCATTAATCCAAGAAGTGCTTTGGTGTGGGCTGGTATCAGTACACAGCGCTACACATTTTCAACATTCCTAAGGCCAATTTTCTTAAACTCTCCATAAATCCCAAAGTCCATCCTAACAGCCATAAATCAAAGCCAATATATTCATAATGAGTTTATTTCAATATGAATCTTCCTTGCTGTCCAGTTATTCCATATGAATTAAAGAAGAAGCCAAGGAGTAGCAATAAATTGTTTGGAGTCTCAGTAGTGCTAGTACCAAAATAATGAGGTACATTGGGAGACAAAATTTGTTTTGAAGCAGTTAATTCAGTCAGTTGTAAGCTTGTAACTATTGACAAGACTAATTTAGAAAAAATAAAAGATAAAGAACGATGAGTTCAAGAACACAAAAAATTTGGTCCGCACAATTTAAGTACATGATGTGTCAGTGGTTATGCCCGCTTGTTTGAGAAAATTATTCTTCTATTCTCCCCATCTACTGACAGCATCTGAAAAGCTGTTGCTTTCATTATCCACACCCATCCTGCTAAGTGGCTGACATTTACTTGGAGTTTTTCTTGCACTGCAATCACCCTACCAGTATGCTATTAAATACTGTAACACTTCAATGAAGATGTCTGCAACCAGGCTTGTACTCCAGATGTCGTCACTTTATTTCTCACAACTCCATGATACCGTCGCACTTGACTCAACGCTCCCCCCTCTCTCCTCTATCTTCTTGAATCCTCCTGCCCCTCCCCTGTCAACCCGCCCCCCTTCCTCTCTCCTTCTAGCTGGGGAGCGGGGAAAGAGGGAGATGGAGAGATGAGTGGGGAATGGGGGGCCAAAGACTGGGAAGGGCCATCTGTTGTCCTCTGGGACAGGGCCACCTTCCTTCTTCTTCCAGGCAACAGCACCCTGTGCACCACCAGCCACTCTAGGACGCTACAAGGCCCAGTTTCAGGGGTTCTTTGTGATAGAAGAATTTCATTTAGAGTGAAAGGAAGGATTTACAAAACATTGGTGAGACCAGTGATGCTGTATGGTTTGGAGACAGTAGCACTGAACAAAAGACAGGAGGCAGAGCTGGAGGTAGCAGAGATGAAGATGTCGAGGTTCTCTTTAGGAGTGACAAGGATGGATAGGATCAGAAATGAGTCCATCAGGGGGACAGCTCATGTTAGATGTTTTGGAGAGAAGGTCAGAGAAGCCAGACTGAGATGGTTCGGTAATGTAAAGAGGAGGGATAGGTACTATATTGGTAGACGGATGCTGGAATTGGAGATGCCAGGCAGGAGGTCTAGAGGAAGACCGAAGAGAAGATTTATGGATGTAGTAAGAGAAGATATGAAGGTAGTTGGTGTGATAGAGAAGGATACAGCTGAAACATGGATGCAGCAAAACCTCGAACAAACCCCCGATAGTACGAGGCCAAACCCAAGAAACTTTTTAGCTGCCTCTGTTTCGCAGGAACGGGCCAGTCAGTGACAGCTTGCACCTTCTCCTTCCTGGTGACGATAACCTCAGCCCCCAATTGGTGCCCCAGGAAATGCACCTTTCCCTGCATAAGATGGCACTTGTCTGGGTGTAAGCGCAGGCCAGCTATACGGATCCGGCCCAATACCACCCGCAGGGAAGCCAGGGCAGCCTCGAAGGAACCCCTGTGTACGGCTCCCGGGGAATTCCAGCCAGCACCTTGTCCATTAACCTCACAAAGGTGGCAGGAGAACGACACAACCCAAAAGGAAGGACCTTAAACTGCCACAGACCCCACTCGGTGCAGAAAGCTTTCTTGGGCCTACACTCAGCTCTGATAGGCACTTGCTAAAAGCGACTCCGAAGGTCAGGGATGAGAACCAGGAAGACCCTGAGACCAGGTCCAGTGACTCATCAATACAGGCCTAGTCATCCCATTCACCGGCCCTTAGTCTGAGCAGAGCCGCCAACCCACTTTCTTCGGCACCATGACCACCGCTGCTGCCCAAGGACTATTTGAAGGCTCAATGATGTCTGCCTGCAGCATCTTTTCCACAACTTTGTCGCAAGCCTGCTGACGAGCCAGAGGCAGGCACCGAGGGAGACACTTGATGGGCTGCGCCTCCCCGGTGTCTATCACATGTTGAGCCAGATGCGTTCTCCCCACTTCCTCATCGCTCAGCGCAAAACGGCCCGGAAACTCCCTCAGTACCAGCCAACGCTGCTCCTGATGTTGGGTGTCCAGGCTGCCACCATTCCTCCTCCATATCTCCCTTACTGTATCCATCACCCTCTCTTCCTCACTCTGTGGCGGCCAGGGCAGGGCTACCGCGGAGAGATCCCCCCTGGGCTGGGAGGAACGATTGCCACTCTGGGGAAAAGACCTCTGAAACTGGGGTCTGGGAATGGTTTGACAAGCTACAGACTCCATTGCATTCATGACCAGACAAACAGGGGGTGTGTCTGGAAGCACCTTGGGGACCAATGTGACCACTAGACCTTCCCAAAAGCTCACCTTCCCTTTCAGGAGATCCAGCCCGCAGCCCTCAAAAAGTCCAGACCCAGGATAAATGGGCCTGTACTGTGGCTACCCAAGCAGGGTGATGGATCATTCACCCCCCCACCTCCAAAGAAGTATGCACCGGCTCTTCATAGGAGTCAACTCACCTGTGACTGTGCATAGACGCACCCTGGAGGACTTGAGCGGTGTCCCTTCCGGTACCACGTCGGATCTCACCAAGGTCTAAGTGGACCCCTTATCCACCAGTGCTGAACAAGGGCGAGTGACAGGTCGACAGCCTATAGCCTCGATTCCTGGGTCGCTACAATACATTATCATGTCACACTTATAAGGAGAGCAGGGGAAGTCAACAGTGCAGTACAAATTTCTTAATGACTCTAGGAAACTCTCACCATTCATGTTGTCTTTCATTAATATATAATTTTTGAATTGGGTTACATAAGTTGTAGGCATTTTGCAGATTTTGTAGTTTTGCTAATAGTGTCGCTAACATAGTCTACCTACAACCACTTTGCTTAAAGTCCTGTTTAGATTTGTTCATTGTACATTGTCTGATTTTTGTTCCCTTTTTGTAAGTCTCTGGTAACAGGCCATTAATTTATTTAGCATTATCATGATGGTCTGTCATGGGGCAGAAGGAGCTGAGCCGTAAGGCAAAGCTCTAAATTGACCAGTCAATCTACGTTCCTTCCCTCACCGATGGTCACGAGCTGTGGGTAGTGACTGAAAGAATGAGATTGTGAATACAAGCGGCCAAAATGAGTTTTCTCCGCAGGGCGGCCAGACTGTCGCTTAGAGATAAGGTGAGGAGTTCGGCCATCCAGGAGGAGCTCAGAGAAGAGCTGCTGCTCCTCCGCATAGTGAGGAGTCAGATGAGGTGCCTCGGGCATCTGGTCAGGATGCCTCCTGGACGCCTCCCGGGGGGAGGTATTCCGGGCATGTCCATCTGGGAGGAGACCACTGGGAAGACCCAGGACACGCTGGAGAGACTATGTCTCTAAGCTGGCCTGGGAAGGCCTTGGGGTCCCCCCAGAAGAGCTGGACCATGTGGCTGGGAAGAGGGAAGTCTGGGCTCCCCTGCTCCGGCTGTGACCCAACCACAGATAAGCGGTTGAAGATGGATGAGAAGGTTAGAGGGAGCTGCATTGGGCTTTTGTAGACCTAGAAAAAGCATAAGACAGGGTGCCCAGAGAAGAACTCTAGTATTTTATGAGGAAGTCTGGAGTAACAGAGAAGAATGTTGTTGTGAGACAGTGGTGAAGTGTGCTGTAGGTGAAACAGAGAAGTTCAAGGTGGAGGTGGCACTTCATCAGGGATCAGCTCTGAGCCCCTTCTTGTTTGCAGTGGTGATGGACAGGCTGACAGATGAGGTTAAACGGGAATCTCCATGGACCATGATGTTTGCAGATGATATTGTGATCTGTAGTGAGAGCAGGGAACAGGTTGAGGAAAATCTTGAGAGGTGAAGGTTTGCTCTAGAAAGGAGAGGAATGAAGGTTAGTGGCAGCAAGACAAAATATATGTGTGTAAATGAGAGGAACCCGGGTGGAACGGTGAGGCTACAGGGAGTGGAGATCAAGAAGTTGGAGGATTTTAGGTACTTAGGATCAACGGTCCAGAGCAACGGAGAGTGTGGAAAAGAGGTTAAGAAAAGGGTTCAAGCAGGTTGGAATGGGTAGAGAAAAGTTTCAGGGGTTCATTGTGATAGAAGAATTTCATCTAGAATGAAAGGAAAGATTTACAAAACATTGGTGAGACCAGCGATGCTGTATGGTTTGGAGACAGTGGCACTGAACAAAAGACAGGAGGCAGAGCTGGTGGTAGCAGAGATGAAAATGTTGAGGTTCTCTTTTGGAGTGACAAGGATGGATAGGATCAGGAATGAGTCCATCAGAGGGACAGCTCTTGTTAGATGTTTTGGAGAGAAGGTCAGAGAAGCTAGACTGAGATGGATCGGTCATGTACAGAGGAGAGATAGGGATTATATTGGTAGACGGATGCTAGAATTGGAGATGCCAGGCAGGAGGTCTAGAGGAAGACCGAAGAGAAGATTTATGGACGTAGTGAGAGAAGATATGAAGGTGAATAGGGTTAGATGCAGGAGGTTGATTCGCTGTGGCGACCCCTGAAAGGGAAAAGCCGAAAGGAAAAGAAGAAGAAGACGACGATGGATGGATGGATGGATGGATGGATGGATGGATGGATGGATGGATGGATGGATGGATGGATGGATGGATGGATGGATGGATGGATGGATGGATGGATGGATGGATGGATGGATGGATGATGGTACTTTCAGAAGGCAGGGATATAAAAACGTCTGAATCTTGAATAGGATTGTTTTATATTGTGTTGCTTGGCGAGGAAATGATGGCGGAGCAATGGACAAGTTTAAATCATATTCAGCAAGCACTAACAAACAACAACTAGCAGTGAACTTGCAGGATCAATAATATATGCCTGGCATATACACGCCTCCCAGCCCCTAGTCCCGTGGGGTGAGAGGACATGCCCGTTAGTGTCTGCCACTCAGCTCCCCCTCCGAACACCCAGAAGGGACTCTGGCAAACCAACAAGTCCCCACAGGCCTGATCCACCAGCCATAATGGCTGCGTCGTCCCTCAGTCGAAATAGCTGCTCGAGTCCTGGACAGAGGGCGACCACTTCAGGTAACGTGGAAGGGAGCCACAACTTCACTCCTTGACATCTCTAGGAATGCCAGGCCAGACGAACTTAGTGCACACCTGCTTCCCTGATGCCCGGACCCCCAGGTGCGAGAGGGAGTGTACCGAGTCGAAAACCCTACGACGCCAAGCCACCAGAAACCACTGGCCAGTGATGGCCGGTAGCGACGTCACAGAGGACAGCAGGGCTACCTTCCTGCACAGCCACATCCTCTAGCTTGAGGCCAGTGTGCATTGACTTCAGATCAAGGATGTCAGCGACACTGGCCTGGTAGGATGACATAACCAAGAAATCCATCCCAACATGCACAGGGCACATGAGTGCCCTCAACAGACAATCTGGTTGGACTTCGCACCCACATGCCAAATGTCTGTTGTAAATTAAAAAATGGCCATGAGGTGTTGCTGCTGCCCAGTGGACCACAGCTCAGCCTTTTTAGATATGGCAAAAGTCAATGGCTTATGATCCACATATGCTGTGAAGGATCGGCCCTCCAGAAGAAAACGGAAATGCTGCGTCACCAGATGCAGGGCCAACAACTCCCTGTCAAAAACGCTACATTTGCACTTACTATCCCGCAGTTTGCAACTTAAAAAAGCAAGTGGCGAACGCGTGGCAGCCACTTGCTGTTCAACCACAGCCCCAACAGAAATGTCAGACGCATTGATCGTCAACGCTATGGGAGCTTTTGGCGTGGGATGGCTGCGTCAGCCAGAGCACACTTAGCTCCGTCAAAAGCTCCAAGAAGTCAAACACTGGCAGTCCAAACTGGCACTTAGCCAGGTTGACTATGAGGCCATGTTTGTCTAGACGACGGAAAACCTGTGTCAGGTGCTCCAGGTGCACGGGCTGGCCACCAGAATATCATTGAGATAGACAAATACAAATGCAAGGTTGCGCAGCACTGAGTCCATGAGCCCCTGGAAGGTCTGAACAGCTCTTTTCAAACCGAAAGGGCATGTGCAGAGACTCAAAAAGCCCCAATGGGTTGATCACCACGGCATGTCTTACGTGCGCACAGGGACCTGGTGATAACCATGCACCAGGTCCACCTTGGAAAAGATGGTGGCGCCCGACAACCGCACGGAGAAATCCTGGATTTGGGGGATGGGGTGGTGGTCGTTCGCGGTTACATTATTCAATCAGCAAAAGACCCATCGGCCTTGGGCGCCATGTGTAGCGGGGAAGCCCGCGGACTGTTGGACCAACTCACGATCCCCAGACAGTGCATGGTGGCGAACTCTTCTTTAGCAGTCGCTAGTTTGGCTGCGTCTAAGTGCAAACAGACACTGACCATGAGCTGACAGTCACTACAGCGGACCCATTAGAAGCGCTCAGTAGCAAGCCACTGCCTCTGACCAGAATGTCTGCTTGCGTTCGGGGGAGCAGGCTCTTCTGAAAGCCAAAGTCCGCCAGAAACTGCATTCCCTGTCTCAAGACTCTGATGAACAGCAGCTGGGTGTGTCCGCCCGCGTCCACAGCTGCTACCTGAGCGCCGGCACTGGATCTCCTCGGTGCCTTGAAGGGGCGCGGCGGGACGCAGCGCCACACTTCGCCAACGAACCACTGGAGGAAGAAGCAGAGGCCTGTCCCACGCTGTCTCTGACCCTGACAGTCATCGGCGGCCAGACACCAGGAGTTACTCGAGACCACGCACACCGAAGTCAAGAGCTGGCACAGGAAGACGTGCGGAAAAAGGAAACCACCATCGTCCGATCCATGAAGCATGTTGTCCATAAGCTCCACGGACGACCCTTAACCCAAACCGGATGAATACTTCAATAATCCCTTGTGGGAAGCCAAGCTTACCAGCTGAGCCCTGCACCTTAAATAAACAAATAACTAAATAAAAAATATGGCACCCATGCACTAACTGCTATTCTCAGTCCATCTATTGACAGATATTAAGGGGTTTGTCTTTGAAAGTCATTGTGTTTGTTCGTGCGTGTGTTTATAATTTTTGGATCATATAATGAGCAATTTCTAGGTGGCCCAGTGGTTAGGGCTTCAGCCGAAGGACCCTGGATTGATTCCGACAGGGGACCTTTCTGTGTGGAGTTTGCATGTTCTCTCCATGTCTGGTTTCCTCCGGTTTCCCCCCACAGTCCAAAAACATGCAGCAGGTTAATTGGAAAAGAAAAAAAAAGGGGGAAAAATTGCCCCCAGTGAGTGAATGTTGTTTGTCTGTATATTTGGCCCTGCGATTGACTGGCAACCAGTCCAATGTGTACCCTGCCTCTCACCCAATGACAGCTTGGATAGGCTCCAGCATCCCCCGCGACCCACGGCAGACGATGGATGGATTGATGGTAATGAGCAATTTAGATTTTTTTTCCCTCTCATCTGATGGACTTGACATGTGGAAACAAGAGGATCACAAAATGTTCAAACCCAAAGGTTTAAGTTTTTCTCAGCAGAATTTAAAGATACTCCTGAGACTCACTAGGTTACCTATTAACAGTTGATTCTATATGAGGCTGTCATATACTATTTGAAATGGGCTGCTCTTGATTACAATTTTACATTTCCTTCAACCTAAAAGTAAAGCATTGTTGAGAACAAACCCAGGCCATCTAATCCTGTCCTTGTGCTGACTGGGCAAGCTGCCACCAAAGCAGTGATGCTATGAGACTGTGTGACTGTTCACTCCACAAATCACTAGGTTATCTCCTTCCACACCTGTCATATGTTCCCAGTACTGCTTCTTTTATCCACAGGTCCTTGACATGCCAGAGTGCGGTGGGAACCAAGGAAGCACAAGGCTAAATATGGCTGAGTTATGTTGACAGAAACATGGCTCCCTTAGTTCTGCTTGGAGCCAATGACACTAGCAGCCCCATACAATGCAAAATAACATTTAACAATAATGGGGTAAATAACAATTTTCAGGGAAAATGATTTATTCTTATGTCCAATGAAATTAGCCAAAGCTTGAAAAAAAGAAAAACAAACGTAATCAGGATATTGATTTTCAGGTGGAAAATGTCTGTAGAGATTGATTGGCAGTCATAAATAAATACTATAAATGAAAGAGCTTACAGCATAAGCAGTGAGCAGCCAATATCGCATTGCTGTCCTTTAATTTTCTGTTAGAAATGGAACAATCCCACAGTGTAATACTGCTAAACCAGCCACTTTTACAAATGACAAATGACATTTTTTATCTTGTCAGCAGTTCACTGGCCAATCAGAAAAGTAGCTTTTGTGTCCTCGCTAGGTTCAAGATCCAGAATTATCTATTTGCTTATAAAAATATGAAAAAAGAAAGGCTGGTTTTGTAATATGTGTGTGTGAACGGATACCACAACAACAAATTGATTTAAAAGACCAATTCAGTAATATCAGCTTAACTTTCAGCTGACCTGCTGCTTATTTAACAAATGTGCTCATTCCCACTCAGGCAGACTATTAGGTTACAGGCAGATTATTGGTTCCCTCATACCTGTATGTTGTTCATGTATAATCAAGCAACCAAATGATGCAGAATCCAAATAGACAACATGAAATAAGAGTGTTTGACTAACCAGATTTTTTTGATGAGACTGCCGACTGGAAAATTTCATGATACATTTATCAAAGACTCATGAGAGCATTGTATTGAAAAGAAAAATGAATAAAACATCACAGCTGAGGGAACAAATAAGTGCCATGTTATCAGTGGTCATTCAGAGAACACTAATGTTTAACACTTTCATATGTATATCTGATCAAAACATTATGCAAAGAAGTTAGACAAAATGATGGTCAAAGTTGTCCTCCATCTCGCATGTAACTCCGGAAAATGGGAAAACAATGTGGGTATTTGACACTTGAAAGTCCTGTGCTGTTTGTTAATTTGTTTTTTTACTTTACTTTTTTGTGATAATTTTCAGACTTTTCAACAGTATAAATAAGGTCAGGGCAGTAGTTTTATCACTCATTAAGAGAAATGACAGCAATATTAATTGTATCACCTTTATAAGAAAATTAAGTCAATTTTCAACAATGTCAATCAGGCCTTTCAAACAATATGTAGGTTACAGGTAACTATGTTTCAAGGAAGTTAATCTAAATGATAATATAACTATAATATTTACAAGTGGAAATATCTTACTTCGAAATAATGTCTGGTAGCAGTTTTACATATTAATGTCATACTTCAAAGTGATTTGTTATCAGTGAGACACGATAGACATAAGGCAAGAAATAACCTCAAAATACTAAAGGCTGAGATCAACATCAATAAGGTTTTTCCATTTAGATAAGAAATACATTGCAAGCACAGTATAATGGGTAGAAATTCCACCCCCCTGAGTTAGACATTTTGAGAAGAATAGACTTACTCTACATCCAATTCAATAAAGCCTTCAAAGCGAATTTCACACACCCATTTTGCATCACAGAAAATGTCCTCAGAGAGGAGGCTATGACATGCCCCCACCATTTTCCTCAGTGTCCTGAGTACAACAAGGCTGTAACAGAAGCAAAACTATAAATGAAAAAAAACTGACCGTAGCTTTACAAACAAAAACAAATACACTTTTAACAAATTGGCTGGTGAGTGCATCCTCGGCAGTGGTACTAAAACCCCTCTTGTCTTTTGCTCTGAGAAAACTACACCTGGCTCAATAGGTCTGAGAGGATCTGCCATAATGGCACTTGAACCACAGACCTGTCACCCCTCTTGTCAATGCCCCACTCAACCTCTGTCAATCAATCCTGTGCATGTCATTTCCATGTTCCATTCAGCAACTTTACAAATTAAGAATAGACTCCAGAGGATAAAAATCTGCTTTTTTCCTCAAGTTTGCGGGATTGAATCGCAATCCTGTAAATCACATTGGCCTTCCCCTCATCAGGTTTTACTCTTCTGAATTGCCATCATTTTGATGAGATTTCAAACGTAGTGCTTCCTCAAAGCCTCATAAATCTTATCATTTACACCAGTGGAGCTCTAAGCCCCTGTCAGTAGACCTTCTCCCCAAGCAACCCAAAAAAAGTGTTTGTTCAATTAACGGCCACCTTGGGAAGTCGTCCCTGAACCCCTGACCGCTACTGCTTCCCCTTCTTCCTGGTAAGATAATTAAATTACAATCACAATTGGGCCACTTCTGAATACAATTTGCCCGTTTTGTGGAACGCTGTCCTAGATGATTTCATATCTGAGAAAGGAATAACATTACCTGTTATTATGCTTCTTTTTTTTTTAAGAGTCCACTATCCCCGACATTATTTCAGCATATATTGGCCCTAATTCAATTGCTTTTAATTAATTACACTAAAGTTAAATGTTAAGAAAACATCCCACGAGGCATACATTTATAAAGTCGTTCGTTGGTTTAGATACATCAAGCAACACGAACCTCTTCTCGGAATAAAACATGCACCAGATCTTACAGCTATCTTTGCTCTAAGTAAAACTAGACACCCATCCAATAAAAAGTATAGTCAAAGCCATAATACCACTTCAATATTCAGTGTGACAATGCAGCCACTTTAAGTAGCATCTGTTAAGGAGCAGGATTTGCTTTTCACCAAATAAACACCTGAGTCAACATACAACCTTGAATCCAACATAATTTCAGTCATCGCTAATGACGTGTTCATAATGCAAAAGACCATCAAAATAAATTCCTTCAAAGCAAAGAGCTGGAAGATAATTGTACTTTTTATTGATTTCAAAAGGCATTGATTAAAGTGTCTTTCTCTTCAGGAGTCATCGCAATTGTTGATACTTTCTTGTTCTGGCACTGGTCAATACCATCTTACACTGTATTGGCCTAATGCTGCATTCGATTTGAACTCATGTAATCCATTCGATGTAAATCTAATGTCACAACAATAAGGAGAGGAACAAATTTGCAATGCAATAAAAGCATCGCTTTCTGATTGTGTTTTATGTTTCTTAATATAAAATAAGTGTGATGTGCATTTTATGTAGGTTTTCTTTTTTTCCCCTCAATAAAATTTAATCTAACACTGTGTTTCTGTTGAGGCCGAATTTATGGATGATCTGACAAAAATATGTCCAACTAACAAGAGGAGGTCTCCCAATGTCAAGATATGAGTTTGTGGATATCTTTGTTCCACAGAGTTTGAATGGCTGTAGGGATCACTGCTCAATCTTGTTTCTACAGGGCAAGCCATTACAGCTAGTGCTGATGGTCACTTTGGCTGAAAGTTTGCTTCTTTGCCAAGGGACAGAAATCCACTGCCTAGGCAGGGACTAGTACACACTGATAAATGTGATAAAAGAAATAAAGGAAAATAATCCAAAGTCAATAATGTTGAGAAAAAGGGGTAATGTTCTGTCTGCAAAAATGTCACTCTTTCACGTTCCTAAATGTCTTGAGTTTTTATTTCTAACGAAGGTGACAAATAAAAGAAGAACTGATGAAGCTTTAGCAGAACAATTTCCTGCCCTTTAATAAAAGTCATTCTTTCAATTGATGAGTTCTTGTTTTGAGAGACAAACTGTCGGGAATAGTTTGAAATCAACTGGTCTTGTCACAAACGGGGCAGTGGCTGGCAACTTTTTTGGAAACCTCTTACAGGGAAAGATACCAGTGATGTTGTCTGGTTTAGAGATAGTGGCTTTAAAGAAAAACAGGAAGCAGAGCTGGAGGAAGCATAGATGAAAATGTTGAGGTCCTCTTTGTGAGTGATGAGGAAGGATAGAGTCAGGAATGATGGACTCATTACTGACTGTACAAGACTTCCATCAGAGGGGTAGCTCATGTTGGATGTTTTGGAGATAAAGTCAGAAAGGGCTGACTGACATGTACTGGACATGTACAGAGGAGGAATAGCGAACATTTCGGTAGAGCGATACTGAAGTTGGAACAGCCATGAGGGAGGTCTAGAGGAAATTTGCGGATGGACTGAAAGAAGACATGAAGTGGTTTGGTGTGAGAAGAGAGAATAGAGATGATAAGATGGGGGCAGAAGATTTGCTCTGGCGATCCCTAAAGGGAAAAGCCGAACAGTAAAAATGAAGACCAGTCTATTGTGCTGTACTCCTTGGCCAGCGCAGTAGCTGAGATAACAGATTGGCCATCCTGAAACAACAAAGTTCTTTGTTCGATTCCCAAGCTCCTCCTGGCCTTACCAAGTGTTTTTGAGCAAAACACTGAACCCCTTACTGCTACCTAGTCACTGCTCATGGTTCCTACATGATGCAATCAAATACAGAGGACAAATTTCACAGACATTATGCAGTGTGAATAACTGAGCGTGACAAAATAAAATCTTCTTGTCTTGTTCTTCTCCTTGTCTGGTGACATATAACATCTCAACTAAATTATACCTCAGAGAGTTCTTCGTGCTTTACGTTTTCCTGAATTTCTCAGTTTTTAATTCAATAGCTATGTGCATCTCATTCTTGTTTTTTTATTTTGAACCATCTGTAAATTCCTGCCTGACATTCATTTTGTTTGTTTTCATTATGCCTCAAATCTATTAATTCTCTCTAAAGTAAGTTGGTTAAATTATACATACTTAATTTTTCTCTATCCAAGAGGTGGGGTAGCATTGCAGTATCCTATGGAGGAGCGGAGTCACAACATCTCACCATATTAAACACCACCCTTTACATCTATCTGCAACTATCTGCAACTTGCCTCCACCCCCTTATCACATCATCAAAGCACTACTTTACCCATTACCCCCAGGCAGGGGCTGCCTTTCTCTGGACCACACTGACATTCTGATGCTATTTAGAGCCATTATGCTTCCAAGGTCAGCACTTAACTTGCATTTTCACAGCTTCAGGCACCACAGATTTTTTTGTTTTTTTGGTTTTTTTTGTACCTTTTAATTTTTTTCTCCATTTTCGAGGTTCATTGCAACAGGCTGAACACCACAAAGGGAATTGCTCGTTAGCTGGGGCTTCTGGTGCTATATTGTAGCTCGTGCCTGAAAAGGTAAAGAGGGGGGAGAAAGCCAGAACACTACAGGCTACATTTTCATCACATTTTCTGTAGTTGCATGTCATGAATTATCTTGCACTTCAGGCTGTTCCTTCAATCAAGTGGAGTACATCTTGAGTCTTAAGAGGGTTTGATGGCATAAAAGATGTGTCATTATAATTAGAAAAAGGATCTGTTGAAAGATGAAGCATTAAAAAGACATCCAGCCTGGAATGGCTTTTGCAAATGTATTTATTCATTAGGTTTTTGGAGGTTAATACATTTCCAAATGGAGAAGTTGGCTTGGTTTGGAATATTTAAGGGTAAACAAGAAGTATTCAGAGTTTACTGTCAATCGCAAAACAATTCGTAGGACAAGAAAGCATTAAACTTCAACAAAACGTTCTGGTTGAAAAAAGTGATAATCCAAGTTTGTCTAACAACTGAATGTCCATTACTAAGTTATATCTGTTACAATATTTCTTTCTCTGTTGGGATCTTCCTAACTTTCTCCACAGAATCAGTAGCTTGATTAGAAATTAGTGTGCAATGTTCTACGTTCCTAAGCAGGTGACATTATGGAAATCAAAAGGTTATTTTTTAACTAGAAAATTCTTTAAATTGTATTTATGTGGTACAGTCTATGTTAAACATATGATCAAAGCTCGAAGTCTTTATCTAGGTAACAATAGAGCTATCAGATGAATGCTTATCTTGGTTAGCAAAATATGTATATGATAATGCTCTTTTTTTATGTTGATGTTTATCTTCGTCACAGAGAAATATTACTGTGAAGAGACAATGTGAAGTAATGTTGTACAATCACAATACTTATGACTGCATTTGGAAATGTACGGCTTTCATATCTCAGCTAAAGGATAAAATAACTTTATCAACATAAGAATGAATGATAATTCTTAATTTCAGGGGACAATAAACATATTTATAAATATCCCATCATCCTAAATCCATGAGCTCTGCCACTGTGTGCCTGTATTATGTGTCCTCATTCACTGTTTATGATATATACTAACTGATCAGGTCTCTGGTAGGTGATTCCACTGTCACACCAAATGAAATGTGTACATCTTAAATTAACTTCATTTTCCACATAATGTGACTCTTCTGCAGGATGAGTATGTCATTGATATTTGATGAGTTACTATAGCGGACATCAAATATCTCAATAAACAAGCAAGAGAGATATTTTGGTCTTTTTAGCTCCTAAATATTCAGGACTGCACCAAGCAGATAGTGGCCTGCACTGCTTAGCAACTCCCCATGGGCTCCTATCGCTCATTTACAGTTCTGTGAGTAGTCAGGGTTTGGTGCTTATGGAAATTAAACTTTGAAATCATCTGCACCCTGGGCAAAGTAAATTGTAAAGAAATGTTGTCACATATATGCGAAGCATGGGCTAATCTGTGAAGTCAGGCAGTCTTCACCCAAGCTGATGGTGTTACTTGACACACTGACAGTGTGTGTGTTTTTTGTGCTCTGACAGCTATCTCTGTAGGGACCATCCTGCTATCATCGTGGAAGCATTTTGAGAAAGTTACAGAAGTTCCTAATTATCAGAGACACTTTTCAGTGGCAGTTTGAGGATTTAGACTTGATGGTAAAGTTGACAATAAAACTAAGTTTACTTTAGTTTATGACTTTGAGAAGGTGGCTGGGACACGAGCAAAAAATTTGCACAAGTAAAACATGTAAGCTTCACTTCGTCCAAATTGTGATGGGCAAGTTTGTCCACTATACTGTGCACTGCCGACTGCATACATCAAATGACCAAATCAACACATATCATCCATTTGGTATTTTTTCCTTTAATGCTTACCCAATGAATAGTTTTTCTATATTGGTGTGTGTAAGATCCTGTAAAGAAATTGTAAATAGTTTACTTCAGAACACACAGTGAAACTTACTTTGCCCTAAAATTATTACAATTAAAATTAGTTAAAAGGGAATGGGTTAATCAGCCCGGCTGCAAATGGGTGACAAAGAATAAATTAAAAATGTTGTATAATCTCTTCCTGAAGACTTTTCCCCTCTCTTCAAAGAGAACTGTCAGCAAGAAAAGAAACCAAGTCCAGTTGCCATGATCAGATTTGACAAGTATTACAGCCACTCTCACCCCTATCCATTTGTCAGCCTTCTTGCAGTATTCAAAATACGTTGAGGTAGCTCAACAATGATTTGTTGAACCTATTCCTCTAACAGTTCTAGTTCAGTAGGCTCATATTTCATTTTGCACTTGCAGTCAGTTTGCTTTCAATTAGATTAAATAATGTACCCCTTATTTGAGATGTTGGTGAGTTGAGGCATAGACTGCGATAGCTAGAAATAATGGAAGGCAATTGGGGATATATTATATCAATGAATGTCCTAGTTAAGACAACTGCACAAACATACTTATGTGCATGTTGTCGGTAGTAAACTGTGTAAATTGGGACTATCAAAAGTATTTCAGGAATGAGGGAGAAATAAATAGGGGGAACAAATTTCTTTCAAGTTTTTCCCTGTGGACAGAATAGACGGATGTTTCTCCCATGAATTAAATCCCCCCGTTGTACTTAAAAACATTTGATGTAATTAGAACATTTTGTTTCATTTATATACACGTAGATTTCCTCCCTCCAAGATGGAATATAATATATAAATTTCAACCAAGACCTGACATGAACAGAGCTGCAATAGAGATGACCAATAATGAAATGATCCTTCAAGTAGCAAGCTGTCATAAAGTGAAACCTAACATTCTTACACCACATGATCACTTTTATGACAACAAGACAAAACAACTAAGAACATGCAGGTTCTCTCTCTGTGTGGCAGGTATGTCTTAATGTGTAAACATGCATGAGCTGAAATCAACAGCTCGCTCAGACATCACCTCCACAACACAGCAACAAAAGGCACATCACCAGCATCTTTCACTCACACAGAGAAAAGAAGACTCACCTTCATCACAGGGAGCAGAGAGCCGCCTTCTTTCCTCACCATCTCTCCCCTGGATCGAGCCCAATTCCCTCCCCATTTTTATTGCCTCTCAGTGCCATGGAGCTGCACATGGTGCCATAGGTGTCTTCGCAGTTCTCCACTTCATTGTCTGGATTTAGACTTTTAAGACACCCACAAAAGAAATCAATGGCAATGTGATGGCTGCTGTCACAGTCATTAAATACCCAGTTGGATGGAAGAATGGACTCAAGTCCCAGTCTTCAAAATGGATAGATTATCCCAACTCTAAAAAAAAAAAGTAAAATAAAAAAAAGTGTATAGATTGTTCATGGGTGTCATACGATTGCTTAAATGGGTTTTATACAAGGATTTAAATGGTATCACCTTAAGGTTCCTGTTTAAAAGTGGCTATTAATATTTTAGCGTGACAACACTAACCTTCTTGCCTGGCTGACCTAACATACACTTATGGGTTTCATTTTGAAGATTTTTGAAGTGAATGGCATGTGAAACATTGAAAACAATCTCTGGAAAACTGGCCTATCTTGAGGTCCTTTTGAATAGAAAGGGGCAAGTTGTCAATCATGCTGTGAAAAATTGATTCTGTGTTAGTCTGTTTTCAACTATTTTCAATTTTTTTCTGGTCTACGCACCATAAGGTGCTGTCACTAAAAATATATCAATAACATGTCTTAAGCATGAGATGCATGTATGAGAGATTGAGCTTCTACAAACTAATGAAAACCAAAAAAAAAAAAAAAAACTGCCAAGAATGGGGAAAAATTAAAGGCGACATTGAGAAACCATAATTATTACCGCTCAAGTAGAGGATCTATCCTCACATCCAAGCAGCAGAATGTGAATGTTGACAGCCGGCCTGCCCACTCCTCATCATTAATAAGGCTCTCATGACAGTCTTTAGATGATGATGACGATGTGATGTTTTCATGTCAATGCCAGTCCCTCAAACTTAACAGCATAAAAGATGGCTTGTTATAGTAATAAAATTGCTGCAGGTCCTCCCTCTGTTGAGTCCATCCAAATTCGGTTTAGTACCGTTCTATCCAGACATGTTGAGCAGATCTAATAGAGGGAACAGTTAAAATACGTTATTTAATTAAGGGGTTCATTGAACAAGAAATTACATTAATAGTAGCACGTTCTTTTTCTGTTTTTAATTGCTAGTGTCACAAAGCTTAAGCATTATCACTTGCTGCTGGAGGGAGTAACACACTGCTTCATGAGGGAAATAAACCAAGGTAAAAATACTTTTCATATAAATGCACAATAATAATAATTTGCAACCATGTATCCACATTAACCAACCATTAAAAGGCTAATCATGATATTCAAACATAACGGAATATACCTTCTTATTACAGGCAATATAAACACGTCAACTTAATGATAATAATATTCTGGGATGTCATGAATATACTTTAATTCTAAATTTGTATCACAAAGAACCCCTATCATAGGTTATTTCACAAACCCTAATTCTGAATTTTATTTCCATTTTGATTGCTCCCAAACAACTGGAGACAAAAAAAGAATAGGACTTATTTTAACCTCCCTTTTGTGTGTTTGTCAAAATAAAAGTAAATTGCCGAATCTGATACGTGAAGAGTGCATGGTAGAACATAAGCACTTTGATTTAGATTCACGGATCAGTAAGCATGGTTGGTCTCTTAAAGTTGTGATTTAAAAAGTGCCTCCTGCATAACAGCCAATGAGAAAGAACAAAACAATTCATGAACCACAATAAAAGATAAAATAAAATCTTCTCAATGGACTAATAAAAGAAAGAGTCAAAGCTAATGTTTAATGAAATGTGCAGCAATGTGTTTCAAAATTAATGTATTCACATATGAAACTTAAAAGTTTGAGACAAAGACTGTTTATTACAATTTATGTTCATTGTTAAACTCTGAATTTTTTTAAATTCATAGTTCCATCTGTATGTTGTATTATTAGGAGCCTGAAAACCCAGAAGACCACAGCTGTTCAAGATGATATGTGTAGAAGTTTTATGTGATCATAATTCTTAATTTCATTTGGAGGACAAATATAGTCAAAACTGCCACAGGCTATGTTGCTCTCAGCCATTTCATTTCGGTCTGTGACTCTGGGTGCTGCTCAGCCGAATCATACTTGCTCAAGGTGACTTTGACTTTGGTGTTTAGGCGACGGGAATTGAGCAACAACTCTGAGCAAATAGTTCCTGGCCTGGTCTACAGCTGCACAGCAAAATATCTCAAGAACAGGCAGTGCCTGCAAATGTGAGATGGCTCGTTAAATTGTTTCCGTCTTCCAGTTCACAACTGTGGGAACACATGGACAAAGCGAAAGCTGAGTAAAGCTCACAATTCTATATGCATCAATTAATAAATTGTTCACTTAGAACCAATCACTAAATCTTGCTCATGTCGATTATCATAGCTAATACTCTCCCTGATCCAAACTTTAATGAATTGCTTTGTTTTACTTATGTCACTGTGCATTCAAGCGAAGCGCAAACAGGGTGTCATGAGCACGAGAGTTGTGTTTTTATCTCAAATTTCACTTGTTAAAAATTGCTCTGAACATAAGACCCAATAGAGTTCAGGGCATACATTTCAGGGCATAAGAAAAACAATATTTTAGTGAAAGGGGGAGCATCTCTTGTTCAAAGGACATTTTGCACAAGTTTAAAAAAAAAATAAAAATCCTGCTCAGCCCTAGCAGTTGTTATACTAATTTGTCTGTGACATATGGTTTCCTTCTTATCCTGATGTAGCTACAGATACCTGTGTTTTCCTTAATTAAGATATGGTGATAGCTGTGACACTGATCTCCTTTCATTGATGCAACGTGTGATGGGTTTGCAACAACAAAGAGAAAAGCCCTTATTCATTGAGTAAGTAAGTAGGTTGGTTGTTAGAATAATATTTTCATGCTGACATTTAGATATGTATCTGAGAGCAAATACCAGGAACAAAATAAGGAAAACTTAAATTCAATACAGAATTCAATACAGAACCTAATGTCATAATGGTCAAACTCCAGCATCCACCCCAACCCTGTACGATAAGTGGATGTCATATGGGTTTCAAATGTGATCATCACTTTTAAGAGGGAATTTACAAAATAATGTTCAAATGCAGTTGTAATTTGCCAACTCGGAAAAATAGATGGCCATACATATTGCCAAATAAGAAAAGTTATTTCATGGCAAACTAAGCGTATCTCAATGTTACCTAATTGACATGAACATTTTTGATGAACTTTACTTCATTTAAGAAATTCACGTCCTGCTTTGTCTGGGGGAAAGGCGTTTTTTGAAGTTATAATGCATAATTTAAAGAAATCATTAACTTCTCAGATACAAAACATCGTGTGGATCTTCAGATAATCTGTCTGCTGAAAAGATTTAACCAAATGTGAGTTTATGATTTGTAAAAATGAAAGTGTTAAAAGTAAAAGTATTTCATTGTTATAAATTGTGTAATTATGTCTGTGCTGTTTGATGAGCAAAGATGTAACATGTTTTGTCTAAGAGCCTGCTTCAAGCACGAAATCACACACAGGTAGCAAAGTTACCCTCCGCCCCCTCACAGAGAGGCACTAAAGCTTCCAGAAGGATGATCACTGATGCCATTGTTTTTTTTCCAAATCAATAGGCCTCAAGCAGTAGAGGCATTCACTTCATGTGCCCCTATACAGACACAGACATGCTGACACAGTCATATGAGATGAGACGTGCTCGATGCTGAGCTTTAAAATTTAAAGATAACTCGATAACATACCATGTGGGCGAAGGATAAGTGCTGCCTTGTTATTCTGCTGCCAATACAACCTGCTTTTTAAATTTGGATTTTTCAGTGAGCACTGACAAAAATATGTACTTTCATCAATAAATGTCAAAACAGCCTTCAGGTGTCAAAATCTGAACAACCATCATTATTCACAGTCAAGCTAAAATAGTTAAAGAGAAGAAAACAATATTTTTGATTGAATGGCACCTTAAGGTAAATTCATGAACCAATCACTCAAGCCATTTGTGATGTTTCAGATGAAAAAAATTACCAACACTTTGTATTTAACGCCACCTTGAAATTTTGTCCACTTTTTGTCCACCAATTTTTGTGCCAGGCTCCATCCTCAGTGGAGCCTGTTTGTGAATTTGTGAATTCTGGTTCCAAGAAACACATGCAACCATATACACTGGTGTAGCATTACACCAATACTTTCAGGTTCAGTGTAACTACTGCATGTCATTATGTTGGATCATTGTTGCGTCACTGCTGCAGAACATATAAAAGTCAGCTTGTGATGTTCAGCTATGTTCTCACATATTCCTTCCATTAGATGCTATGCCATTAGGACAGAAGATCAAGCTTTTGTCCACCATTGTGTCTGCCAGGTACACCTGAGATAACCTGAGGAGGCATTTAAACAAGGATGCGTTGATAGATAAGCACATTTAATAAGGTATCCACTGGCTAGCTTTGCATATGTGCGTTTGGGACTCAGAATATCAACATAGGTCAAAATGTGTCCAGAGGAGCTGCAGCAAGCGAGTTATGGTGTGATGTCAGGTCTAATTAGGTCAGCCTCGCCAGAGGCTCATTACTCACAGACCACTGAGAGGAGGAAACAAGGAAAAAAAAAGGGGGGGGGTGAAAATGCTACTTGGGAGCACTCACCACCATTTGAGCTTCATTCCAAGTACTTTCTCACTAAGAATGTGACAAGACTTGGATAAGGCTGCATGCATCCCACTCAAGCCTGTGTATCATCCTCCTCCAGGTCCTTAAAGCCTCCACTCCCTCCAACTGCCTCTTCAAACACTCTGAGGAAGACTGAGACACAGGGATAGAAATTTGTGTTCAAACTGATATGATCTAAGGATTAGGACTTTGTGCTGATCTACACACTATACCTAGTTAGACTCAAAGACAAAATGCTTACATTTCAAAAAAGCAATTAATGATAAATGTCAAGAATCTGAGGGCGGACTATTTCACTCTGCAGCTAGAATTCTGCATGAATACTCCAATAAAACATTATACCTTTATACATGCTTAAATAAGAATATTGAAAGTTGTAAAAAAGTTTATTTTTATTCATTTTTGATCACTAAATAATGAGCATCCTCTGAGAGAAAAAAAATTGTGTTGAATGTACACCAGTTAGCAATTTTTTGTTTCATTTGTGTCCTTCATATCACTTGATCTAATTTTATTCCTGTTGTAGTGGCAAACATAAAAAAGAAAGTGCAAATTTGATAGCAAGGTAGCATTACTTCAGTAATTTGATTACAGAGGGCAAAATGCAAACACATGCGGAACATGTCATTCAGGAACTCGATTAAGAAATCGAGGATCTGAAAATTAAATTTGTATTGATAAAATTTTGCATAATCAATAAGAGAACCCACTGAATATTCAAAGAGCACACTTTTGCAGCAAATAATGTAGCCAGAGGTTTTGGCAAGACCTGAAGATGATGTGCCAAGCTGATCCAAGACAACAGTCAAACCATGTTCTTCATACAAATTGTCTATGTAATACAAGGACATCCAACAGTTTTCAGCTTCATACACCAACAAGAACCTTCAATTTAAGATGAAAGGGCCCCAAGATATTCACAATTCATTTCAATTAATTATAATATATCCAGGAAAATATTTCTCTCTCTCTCTTTGCTTGTTATTGTTCTCCTCAAAAAGACAATGTATGCAAACCAAGAGGGAGTTGAAATTGGCATCAAAACTAATAGATTAACATTGACTAAATCAAACATATCTCTTAGATTCTGTCTCATTATAGGGTGACATTGCTCACTTGTATAGGCCCTGGCGTTACATAAGGTGAATACAGTAAATCTAAATGCATTCTTGTCCCAAATTTGGGTCTCTTGGTTACAGATTAATCATGAAACACAGATATTCCATCTAATGACATTTCTCAGTCCAATAGAGTAACATTACTAATGTTGTTGGGCAGATATTTAATTTCTCGGTATATATTATTTCTCCTTCCAAGGTTTGTACTAAGAAGGATATATTGTAAAGCTCTTCTCTGCTCTGTTCAAAGCCATTGCAGCACACAGTGTTACATTTGTCCTCCATGTGAGTACCCATATACAAATCAGGTGATGACACCAAAACTGAAAAAAAAGGTACTTAAAATATTTTACAAATACAATGCAAATAGTAAGTTGTACTGGTCAGTATCATCTAAAGAACCCGGTGGGGATTTTGTTTCTTAGTGTTATTTATAAAAGAATGTTTGTCTTTTTCTCTAATATCTTTTAAAATGGAATTCATGTATTAATTTGTAATGTTCATCTCCATTTCTTCACCTCTGCTTGTCACCTCCTCTCCCTATTAGTCCACCAGATTGTTGAATGTATTTGAATGTGTGTGCTAGTATTTTATCAATTATATTCTCTGAAGTGTAGAAGTAATCAAAATGTAATTAAAACTGTTTGCCTCTGTGTATTCTTGTGTGCAGGGTGCATGCAAGAATGTTTGCAGAGATAACAATAGCTATGTTCAAATTAGTAACTCATTGGGGTCCGCTGTTAAGGACAATGAACAAACGGAAGTTACAAAGACTGATTGATGCCGTCTCAAATTAAGTGTGTAAATAACATTAGAAATAGAGACAAAATAATAGAGCTTGGTTCCCCTATTATTTTTGCCTTTCCCTCTTCAAGAAAAGGGTTAATGCTACCTTAAAATATTCACACTACAGTCCCACAAGTACAAACTCACTCATTAACATTTCCTACCTGATTGATGCAGTTCATTTGTTGTTGTTTTTGGCTGGTACAAAGCTGTTTCCACACAGTGAATGTGACTTTTGACTAAGATATACTCTGTTCAAATCCAGTTGAATGATTTCCATGCGGCGTTACTCAGATATGTGATAAGAGGAACTGACAGACCGATAATATGAAACCCAATGCCTTCAGTAACAGCTGTTAACAGTCAGAAGCACAACAATAAAACAGCAAATTTTCAACTAGTTGAACTGTAATGGCTTCATGCCAAAAGAAATTTCACTCCTTATTGGTTAGAAACTGCACGTTTAAGTAAACTTTCCTGATACAAGTTCGTTTTGGAGGTTTAAAATGAAGTCAAGTCATTTTTGAATTGAATACAATGTGCCATGACACGTGTCTCCACCGCTGCAATTGTTAATTGCTAATTATTCCACAATATTGGTCTATAATTTATTGAAAATATGAAAATAAAACTCTTGCTTTAATTTGCATCCCAGAAAAAGTCAGGCAGTCTGTAAGGAACATTAAAAGTCCTTGTGCCCCATCACCTTATTCAACCAAAATTTCTGTCACAAGATTTCAGCGAATAAAACGTTAACTTTTTCTTCCTTCAGTCTCAAAACACATCTTCATAATTAAAAAGGTAGCTCATTAACATAGTAATACTATTGCCAGAATTCATACACTCCCCTGTACCAAATTATCGAAAGATCAAGAAATTTGCAGCACTCTGATTTTTTTTCTATGATATAGAATGATATGTTGTCTACATACATATAATCTTGTGTGTGTGTGTGTGTGTGTGTATGTGTGTGTGTGTGTGTGTGTGTGTGTGTGTGTGGATGTGTGTATATATATATATATATGTATGCTTTGCATTTTGTTGTAGTTAATCAATATTGCTGGAGGCTTGGGGGTCTTGGACTGCACTTGTTCCACTATTTATGTTTCTTTTTCTACACACTTGTTTCCTCAGATTACCTCTTGGGACTGCAATAAAGAGCAAGCATGACGAGCCAAAAATATGGGTTGCCAGTCTGAATACCAAAGATGGGCGCGGAGTTTGATGTTTAGTCAACGAAAGACCATAGAAAAATGAGCAAAGACAAGGTTGGCATTCACAATAATGACAGTCATGACAGTTTGAGATAAACAGTCAGTTGCAATTGAGGGCACTGTCTTCCTACTGCAGTATCTGGCTTCATCAGTTTGCTGCAGATCTACAGTGCTTTACTCATTAGACACTAATGATCAAGCTATACAGCAATCTAGAGTTCACGTCTTTTATTTGTCCGAAATATTTGCATATAAAATATAAGAGGAAATGTTTTTAAACCGTTCAAGTTCTGCTAATCCCTAAGTTCAAACAGGTCTTTGGAGGTTCTCATTCATCCAGGCCATGGTCTATCATAGTCAAATCTTATTTTGGCAATTGGACCATTTAGTTACTTAAAGACCTTCCACCTATCATCCAAGAGGCTTCTTCAGCTATAACAGACACTCAGGAGTTGGACTGTTCTGGGTTGACTGGTGGTCAACCTAGACCAGTGGATACCCCCATCCAGAGCAGTTATACGGTATACCAAAAAAAAAAAAAAAAATGTTCATTTCTCTTTGAAATGAAGACGTCTCATTGATGAGCGGTGACATGTCTTCAAGAACCTAAACAAAGTCTAATATCCAAGATTTGTTTCCAACATAAGTTCATATCTAAATTAAAGCAAGAGTTTTGCACAGACCCAAAACACAAAGGATCTCAACTATTTTCTTCCTAAAGGCAGCAGTGATCATTTTAAATGCATTAATAGAAAGAACTAGATATTGGATGTAAACAAAAGATAGGGCAAAGAAGAGATGGGATCGGAAAACTGCCAAGAGTTTATAAAATTGAAATTTCCTCAAGTCTGCCATTTTTGAAAAAAGTTTCCCATGAGTATTACAGGTTTATAAGAGATTGGTGGAGCATGGAAGCAGAAAGCAACTTGTCATTAATTTATGGGAATTATCATACAGCTGACCCCAGCAGACTCTGCAGCACAGGGTCAAGGATGTAGTCCTTAAACACAGAGGGATTTGTCAATCCAAGTGGGTATTAATAAAAAATTTAAAAAAAAACAGCTATAAGTCGAGGTTTATTATTTGGATTAATCTACTCGATTTTCTTGTTGTTTATGGTAGATTATCAAAATGAAATAAATAATTTCTCCTATGGTGGATTTAGGAACACCACTTTTGGCCAGTGTCAAGAGCACGTGAGATTTAAAACAACAGCAACAACTAAAGAAATAGAATGGCAGTGATGCTGATGCGTCTATTTTCAGCCCAGTCAAATGTATTGCGTGTGGGTAAAGGCAGGCAGTTTCAGCCTTGTAAGGAAACTATGAAGTGGATCAAAAAACAGCATTAAAATCTGATTTAAAAAATATACAGTGCTCAAAAAAATAAAGGGAACACTTAAACAACACAATGTTACTCCAAGTGTCACCTTTTACTTTTTTGAGCAATATATATTAAAATCAAATTCTGAAAAAGTGCCTATTCATCTTTGTTGAGCGTTAAAATTTAAACCTTTAGCTCAGTAGGTGACCTCTCTTTGTTCCCAGAAGAAGTGATCAAAGTTCGAGCCTCAGTTTGCCATTTTCATATTTCTGTCTGTGTTCAGATAAAGTGTGCTTTGACAGACTACCTCATATTGTCTGCCCCCTTCAAGTCTTCATGCAGAGCTAAGTTAATTGACTACTATGGCATCAGAATCAAAAAGATATAGTGGTGTCATCAATCATTTTACCCACAAGTCATTAAAAATGCCATGTAACTCATCAGTAAAGTATTGGACTACACCTACAGCCTTTATTTTTGTCAGATAAAAAATCTGTCTCTCCACAGGTGGAAAAAAAAAACAGAAGTTATTCATATATTTCATTATTTTAATGTGGGATATTAGTCACTGCTAGAGCAGTGGCTCATTGTCCATGGCAAACAGCAACAGCAACTCTGGTGCATCATCGGTATAAAATTACAGTTGTTGTGGTTACATCTTAGTGTTTGAGCACATTGTTGTGGCTGTAATGGGGAGTGCTGCTTAATTGCAAAGTAGACATAGGAAACTTCAACAACATGCTCTCAGGATATATCACTGTAACTTGCCGGTTTACTATGAATGTATACAAAGGAGTGCAGAATGATAATGCACAGACTGAGTAAGAAGTAGGTAAACAGATTTCCAGATTTGAACTCTTTGTTGTTAGAGACTTGCATGCTATTTTTTATTTATTTTGACCCTTACTGCCTCTAATCCTTTGCATATTATGGTCAAGCGATGCGTGAAATAGAGAAAATAGTGAGATATTGATATTTTGCTTATGCACTAAACTGTTCTATAGAGTCACATAATAAAACCATGAGATCGTTGACGTTGCAGGCCTCTTCAATGCAGTGGCTGCTTTATTACACTGTAGTCAGTTTCTTTGTAGAAGTTTGCTGAAGTAAATAACTCTGGTTTGAATCTTAATGCACTAAGTCACTAATAGCGTGACTGAGAAGATGTCAGGTAGAAGGCCATCTTACATGTCAGAGAGCTCAATAAGACCTATTACTCAATGACCACCAACAAAAAAGTTCACTTTGAAATATTTCAGATTCATTTGGGGGGGAAATGCTTTTCCTTCCATTATTCAATTGTGATTGAAGAATAATTATCACAAAGATGACAAGTGACCTTCATCTGGATAGGAAAGGATCTTAGGATGCTTGGCAGGGAATTTTACTGAGCCTTACAGGGAAGTCTGGTATGAAAAAAAGAACCAGATGGAAATATTGAAACTATAAATATAGACATTTTGCAAAAAAATTAATAGATTGACATGACTATAACATAGCTAATAGCCATTTATTGATATGATTCTTCCGTGGTATATTATTCCTATTCAAATTTCAATTTTGATTCGGATGTTTCTAATTTAAATGGTTCAGATTTGCAAATCTCTGTAAAATAGGAGCAGCCCATCTACATAACATACCATATATTGTCTGTGTAACATGTACCTGGAAAAATGTGGAAAATATACCAATCCATTTTCTGGTGGTTATGTTCTAGTTAACTCCATTCATGTATTCAGCATTATCCATAAATGTTCAAACACATTCCAAAGAAAATGATGATCATACAAAATGTGTTTATTTTGAAAATCCTTCCAGTGCCTTGACAGTTAAGTAAACAAACAAGAAGCCATCTTAGACAGTTATGGGTTTTTTTTCTTTGGACAGAGCCTATTTTTCCCCTTTGTTACAAGTCATTATCTTAAGCTAACCTGACCTGGTTTAAAAATATTACTTACAATGATTGCTCAGTTCTCATCAATCTCTAAAACAAACAAGCAAATAAGAGCTAATTCTCTAACATTTTTGAATGATAAGTAATTTGATTTTTTTTGTGTTGAGTTGATATTAGTTTTCATGTATTTTACTTAATTAGTGCTATTGCCTCGAGACCATTAAGAACAGGAATAGAACATATTTTTGTATGTCTCAACATACATGTGAAACAAATTCACATTTTTAATTGGCAAACATTTATGTATCTTTGGACTCAACAGGAGAAATAAGATGGTACTGCTTAACGACTGAGTGGGTGAGCAAGATTTTTCGCCAATGACCTGTTCAACCAATCTATGAAGCAGAAAGAAAAAGTAAGCCACATCATTTGGTCCACATCCAAAGTCATGCCACATCAATAAAAAAGAAAAACAGAATTTGAAATCTCCCCCAAATCAAAACAACCAATACACAAGTCCAAGAATGTCAGGGAGATATGATGCTCCTATCACAACATGAGGCTTCAGCAGTCACTGCTTCCTCACAAAGAATTAGCACTACAAGAGATTGACTCTGAAAATAAAGACAGGGCACCATCAGCATTTCTTCCAATTCTATACGTCTTGCCATGGTACAGACACTATTGCTAAGGCATCATGAACAAAGAACCACTCAGCAGAGTTCCATAATCTGAAAGTGAAACATTTGAGCTACAATGTCAAATAGCAGTGGTGAACTGAGCTCAATGACATGCTAACAAAATGTTTCGGATGTAAATTTGGTAATACAAACAAGGTTCTCTGAAGTGAATGGCAGGATTTAATATGTTAAGAGCAACTTTTACCGTCATATGGAAAGGTCAACATGATTGTCACAAGCCTGAAAGGTCAAGGCTGTAAAATAATTGAACATTTGTGTTGTTTGGTCAGTTTTTTCCCCACCACAGTTTTATTCTTTACAAGGAAAGCCCAAAGTAGAACTGCCATCCCTGACTGGTTTCAGTTACTAGACCTGTTGCCAAGAGGACCACATATATAAGTATTTCTACCAAGGCAAATATTACCATTTCCTCAACTATTGGATTGTCTGCATAGTTATGAGTTTGAACTCTTATACTGCAGTTTCCATGGGAACTAAGGTAGCTATCAGCTCAAAGGGCAGATTGATGAGATTCTGTCAGTGCAGAAGCCACGCTATTTATGCTCAAAATACAGCCATGAGACAGAAAAAAAGGATTTGGGCATTAATTATGATGGATTATAACCTCACCCTTTAAAATAAATTGAAATAAATTTAGTATTTTCATCATTCCAGAGCATAAACATCACATAACTGGGCTTTACTTAAGGCAAATGGCTAATCTATAATGTGATATTTTCAGTTAGGTCATGCAGCTGGTAAAACCAGATGTTAAAGATAGAAAAAAGGGGGGCAGTGACACACGTGCTACATACTTATATTTTCTGTGACAGGTTTTCTTGACATTAAAACAAGATCATTTATTTCAGGGAATCTCAGAATGCAGTAGATACTTTAAAAATCACCATTTATGTGTTCCTAGACTGGCAATGCTATATTCTGACTGGTTGACTCTCTTAACTTACATCTATGCTGTTCTAGCATAATCTGTAAGAATGAAAGTGTGTGTTTAGTCGATTACATTGTTGGTCGAGGACATCCAAAGCCCAAGACTGAACGTTTCATGAAAGGCTTCTGTATTTTATTCCTCTCACCAGCTTAATCATGTGTTAAAGCTCACAAAACTTATGAATTTTATTGAAAACTGCTAAAATGTATTAATCGAGTAAAATGGTTAATAATGAGAGGGATTTGAAAGTTATATGTGATTTTATCGTCTCAAATAGGACATGACCAACAACAAAGGGATGGATGGATGGATGGATGGATGGATGGATGGATAGAGGGATGGATGGATGGATGGATGGATGGATGGATGGATGGATGGATGGATGGATGGATGGATGGATGGATGGATGGATGGATGGGTCAACAAATCTCAGGACAAGCAGCAGCAAAACATTTTTCAATTAATCCCAAGAGCCTAGAGGAGTGAAGAAAAAAAAAATTCATCCTCATCATCTATTTGGAGGAGATGGTTAAAAAGCCAGATGCCATTGAGGAAGCAAGAAAGAAAGGAAAAAAAAAAAAAAAAAATCAAAAATACAGAGACAGCTTGCTCCATATGTAATCTTACATTCATACTCACTCGACAGATTTTGATTCTCATTTCTTATAATTAAGAACTGGTTACTGGTTGACATATTTAGTATTAAAGACCTTTAATTTCCTTTTTTTAATGAACACTCCATTTGTATGTGTATCTGTATGTAACTGTAAGTAAATTTATCTATACATAAAATACATTTTTGTGAAAATATCTGAATTCAGTATAGATATTTTGCTAAATGCATTATTCGACTTGGATGCAGACAAGTTAAGATTGGTGTGTATGAGTTTGAATTCATATTCTGATCATTTGTTTTATTTGGCTATTCACATTTTCATATTTCTGTATTTGGATATGGTGTGCGACAATGCATTTTTATATATTAAACAAATAGGTTGTAAAAAAAAAAAAAATTTTAAAAAAAAGATTTATGGCAATGACATACATTGTAGCCTAAGGTTGGGTAGACTGGCTGCCGGAAACCCATATCCCTTGCGGCTATAAGGACCTTTGGGAGTCTCCCCATGGCTTGAGAACTCTGTCATGTAAATAGTTGTACAATGTTGTTCATGTTGTGGTGGCAGTTGGTAGTTGGCCCTCAGTTTATCATTTTGTGATACTACAGCTCACCACAATCTCTCAATAGCTTACAATGCTGATCTACCATCCCCAACAAATATCAAATCTGCAGCAAGTCGGGTCGTGGGGGCAGCAGCCGGAGCAGCGAGGCCCAGACTTCCCTCTCCCCAGCCACATGGTCCAGCTCTTCTGGGGGGACCTCATGGCGCTCCCAGGCCATCCTGGAGACATAGTCTCTCCAGCGTGTCCTGGATCTTCCCCATGGCCTCCTACCAGAAAGACATGCCCAGAATGCCTCCCCTGGGAGGTGTTCAGGAGGCATCCTGACCAGGTACCCAAGCCACCTCATCTGACTCCTCTCTATCTGGAGGAGCAGCGACTCCACTCTGAGCTCCTCCCAGATGGCTGAACTTTTCACCTTATCTCTAAGAGAGAGTCCAGCCACCCTGCAGAGAAAACTCATTTCGGCCGCTTGTATCCGCAATCTTGTTCTTTAGGTCACAACCCACAGTTCGTGACCATAGGTGAGAGTCGGAACACAGATCGACAAGTAAACTGAGAGCCTCACCTTCTGGCTCAGCTCCCTTTTCACCACAACAGATGGGTACAGAGTCCGCATCACTGCAGAAGCTGCACAAATCTGCCGGTCAATCTACTGCTCCATCCTTCCGTCACTCGTGAACAAGACCCCAAGATGCATGAACTCCTCCACTTGGAGCAGGACCTCTTCCCCGACCCAGAATGGGCACTCCACCCATTTGTAGTTGAGCACAATGGTCTCAGATTTGGAGGTGCTGATCCTCATCATGGCCGCTTCACATTCGGCTGCGAACCACTCCAGCTGGAGATCATGACCTGATGAAGGCAACAGAACCCCATCATCTGCAAAAAGCAGAGACTTGATCCTGTGGCCACCAAACTAGATCCCCTCGACACCCTGGCTGCGCCTAGAAATTCCGTCCATAAAAATTATGAACAGAATCGGTGACAAAGGGCAGCTCTGGCGTAGTCCAATTCTCACTGGAAATGGGTCCGACTTACAACTGGCAATGCGGACCAAGCTCCGACACCGGTCATAAGGGGGCCTAACAGCCCAGTACCCAATATTTCCAGAGCACCCCCCACAGGAACGCTCATGGGACACGGTCAAATTCCTTTTCCAGATCCACAAAACACATGTAGACTGGTTGGGCAATCAATCTCCCCCGCTTCCCTCGGGGCCTTGGTTGTAGCTCTGTCGGAGGTGGTAGTTGGAATTCCTTTTGACAGGGGACTCTGCCAGATGTTCCCAGCAGACCCTCATATTACGTTTGGGTCTGCCAGGTCTGCCAGGTGAGTCCGACTATCTCATCGGAATCTCTCAGCCTCGCACACCGACTCAGGCTCCGTCCCCACCAGAGAGCTGACATTCCATGTCCCAAGAGCCAGCCTCTGCAGCCGAGGCTCGGACCAACCAAGGTCCCCCAATCCGGCCAAAACCCGTGTCACACTGTGCCCGACCCCCTTGGCCTTTCCTGTGGATGGTGAGCCCAGGGGAAGAGGGATCCATGTCATCCCTTCAGACTGTGCCCTGCCAAGCCCCATGGGTGCAGGCCTGGCCACCAAGGGCTCCCCATCGAGCCCCGCCCCTGGCCTAGCTCCAGGGGGCAGCCCCAGTGACCCGCGTCCGGGCAGGGGAACACTGGGTTCAATAATGTTACTCTTCATGGGGATCTTCTGAGGTGTGCAAATATGCAGCAATCTCAGGTAAATGTATTAACTATTTACATATAACTTATTAAACCATCCATCAGCATTGTAATCTTAAGATATGTTTCCATTCTCTTGAAACTGAGTTTGTGATGTGCGATCTTACATGGAAAACTAACAATATGAATGAGACCACTGATACGGAAGCAGACCACTTACTGTTACATCACACATGCCCAGGATCAATTCTTTCTCACTCAAGTCCTGATGAAAAACAATGTAATGGCACATGTCTCTAATGGACTACGCACTCGATAGCAGCAAGGAATAAAAGCAGACAGAATTCATTTAAGGTTGCTCTAGTGACCCCATCTATTTGATAAATCATAAAGCCTCAGAGAATGCCATTAGCTTCCAAGATGGAAAAAGTGAAACTTTGAGCAATGATCTTGAATCTCAGAATGTAGAGTGCTATCAACCTGGCTGATTTGTGTTTGCATCACATATACCTCAAACATTAACATATGGCAACAAAGGCATACAAATTTGCTACCTGTCACCTGTTTCCATTCAAAATGGGGCTCTCTGACATTCTACTAATATGGAATTAATTTGAATTTCTATTTTCACCCGGGAACAAGACACACCCCCTTGGTGTTCTTAAACCTCCATGAGAGGATCCATACTGATGTGTCAACTTTGAGTTATGTATGTGTTCTTGGTTTCACTTCAGGACCTCTTCCTTTAAATAAACCACAATTCAATGATGAAGTGACAGTGTCAGGACTGGGGCTGCACATGCATACATTGTTTTGCATCATTTGTATAAAAATCAGAAGGGGTCAAATCAGGTAATCATGGATTTAAAGCAGTAATTATGTTCCATTGAAACACATGTTTCGAGCCAAGTGTGATTTGCAAATGATTCAAAAAGAATTAAGCAGTAAAGCTTTGCTTAAATCATAAAGATAATTGTAATTATTTGTATTTGAAGGCGCTTTCCTTTAGTTATCTATTAAATCTTTAGAAATATAATAACATGGACTCAGCAAGATTGTCTGAACTGCTGTATGACACATTTGTGGCAATGAAATTGAAGCCTGAAATGATTCTCTACAAGATGAAATTCAATGCTAATTAATCACATTTACATTTTATTCAACTTTGCATTTTGTATCAAAATGAGTTCAAACATACCGTATGAGAAAACACATTTATCGGCACTGAATAAACATTAAGTAAATGCTGACTGTGCTGACTTGAAAGTTGGTTGAATTATTTCACTGGGATAAACAAGAACAAATAAAGTGTTGCGATTGAATATGATGATTAAGAAAGGAAAGATCAAGCAAATGAACATCAAGCATTTCCTGCTGTAACTGAATTGAATTCATGAATGACCAATATCCGTTACATACTAGACCAGGTGTATTGCACTATGGTCTAGCTCCAGCTTTTTATAGTGCTTTACAAATAAAGGTGATTGATTGATTGACAGACATATTATGGAGTTTATATTTGTCAAATAAGACTTGTCCTGGGCTAATATTTGGAAAAGATTGTATGCATTTCTAACTAAAGTTATGTGCACTGAAGATGGACTTTGTAGATCCTGTCAAAATGATTGTTTTGGGATTGTTTTTCTCCAACTACAGTTTTATTTTAAGTATTTTGAGCCTGGGCACTGTAAGAACTAAATACCACACGATATCATCCTCTAGAGCATTGAACAATAGAAGCATCATTTTGGTTTTGATTAGCAATAATGAAGTTCAAATCTGACAGTATACACATGATTGTTGTCTTTTCTTTGTGGATAATGTATTGATGCACTGCAGGGTTGGGGGAAAAATTAAATATGCAGGTTGGTAACATCCGCCAGAGATTTTTTCTTTTTGTCTTCCTCTTGTTTGTTTTACTGCATTAAATGTGTACTTTCAAGAATGCAGCCTCAGGGTGGCACGGGCCAGTGTCTCCCTGGGCAAGCCTTGGGGGGGCACGGGCCAGTGTCTCCCTGAGCCAGTCCCAAGCCTGGATAAATGCAGGTGGTTGCGTCAGGAAGGCCACCCGGCGTAAAAAATTGAATAAAATATGCAAATTAAACCTAAGAATTTCATACCAGATCGATTGAAGCCCGGGTTGACAACGACCACCATTGGTGCCGATAACCTACAGGATACCATTGGAAATTCGGCTACTGAGGGTCAAAGAAGGTGAGGAGGAAGACATGCTCATAGAGAGAGCGGCTAGCAAAGAAGAGGTGGGACACTGAGAGGACTGAAGAGAACAGACAGAAATACAAGGAGATGCAGCGTAGGGTAAAGATAGAGGTAGCAAAGGCAAAACAAAGCGCATATGATTGCTTGTATGCTCGGTTGGACAGTACGGAGGGAGAGACTGATTTATACAGGTTGGCAAAACAGAGAGATAGAGATGGACAGTGCAAAGGGCAGTGCAAAACCTTCTGGCCTCAATGGTTGCAGAAAGTTAAACACACAGGTATCAAATTATTGATGGACAAAATGACATAAAAGCAACTGAAGCTACCACAACATGTTATAGTAGGCAGGAAAAAATAAGCAATGGCAGGCCAGTAGTCAAAATCTAGACTTGAAACAGTATTTCATTTTTTTTTACTATTTTTGGTCCCTTACCATGATGAAATCTAAATCAATTTTGAAAAGTGCATCTGGCATTCGTTCAGTACTCTCAGACAGATCAACATAGAATAAGCCCAAATCACTAGAGTACTTAAACTAACTGCTTACATGTTGCACTTGATCACTTTAACATTAGGGAAATGTGGAATGCAATATGTGATGAAATTTACGGGAGAAGCCTTTTGCAGACCCCACTGTCTCCCAGCTTTGCCTAATGACTTAGTTAGCTCCAATTCCTGCTGTCTGTGGATAAATACATCAAAACCTATCGGTATATCACTAAAAAAGATAGAACAGAAGTATTTTGGTTTTATGAATTGCATATTTCTTTGGGATAATACAAAAGCCACCTGTCTACTGCCTACTTCATTGAGACATGTGGAAGGATGGCTCGACCATGGACGAAGAAGAACCCATTCCATTTTGAGGAAGACACGTTTTTTTTGGTTTGGTTCTTTCTACAGTCTTGAAATATGCATTTTGTCATTGAACTACTTGAATTACCTTAATCTTTTAAATGCTGTGTTTGGCTTTCTTGAGAATTGCTGGCGCATACATTTCAGTAGGAGTTCCTGTTTGCGTTATCATTCTAAATTTATTTTTAGTCGTAGTAGTAGGAGTAGTAGTAGTAGTAGTAGAAGAGTATTTTAACAGAAATTGAAATGCACAAGAGGTAGGAGTGTAGTTTAAAAACTGCATGTACCACCCATAAATCAGTGAAGTTCAAGAACATATTTCCAATTGTTTGGGAAATTCTGAGCTCTGTCTGAGATCAGCAACAATATATAACTTAAAATACAGTTAAAGTATAAGATGGTGTAAGCAAGTTGGATGAAACAGCAACAAATAAAACCCTGAGGGAATGCTGCTAGACTTGGCACCACAGTGATCAGAACATCAGATCATGTCAGCTTTAATTGGAGCATGCTAGCGCATGTGAGGAAGATGAAGCATGACCGATGGCAAGGAGACACTGGCGTACACTAACCAGACCCGACAAAAGAGCCATAAAATCAGTTGCCAAAGAAATTCATTGGAAATAGAAGAGCAACAAGTGTTCAGCACAAAATACAAAAAAAAAAAAATCAGCAGCACCCATAGCCGGCAGCCTTGTTGGCATCAAGGCAGGCACAATTAAGTCCAATTACAGTGGCCATAAGGGAATGCTGATGTAATAATATTGACTACGGTCACATACAGTATAGGGAGTAAATTTCACAGATTGGACTTCATTGCTGAAACCAGGCCTGCTAAACAATGCAGCCTGGACTGATTATCAAGCAAAACTGAAGACCACGTATAAATACTGAAAAGACCTTGTTGAACAATCGATTTGTTTTTAATAAGCCATAAATCAGTTCATCTAATTACAACATGGTTAATTATTCATCTGTTGCACGACGCTGCAGTCTGAAGGTAAAATCAACTTTTTGAAGATGCGGAAATTTTTGGCCAACTAATAATTGGTCATATTTCTGTCTCACACGCAAAAAGGCAGATACAAAGGAAAACAATTAAGAAAGAACAAAATTTTAACAACTGACTCCCTATTGTGTCTGATTGCACCACTATCTGGTTCCAATATGGGATGATATGTTTGAGGGGATTGACAAGTTTTCTACATGTTACATAATTGGCAGCAACTGCACTGATATTTTTAATTTCTTCTTAAATCAAAAAAGAAAATAATTACATAAATGTAACAAGTTTCATCCTTCTAACTGTAGCGCCCCTTGGTTTAACAGTGCTGCATAATGACTTTCAACTCAGTGCTGATCTGCCTGGTCCAAACTTTACTATCTTTGTTCATAAACACCTCTTGTAGATTCACTTTCTGTGTTTTCACAGGAAAAGTCGTAAAGCGACTAAGATGTGAAAACTGAGAGGTTTGCAGCGTCATTGTATCATAACGTCAAATAGATACTACTACTGGAAGGTAGTCCTGCCTAAGTTCAAAATAAGTCTCAAGTCTATATACTTGACCCAAAGTCAAGAAATCATATGTTTTTAAGCCTATTGCGCCATAATCTATTTATTCTTGCTCATGTGTGTAAATGTGTATGTATATACGTGTACGTATATTTATGTAGGTATGGGTATGTGTGTAAAAATGTATGTATACGTGTGTTTGGGAATGTATGGTTACTCATGTGCACATGTGTTTGCACTGATACATGTGTGTATATATCTTTCCTGTTTTGTTTTGTTTTTTATCTAATGTTTCTGCTGCAACACCCAAATTTCCCCTATGGGGATCAATAAAGTATTTACTTATCTTATCTTATCTTAACCAGTGGCAAATATGTCTGACTTAAATTTAAACACTTACTGACACAGTTTGGTTTTTTTTAAATATTTGTATGATAAAATGCTGTCATATTTCACTTTTTTGACATAAAATATTCATTCATTCATTCATTATCTGTATCACTTATCTTGCACCGGGGGTTGTGGGGATGCTGGAGCCTATCCAAGCTGTCCAAGCAGTATACCCTGGACCAGTGAACAGTCGATCACAGGACCAAAAATAGAAAAAGAACCAATCGCTCTCTCATTCACACATCTTGGCAATTTTGGGGCCCTGATTAGCCTTCCACATGTTTTTGGACTGTCGGAGGAAACCCAAACAGACAGGGAGAATATGCGAACACCAAACAGAAAAGCCCCCTGTGGAAATCAAACTGGGGTCCTTTTTCTGCTACTGCACCAACAATAAATATGTAAAATTTAACAATTCATTAATTCTCTGTACAGGTTATCCTGCACACAAGGTTGCAAGGATGCTGGAACAAATAACGGTTGTTATCCGGCAGAGGGCAGGGTTCAAACCAGTTGCTCAAAGAACCACACAAAGACACAGAACTATTCCGTGTCCTATTTACGCCTTGGAGTAATTTAGAGTCTTTAAATCAACATATTTTTTTGGACTACAGGAGGCAACCACAGTTGTTTTTTTCATTTCATTTTCATTTTACACCAATGCACGTTAGATCCTTAAAATTGTCATTATCCTCGCATCTCCCACTGTTTAAGAATACTCACTCATCTACTAGGGTGAGTGAGTAGAGCAGTTAAGAATGACAAGCTGTCTTTGATCATTTGTCTCTAAAAAAAGGACAAGAAAACAGGTGTAAAACTAGCATAGGTATATACTAAGATCAACACAAATATGTCACAACCAACGATTACCATAAGCCGCTGATATTTTTTACACTGGTTCTGTATCATGTCACATTAATGGATTTGATTGTTTGATATTGTGTATTTACTGTTCATTGGTTTAGGTTCTATTTATAATGTAGAGATTGAATATAAAGTATACAAAGGCCACAATAGTTAATACTCTTTTGATTTAGAACTCTGGCCTAAACATACAAAGTTAATCTTTGTTCTTTGATCAACTCAGATTGTGGCCTGAACATGCCATTTATCTTTTTTCCTTCTGGTATTGTGTTATGAAAACCAAATAAGTTTGACCTGATAATCACACTGGAGGAACGTCAAGTGAACATTTGGAGTCATTCTGAGGCAGATGTGAATGTTTGGTCTGTACCGTTGAACAATTTTTCTTGTTCAAGTTGCAAATATCACATCATAGTGACAGGTCTTGTATTTTCTGTTGTATATGAACTGGGGATTTGTTTTTTTTTTATTGTTTTTCTTAACCTATAACTATATGCAGATTTAATCTCTACAGAATTTCACATGTAAGTGGATGGTCAATGAATGTGCCTCTGCATGGAGAGAGAGAAAACGGCGGTTTATACATGATTATACATGTGTATGAAACCATTAGATAATTATCAATCATTTCAATGTTTAAGATGGATATGGAAAAGGTGTTGATATTTGACATTAATTGTTTTACAAAAAAGGTAAATTCATTTAAGCTTAAAAAGTACAATTGTTGAGGCTTGGGTTTCAATCCTTGGAAAAGTATAAGCTATGTCGTTGAGAATAAAAGCGAACATTTAGGATACAGAAACATCAATTACGAACTGTTTCTTAATTTGGTGTTCATAAATTGCCTTACAACTTATATTTTCACATACACACATTCAAAACGGTCAACAAATTTAAAATTAAATAATTTTTAGTATGACTTCCATGCAGGGCCACACTGCAAGCTGGCCCTCAGAAAAACGTAGAGTCAATAGTAAATAACCGGCATAAATGTGTCACAGGAGACAACCCACAGACACCAACCAATTTAATGTTAATAGGAATGCATCGGTTACCAGATTCTAAATAATAGCTTGCAGTCACCAAAGCCAGGAATTTCACAGGCTTTATGCAGTTGGCAAATTGCTTTTCTATCCCTGTTCTCCGCCCATTTGTCCATTTTACTAACACTTATGGCAGGGATTGAATGATGGAGAGGGGCAGAGAGATGAAGGGTCTGTTGAAGTTCGGTTGACTGAGCACAGCTGTCTGACAGCCAGAAAGTTCAGGATCATGATGCTCCAATGTGCACAACTACCCTCAGCCCATCTGTGTCTGAGGAGGGACGGTCATTTTACAGCAGGTCCTGCGGTGTTTGCTTGTGGCTGCTGACATGTGTTGGACAGGAATCGTGAACACGAACGAGCAGGTCTGTGGTCGGCAATGTTCCACAACACACTGCTTCTAGAAAGCAGTGGGTCCAGGGTGATATCCATTTCAGGTATGCCAGAGGATTCTATTGTGCCATCTTACAGAGACATTTCTTCTCTTCTTGTTTTACAGGACATGGCTTTTATAGAGTAACAGACTGCAGGGAAGACAATGTTTTACTTTCAGAATATTTGCTTGGCTGTAGTGAAGGTGGATAAACTGCTATTGCTGTCGGTGTACTTAAGACCGACCAGTGTTCTTAATTAATTACAGTTCTTGTCCCAAGTGACAAGAACAAGATGCTGTTAAGGGACCAGTATACATCATTCGAACTGCTTGTCAAGTTGAAGAATAACTTCAGAAACCCTCAAGCCAAACACCTTTTTGACGTCACATTAGGGAGTGTTGTGTGACTATTTCTGCAACTTTCTAAAAGTAATAACCTGTCTTCAAAGTCTCCCCTGCCTCCCTCCCTGATTATAAAAATATATTTTATGAAACCATGATGTTTTCATAAATCTGACCAATAAGACATTTACGTCTTTTTGTCTAAATGTAATCATTTACTTCTGTAGTCTACAATGAAATGGTTTCCATTTGTGCACACTTTTATCCATAACAAAATATGTCTGTGAGGCTACATCGAAAACCTAACCAAGTATTGAGATATTTGTCCAGACTTAAAGAAGTATATTAATTGTCAAGAACCCCACAACATAGTTGTTTTTTTCCAAGTTTAAAGGAGTAGATTGTGTATAGCTAAGCAATTGAACTGGTTTTGTTGTATAAACCTCAGAGAATCATTTTTTTTCTCTTTCCTTTTTGTGTGATCAACCAAAATACGCATTTGTAGTCTAAACCTAAACAAACTATTACAGACACTAAAGATAAATATAACAACATACAAGTCACAACTGGTGGGTGGGATAAAACTATGTTTAATTGTTCCATCAAGAGCTCTGAAAAAATAATTTGATGTTGCCGTGATTTGTGCTTTGTCACTCGCCAGTTTTTATAAAGGTCAGAGAGAAGCATTGAAGCCTGGATGATATTTCCCAGAAAAGCAGCAGGATTCATAAAAATGCTCGTGTCTTCTGTGTGTTCCACCACCATTGCCCTGCCCCCGCAGGATACACGCAGCAACCCCTGAGTCCATTCATCAAACAGGAGACGTGACCAAAAACCTATAATTAACAAAATTATAGCGGACACATTTTCCACTTACTCCAGCCTGACATATATTCTTCTGTCTGTCTTAGAGGCACATGCTCTCTGCATCTGGCAAAATCTTTGCGTTTGTGTAAAGCCATCGGTCTACATTGCTGCAAGGCTTCAGTAAACAGAAAAGTTAAAAGGGACTTATAAATGAGATTACTATTTAAGAAAACACAAGTTAAGAGTTGACTTTCAAATAAGGTATTGACATAATGACACAAATTGCATTATGGATTGTTTTTATGAAATAAAATGATAAATTTCTTGAGGGGAAAAAAGAATGGATCACCTATTTGAAGAAAATATTATAATATCCTATATTACTATAAACCTCAAAAGTCAACCTGTTAATCTTAGAGTTCCTCATCAAAGCAGAATGTATAATGTATATAAACTGAACGTATAATAAACTGGGGGAGAATGTACATCTATTTCACCATAAATATCTAAAAAAGGGATGTATGATTATATTTGAATGTTACTTATGAAAGGTTACTGAGAATAGACAACCAACAACACGATGATCTGAAAGTGTTAGATGTAGCAATTGGAGCTTGTCCTGGATATTGAGGTCCTCAAGTGATTGATTACTTCTAATCAAGAATTAGATGGACTCAGTCATCAAACACTCTTGCACTTGATTATGATCAGGCTTGAAATATTGTTGCAACCTTAATCAACCAGATATCTAAAAATAGCTATGGCTTAATGCCACTTTTTTATGTCTGATAGTAATATTTAGTAATAGTAGTAGATAGTAATAATATGTGTCCTTTTCTAAAAACAATAAATTCCTCAAGATGAACTTTACTTTACCTAAACATTGTAAAAACAGAAAAAAAACACAAAAAAGTGGAACATAAGTCTGCCTCCCCAACGAATTTTAAACATGTTATTTAATACTGTAGCTTGTTTCTTAATCTTATGAAAGCACTAGCTCAAAATCTAAGTACACCACATACACCCTAAAAAACTCTAACTCCAACAGTCATATTTGTTTCAAAATGGGACTTAAAAAACTAATATGTAAAAAAAAAAAAAAAATGAAATAATGTCCAGCCATTTTCTGCTGCTTGATTAAAAGCATATGGTGAATTATTATAGATTACGCTACACAGCAGCTGTAAGTCCTAGGAGGACTACCTCCCCAAATAATAATAATAAGTTTCTTCCAACTATTTTTTCATGGGATCTAATTAAGTTTTGGCAGCTGTGGCTCAGTTTGTATAGTGGCATCCCTTCAATTGGAAAGTTTGTGGTTTTGTTTCCCAGCTCCTCCTGTCTGCATGCCGAAGTATCCTTTAGGCTAGACCCTGAACCCCAAGAAGCTTGTTAGCACCTTGGTCCACAGCGCCATCGGTGTGAGAGTGCGCACATGAATGGGTGAATGCAATCTAGGGTGAAGCCTAACCTTTCAACTTTCAAGACAGTTAGGTTTGAAAGTGCTAAATAAGTGGAGACCATGAACTCAAAATGTCTGGCAGATTTGTATGAGTAAGTATTGTAAGTATTGTTGTCAACAGAACAAAGTAATAACTATTGACATTAAATCTCTACAAAGGCTCATACCAATACAAGACAAAAATCTGTAACAAGATTAGGGGTAATGTAACAATAGATGACGGGATATGAGAAACCCCCAAGCAGATGTACTGAGTCATTTGTGTTCAGCTGACCTTAGTTTCTACTGACATGTGCAAGCTCGAGATCCTGTTTGAGTTTCGTCGCCTTGGAGACTAGCATAGCATTTATTGCCATTTTTGTACCCAAATAAGTAATAGTAATAAATCACTGTTAATTTCCTGAGTACAATCGCCAGCAAAGATTGAATACAAATTGATGAATTATTTCTGCTTCTTTTGCCCCGACCTCTGGAGTTGGGTGTCCCTGTTCTTAGGCAGCTCTTAAAATACTTTATTTTTACCAGTGTGAGAGTCATATCTGCAGAGAGATTTTTAGGTTAGCCAAAAAATTGTCAGATTACAGCTAGCTGACAGTTTGCAGCCTTTGCTGGTCAAGTTGAATAAAATTCTGATTTTTGGACCAATATAGATCTGAGTAGATCTATTGGGAGGTACATGTATTGGGAGGTACATGTCGTCAGACTGAAGTGCCCATTGCTCCATGAATGGTGGAAAGAGCTCAATTTGTTTATCTGTTAGTTTCTTTGCTTCCCCAGGAAGCGAGGATTTCAAATAACTGAAGATGGATCCTGAAGTGCCATCCAGCAACTACCAGAATAATAATAGTGCCTCAGCTTTGTGTGGGGTCCTTGAATGGTTGCCAGTGCATGTTTTGCAGCCATTTATCTCATTTGATCTTTGTTCCAGATAGGAAATTTGTCACTGTGATTCAAATTTAAGGGGATATTTCACAAATTTAGAAGCAGGGTATTCTGATAAATTTCTTCTTTCGGCTGCACTGTGTCCAGTTTGCACTGGTGTGCCAAATAATAAAATGCACTGGCAGCGACTCAAAAAGCACAGCCAAAATGCAACTAATCCGTCGCAGAGTCTGGAGCCCTGCACAGAAGCTGTAGCATTTCCATTGGCCATTACCACTAAGTAAAGCTGCAGAGGTTTGGATCAAACTATTTTGAATGAAAATAGGACTTATCATTCCAGGGTAAAAAACTTGAGATTACATATAGAGAAAATTTTAAAAAACAACTTCTGTCAGACAAATGCCAGTAGAGCTTGAAATTTAGTAACCTACACAGGTACAATAGCAGTGGCGATTAGAACTTTCACCTCACACCAAGAAGATCCCTGGTTCAATTCCCACATGGGGCCCATTCTGGGTGAAGTTTGCATGTTCTTCTCATGTCGGCATGGGTTTCCTCAAGGTTCCTCACACAGTCCCAAATCATGCAGTAGGTTTATTTGAGACTCCAAATTGACATTTGAATGAGTGAATGGTTATATGTCTCTATATGTGGCCCCATGATCGACTGGCAACCAGTCCAGGATAAACCTTGTCTGTTACCACGGAAACACTAGGATAAGCTCCAGCACCACCTCGAACCTGAGTGCAGGATAAGCGGAATAGGTAATGAATGACGGAATGTTGGTATTTAGTAGTTTGTACAATTGTCAGGACCTGGTCACATTTTTGCAAAAATGAAACAAATATAACACATGTTGACCAACACATACATTCAATTAGTACACAGACAGAAAAAGAGAGAGAGAAATCCTTCTCTTTCACAAGGAGCATCACAACTTAGAGTGATAACTAGAGTGAGATTGAATGATTGCTAAGGGGACTTGGGGTAGCTTAGAAAAGCTATTTTGTTTACAGCCAATGGAAGGTTCTGCTCATAAAGGTTCTGTCAATATAAACAGATGAGTTTTTGCAACATAAGGTCATGTGATATTTACTCAACTGAAAGCGAATACAGAACAACAAATCTTTCAAGTCCTCATCAGGCCCGCCGGCGCTCAAGGTGAAATCAATAAGGTCAAAGGCGGGGTCATCTGTAATTAAACCACACAGAGGCCAGACCAACGCCATGAGGTCTCGCGGAGGTTGCCATTTGTAAACACGCCGACCTTTTTCTCCACAGAGTAAAAAATTAACAAGACCTGACAAATGATTTAACATCTCTGGAGTCCGATGAAATCGCAGGATCTAACTTACCATCACCTTATCATTTCAGATAAAGAGAGATTCTTCACAGCAAAAATATGTAATGTCACCATAGCAGTTGGTAGGATGCTAATTCTTAACGCTCCAATAGAGTTACTGGAGACCCCAGGCAGACTTTAACAGAGAATGACATTTTCAGATCACTCTCCTGAATTAAAAAAGGGGAGGAGGAAAGAAAAACATGCCCGAGATGATCTTTAACACAGCTTGCTCCCTACATAGCAGTATAAATAATGCAAGTTCCAAAACACATGGTAAGGATTCATCAGAGGAGATGAAAACTAACCATGAAAGAAACCAGCGCCTGCCTTGAAGTCCTGGGTGTTTAAGATTTAACCTTTCACACACCGAAATATGAGCAGTCCAGAAAGCGCCAACTCATATGTTTCAATAGCACGTGACTGTGACACTGTTTTCATCGGGATAAATGAAGGATTTAAAATAAGAGGGTGCTGTGCAATTTAATCTACATTCTCGGAAAAACACCCAGGGGCTAGTGTTGAAAAAAATAACCAGTAGGCATGTAGAAGGAAAGAGAGAGCAACAATGGAATATCCTCATAATCCTGTTAGCGTCATTCACAATTATAGTTCACAACAGCGTGGAACCTCAAGAAATGCTGTCTGACTTTGCCAAATCTTGGTGCAATGAAGCAAAAACAACAAGCTGCTCTGGTCATCACAACATAAGTTTAGCATTGAGTGTTATTAAAGCCAAAATCTGCAGATCTTCTCCTCATAACTTTTCCATTTCAGATGTCTTGATTTTAAAGTCAATATCCTGTAATTAAAGAAATGACCTGAAGTGACGTTTTGCTGCTTCTTGAGAAAACAATCTTTTATTGTTCATGAAAATAAATACTGGTTATAGAGACATTTCCTGTGACAGAACCTCACTTCCATAAGGAGTCCTCTGAGAAGCAGGATGTGTCATTTCATTTACCCATAGGATTAAGACTCTTACTCAAAAGAACTATTTACAGCTCCCAGTTTTCATCCTGAATTCAGCCATCAACGCCCAGGCTTTGTGATCAAAGGGGGCGGGGGGGGGGGGGGGGGGGGGGGGTGTTTTCGGCAAGCCACACCGTAGG
>CAAKHD010013359.1:0-11348 GCA_901007705.1 Fistularia tabacaria | reverse complement strand
AAAAACCTCAACCACGCTGATCCAATTCCCCCCCCCCCCCACCCACACACACACACACACACAAACACACACACATTTAGATTCTAAGTTATGCAGGACAGACGAGGGCCCAGAGGACATCGCCCATCCGCCCAGGTTGCGCTTTTCTTCTGATCAGTCTAATGAAATCATCATTGTATTTGACCACTAAGGAATGAAATTCAATCTTCCGCTTTGCTTTATTAGTTTGGAAAACATTCAAGGGGGTGACTTAGTCATTTCGGATTATGATTAAAATGGAAAACACAAGATAGTAAAAGGCTACACGCGGAAACTCCTTAATGGTTTTCTCCTGGAATGCAACGTTAGGACCAAATGTTGAAACGTAAAAAATTGATTCTGACCTGTTCTAAGTCGCGACAGAATGATGGGTCTGGTATCTGAAACTTTCAGGAACCATCCAAGAACCCATTCAGCATCATGTCAGCTATAACACATACCAGTAGCACTTATTTTTATATACAATATTTGGAAGTATTCGCTGTAAATGTGTTACATTTTAGGAGAAAAAGCGGAAATGGTTGGAGGCTGACGAGCAACTCCGGTTTTTAAAGACCTGACAGCGATTTGAGATGCAGAACTTAAATCAGGTGCATAGGCGTCTGTGACTGGAGTCTTTCACAACTATACATTTTGAAGAACTGAGGAGCTAAACTGTCAACAAATGTTGCAGGTAAGTTGTAAAACTGCATTTCGGGGAAATGGTTCTGGCCATATCAGTGGCCACATAGAAGCTTCCATTCATGAAATCATTGCTTTGTAGATCAAAAACTATAATACAAAATGTTGCTCAGCCCCAAATCAAAGACCCCATTCACAGATTCTGTAGTCATATGAAGATATCCAATGATGCATGTAAAGTGAAACTTTATTTTACAAATACACAAGGCTGTCAGGGGAAGCTGTCAATCATACAAGCTGTACTTAGACAAGTAACAACATACAGCAAAAAAAGCATTTTCAGTTAACATGCTGAACCATGTGTATAGCAAAATACAATGTCATAATAATTAAAGATCATTTCAAAGCACTTCTGTCCATCATTGCTGAATGATACTATTAGTGATAAAACACAAATAATTCTATGTACATTAAAGACCTTAGACAGCATAGAAGTAGCTCAACCTCAGGCGGCATAGAAATTGCTAATATGAAGTAATTGAAAAGAAAAAATTATGTACAAGTCTCTAAAAAAAAAGATGGCGGGCATCCAAGTGGTTGTTTCTCTGGCAAGTCTGCCTCCTTTGAGGATGGGCTGTCACTTTCACCATCTCCTTCTGTTCGCTGCTGGCTCATGTTGCTATGAACAAACTGTTCAAGACCGTCATGACCCTGTGTGAACAGATACTCCAGGTACCAGTACCATGGCTTGAAATGCTGAAAGATAAACATTGTAGCTTAAGACAGGTAATAAAGACTGTTATGATCAAAAACCTTGTTTCATCTCTGAAATATGAATGATACAACTCAAACAACAAGTGAAGTTGATTAAGGATGCAGAAATGAAAGGGAGATCTGTTGTACCTTTATGGAATTGAGGTCCACCTCCTTCCTCCCAGGCCAACACTGATGAGAGAAGAGAGCATTAATATTCATTGTCAGCTCACCATGGTAAATCTCAGAAGACCACCGCTGATAGAAGTTGAAGTTGAACCAAAAAAAGGTATGTGTATTATTAAACATTAGGAAAATCATTTCTCATGCTCAGCCATTAATAATAAAATGTCCTTCTGTATTAATGTATGTTGTATAAATGATGCATTAATACCACATTTGTCTCCATGTCTTGACAAGAAGTCTATTAACCAAACTGTGCAGACTGGCTACTGGAGTATCACTCTTATGCCTCGATTTACAATCTACCATTTAATGTACAATGATGACATACTGTTGCTGGCAGACATCCTCCATATAAATTCCGATAGGACACAAATCAAGAAACCAACCCTCTGATGAAAGTCAACAGCGTAGCACATGAAGGCTGGGTGGTAGATGAAGTTGAAGCGCTTCCCATACGCCGATAGTTTGCTCCTCAGCAGCAGCTCTTCTCCTGGCTGTACACCCATGCCTGGTTCAAACATTTTGGAATTCCACAGGCAATTGACCATGTCAACCATGTATTTGTTGTATTCGAAAAAAGTCTGGCCGCTGATGTGAATAGTCTGGAAAGGAAGAGTGATAAAACATATTGAGCGCAGAAGATGAATAAATGCAGTGTTTAGCTCAAAGAAAAAAAACTAAATGTGGCGCAGGGGGTTGGAGCGGTCCTCCTTGGAACCAAACATTCCTGGTACGATTCCCGGTTCCTCGTTGCCTGTCGTAGTGTTGTTGAACAAGACACTGACCCCCTAACTGCTCCCCTGGCGCTGTTCCTTAGCTGCCTTCTGCTCATGGCGTGCCCATGATGGATTAAATGCAGTGGTCAAAATGTTGCTAATCTTGTGCTCTATGTTTAAATGTATGTGACAAAAAAGGCATTTCTTCTTAACCACTTTATGCATATATTTCAAATTTGATATGAGCTGTGGTGATTTTTATGTACAAGATTCGGAAAGTGCATTTTTCCAAATAAAAAGTGCCAGTAATATTATCAACAAATTGTCAGCATCAATATCAGGAGATTAATACTGGAGGTCTGATACTTCTAAATTCACAGCTCGCAGTAGTAGAATAATTTAAATCACCAACATATAAAAATTTCAGCTGATGGGGTAGTAAGGTTTAACAGCAAAAGTAGCCACTTTTGGTTTACTAAACAACTTGATTATACTCAGACGCAGAAGCATTACCAGTGTTAGAAAATTACAGGAAAATGAATACCAGAAAAAGTATTATCTGTGCATAACTTTTGAAAATAACTTTTATTTCTTTTTTCCTGACCAGTATCCAGTTAGTGGATACGTCTCCTCACACTCCGCATTGGTCTTATATAATTTGAGTCACGTGTAAAGTGTATTTAAGTATCCACACTATAAATAGCACTTGGATGTCAACCACAGTGAAACCAATATAGGATTTGATCTAGAGATTAGTTTACAAATACATAGAGAATGCTCATATTGGTATTACAAAGGGTTCCAACTACCACAGGTTTGGGCCGGCCATGAGTTCATAGTTACATCACTTATCAGGGGTTATATGCAAACTATGCAATGGATTATGGCACAGCAATAGCAGTCTTACCTATGCTGAGACATAAACCCTCAATATAAGTACAAATTTGCCTTAGGCCTGAAATTCATTGCTTGGCTTTCCTATCAAGAGGCTTTTAAAACCCCTTTGTCTCTGTCTGTGTAAGCCATTGGACTGGGTTTTCCTCATCTAACTTGCTTTTATAATTGTGTGAGTATAGAAATAGTCTGTTGAAGGTTCCAGGTGCATTGTGTTTATATATTCAATTCTCTATTGGGCTGTTGGACTAAAAGAAACATTTTCAAGAGGATACACAATTAGTAGGTGGTATCAGCTGGTCATACTGGCAACATATTTCAAACACAGTTTGAAATAAGTCAGTGCTAACTGTTGGACGGCCTAGCCAAGCACATTACTCAATTAGGTGTAGACTACTAACAAGCTTGATTAGTCAAACTGGCCTGTTTGTTAATTTCCTTTTTTATTTAAATATAGGGGTGTTAGAGGTTCTCATTCAACATCTGTGGCCTTGTCACAGCTCCAGCTCATAACTAATAGGATGACCATATACTGAAATCCAGACAAAGCTGTTCTACGTCTAGTACAGGACTCCAACTAAAGTTGAGAAAAGCTGTGAGTTGAACCTCATGTGTTTTGGAGTTGGTCATTTTAGAGAAACTGTGTCAGACACATTTATTAACTGCAGCATTTGATCAGTTCCTGTCAAAAAGTAAAACGGATTTCAGGTGAAAGACCTGCTGTTTGGAAAATGTGGCTTTCCACTCTCAGGGTAAGCTCATACACAATATGTTTCCAATAGAAGTACAGGCAGGTCAATTGAGGGGTAAAGTCGTTTGAGACGTAAGAAAACAAAGTTGCTAATTCCTACTCCCCAGGCAGTGGAGGTTTTACAACTTGAAATCGAGACCTCACAGCAAATGCCAGATTAATGTAAGCAAATGCTGCAAAAACTTTGGTAAGCACAGTTGTTCAGGGCACAGGCAGCAAAAGCAGAGAAAGCAGAGAAGCCATGTTTCAAGATACCTATTTCAGTATTGACAAAACGCGATGCATCTGACCTATGTAACTCACTAAGCTATCCTTAACAGTACTGGTGACCGAGCCAAGTTGCTGTTGATAGCTGGTGTGAAGGGAGCATCCTTGACCTTGCCAACCAGAGCTGATACAAGGGCACAACTGCCATTCCATAAAACAAAAATTACATTAAATGCACAAGATGACCACTTCAGGCTGGTGGTGAGCTGACTTTCACATTAGCACTTGGACGGTTGGGCCACCCACATTAAGCACGTTCTTTATCCAGGGTTACTAGTTTCTACTCACAGACCACATAAAGATCCTCTTGTTGTCAGAGGAAATATACTCATGCCTTGACACTAAAGCTTTCATCGTATTTAACTCACATATAAAGAACAATGAGTTTTTCAATATACTTTCTAGTACTCAAAACACAGTTACCTAACAGCTAATTGAGATTTAAGATTGGTGAATATAAATCTATAGAAGGTCCAACAATTATAGCTGTTTATAATAAAGACATTCCATAGAAATCACAACAAGAGTGGTTTACATCAAACTTCTGTAATGCCCACTTTCTCATTTCTATATTTAGAGAACCTGTAATATATTTACAGAACCTGTCCCATTCTTCTATGAATCCTTTCAAGATGAATCAAGACAGCCATGTCATCATTGTGACAAATGACTACTTCATTTCCATGCTGTCAAAGAACACGCCCATTAAACCACTGCATCAACGCAGTCCAGAGGAGGTAAAACAGCCTCTACCCGCTCCCTTTTTTCACACTAGGGTAAAAGGGCATGGTATCTTACAAGTACAATATTCAACCCAGGAGCTGTGATAGGTTCCTTTTACCCGGCATTCCTCACAGCACAGACTCAAAAAGGTGAGAGGTTGTAGCAACAGATTCCTCCCATTATCGTAGGGGGTGCTACGTTTATGAGGATATCAGTCCTTAAACTTTGGTTCGCTGCATAGATTACGCAATTTTCTAGAGCTCCAGACTGTGTATGACTGGCGCAGAAGCACATTTGGACTTCTCTCTGGGGCAAGCATGTGCTCATTCAAAAAGATAAACGTTCTTAGTAACACTGCATTATATTGGAACAAATGTTGTCTCTCTTTTCTGTGAAATATTCTGAAGAAGTGGAAAAAAGCAAAGAAAACTTATGAGATATATATAATGTGTTCATAATGTAGAGACATAAATTGACTCACAATTTTCCATCAATGGGTTGTTGCCTCTTCCAACCCACCCTCTTCTGTTCATATGTCAACACATTTTTTTCCACCACTATACTCCACCAATAAGACTGTTACTGGTAGTCATCCTTTAATTCACTAAACCACAGCTACCCTTGTAACTTGTCTGATAGATTCTGTCAATGTAGATGGAACTTTCACTGTTATACTGAAGGTATAGGTGTGCACATCAAGAGAAACTGCTCTGCTTTTACCTCTGTGAATCGTTCTTGACTCTTCGCTGATGTCAGGTTCACCTTGTACCTGACAATGCACAAAAGTGAAAGACCAATGAATTAAATGGACTGGAAGCAAAAGACAACTTGTACTCTATGATTTGTATGAAATACAGTGTAATAATTTCCCAATTACGTGGCCATAGTATTTCATGCTAAGCTCTGGAAAAATCATTTCAGAACCCCCGGGTTTAGTCAATTACCCAACACTGAAAGGATTTGTGCTATTAAAGCCTGGAGTCATAATTGAAGCTCCAATTCGACATAAAAAAGAGAGGGGGTTTTAAATATTTTGCCTCTCAGGCTCTCATTATCATAAATCATACATTAACATGTAAGTGCGATGAAGCCATTTGATTTCAGTTCTGTTCCGTTATCAAATATGCATAAGTAAATGACACATTACATTAAGAGTATTGCCAGTGTCTGTATTGAGATGGGCTTATGGCAGACGGTGCTGTGGTGAAGTCTTACCTGTACATGATGTAGGCCAGCTTGTCCACACTTACAGCATTGGTGGCAAACAGGGCTGGGTAAAAAACCCCAGATGGAGGCATCAAAATGAGCGGAAGACCATACTTCACAAACATGTCAGATACCTGTAGATGGATAAAAAATATTGTTTTCCAACAAGTAGAGTCAACCACAGATATTGCAACATACTGTTTACTTCATTGCTCTAACAACCTTAACCATGTCTTGTTTGTTAGAGGCTTAAACAAAAGATATTCTTGGTATTCTGGTATTTTATTTATGCAGTTTTGCTATTCTAAATAAGGCAGAGATAAACAGTTTACTTATCACTGAATGCTATTACAAGAAGCAAAGCAAGCAAAGATAAAAGCCTTGAGCTAGTTGTACCAGCTGAATGATAACTGTATATGTTCTACATCCTTGCAGGCTTTTAAAATCATTCTCATTATTGCCAACTTTTTGCTTTAATATAATTATCACTGTAAATTTATGAGTGGATGCATTTTAATTAAATATTTAGATGTTTCTTAATCTCTCTCATTTCTTCTAAGTGTGATTCATCTTTTCATATCAAGGTATAGGGTGCTATTTGGTGGTCCTGTATCAAACCGCAGAAACGGTTGTTAAAAGCAGTTAATAAATCTAACTGCAGCCAGGCCTCAACATGATTAACAATTCTAAATCCAAAACATTGGAAATAGTAGCAGGGGTCAACAGTATCCCAAAGAAAAACAAAAAGTTGAAATACAAAGAATTAAAAAAGAAATACTTCAAGTTTTGTTGTTGTTTTTTTAATCTCCTGTCCTTTATTTGAAATTGTTACATCAATTTATTTGAATGGCTTTTCATTAAAACGATTGAAGGAATAATTGTGTGTCCCTTGGGCTTTTAAGATTTCCAGAGGGCAATAACAGTTGTGAAAAAACAACCAACTTATCAGTATTGGAAACTGTTAAGTGTTGTCCTGAGAACGTATTTAAGTGAAGTTAATTTTACAGAAGCACCTAAGTAACTTCAGCTTACCCTGATTCTTTCTCTACAAATACTACATAAACCGAAGCATTAATGCATTTACCGTCTCATAGAAGTCCAGGATGAAGTTGAGGAGGAGAGAGTGGCATCCTTCAAGCTGGAGGCCAAACGTGGCAAGGCGTCCTACAAAGCGCACAAGCTCCATCACAGAATCCATAAACCCTGACAGTGTCATGTTTCTAGGACAGATGACAGAGCAGATATTTAAAAGCCTTATTTTATTCTTGTATCATCTTGTTGTGATTTGGACTGTGAGAGTGATGCTGGGGAAAACTACATAGACATTCCACAACCAATGATTTCTACATTTAATGTTTGAGTGGTTCAGTAAATGGCAGAGATTTGCTGGAAAATGGAGGTAAAGAAAACTAAACTTAAGGTTTTACTTACAGTTTATAAGGGGCTGAAATCAATTTGACCATTTTAAATATTACTTAAACATAAACTCACCAAATTATTTGAAGCCAGACACTAATTTGTATAGAAATCAAGATTGTTGTACAGTATGTCTGGACAGATTACATCGCTCAAACACAAATGACCTATGATCTAGTAAAGTTGGAGGGTGGGGTTTCATTCATAGTTTCAGGACTTATTCTAAAGAATTTAAAATGTTACAACATTAGGACCAGCTTACAATAATTAAAATATAAATCCAATAATAATAATAATTCAAAAAATAATAATAATACCTGGGACACTGCTAAGGCTTATATTGTCCAATATATTTCAGTAAATTGCTTTATATCATAACCCTCCAAATAATAGGCTAAAAAACAAAGATTGCTATGAACTCTTTACTTATAATAAGGGACATTAGATTAGAGAAAAAAATAATTCAGTTCAAAATAAGGGCTGCAAGAGACATACCCCTTAAGCTTTAATATAGTCCCAATATATAATACATAAGGCCCAATCCCAATGTAGCCCCTTCCTTTGACCCTTTCACTACCGTTCCCCGACCTCTGCCACTCTGCAAACCTCATAGGAGTACTGACCAAAAAATGAGCAATGTATAGTTTAGAATGTAAAAACTCTGTCTCTTCAAAATGCATAAATATCTGATGTTCATTAAGTTTAAACCAAAGTTATAGTAACACAGAGTTGTTTCCGCAGCCTTTCAATCATTGCTGCTTTTTAAAGAGGCGAAGTTTAGTTCAATGATGAAGTCACTTGTCAATGGATTGTCATCCGACAAAAATGGTTTTGTATCTGCTTTGAGATCATTTGTCCAAGTAATTTATTAAAAAACAAATATCTCAGCTCTTAAAATCATCTAAAAGTCTATGTGAATATTTTGTTCTAAATAATGCAACACAATTACAGTAGTACAGTGGCAAGGGGAAATTGACTACTGAAATTTCAACTCCAGAAAATTGAATGTCTTTACATGGCCCTTGTAAAACGAACAAACAAAGTTGGGGTTAATGAGTGATCCCCACCGGTAGGTCATGGCACCCTCCTCTTCCATCCCTTTCATTAAGAATTTAAAAGCGTGAAAAAACCCAGTACCTAACGCTCTTCAGTAATCTGGAATACCCTCGCCCTTTAAGGAACTTGTTTATGTTATGAAAGTAATTAATCAGGCAAGGAATTAATAAGGCTACTCTTTGGCAGTATCAATCACTTCAGCTTTCATTTCCATTGGCAGCCTTGTGAGCTGCATTGTCTTTGTCCAATGTCACTGTGACCAAACAACTTTAAAAGTCAAGACCAACCATGACATAATTTCAATGTATTTTTATCAATTTTTACTTAGCAGATTTATTGCGGCAGACAATTGGTACAAGTCAGAGCTTAATGAGGATGATATTGTTTCTTCTGTTCCAAACATAATAGTGCAGTGAAGTCCTGGATAAGAAAGAGAGAAGGAAGAATCTAAAAAAATCCTGAAAAAAAACTGTTGTATGTTCACGTTCTATTATGGATATAAATATGAAGATACATTTTAAAGATGTTTCCAAAAACAAATTGAGGGTAAATGGCACATCTACTGTTACGACTCAATGAAGCAACAATTCAAAAAGGCTGCAATATAAGATGGGACATGTCTGGCCTATAGGCCTATACATGAAAGGAGAAGCTGACATGTAACTGATAAATAAGTAAACTTAAAAGTTTACATTGTTATCTGATTTTGGTTAATAACCTATGTAGCGTTGAAAAAAGCTCTGTCCCACAATTCTTTTGAATCTTAAGTTCTATGCAAGCAAGTTTTAGGGAAGAAGTTCCCTTCATACTACCAGATTCCTTAAAGGGACCATGTCTTTATAGTGTTCTTCTGACAACTCCCCCTGCCTCATGCAGAATGCACCGATTAACTTATCTCTTAACTCATAACCAAGCTGTGTAAGTAAACACACTAAAATAGGATCAATAACAACACATGGCGAATTATATTTATAATGTTAACTACAAAGTATTCCGTTAACCTGATGCACAGGCACCCAACATGTCAATCCCGATATACTGGTCGATAGCAAAGGCAATGCGGGTTGATCACGAAGCCCTGGCTTTCAAAATAAACTCTACCGCGCAACGTAAAACAACAACTCAACCAAGAACCACAGAATACACTAAAGTACCGGCAGTGTGGGTAGACGCACTTGATTGATATACAGTACAGCCAATCCAAGATCTAGATCCAAATGTCCAAATGTACCGATGTCTGATAGACATCTGGAGGTGTGTTTGAGGCTGGGCTCAGTTAGTTGACTGAGTCCATTCAGTGCAAGACGTCATCAGAGTAAGGTAATGGCAAAAATTGTACAGAATTATATTGTGCCATACATGTTCATGCTGTTATGCAAGGAAAACAATACATATTTTAAAATATTAACTATACTTGGTGGATACATATAAATCATTTTTGTTGCTGGTATCCTCATTTTCATTTTAAGAGTAGCTCGCAAGCCATGCACCTATGACCTAGTGCATTCTCTTAGAATTTGGGTGTCTGCCAGAAAAGAGGCGGGGCACACCCTGGACTGGTCGCCAGTCAATCGCAGGGCCACATATACACACAAACAACATTCACTAACTCATTCGGGGTAATTTTTCCCAAAGACTTTTCAGATTTTTGGACTGTGGGAGGAAACCGGAGAACCCGGAGGAATCCCATGCAGACAAGGAAATCCATTGATGACAGTTTATTAGTCGTGCTTTAAAGACTATGTTTTCTGTAATATGCAATCAGTATGCAATGTACCCCCATCAGAATGCATAGCTTTGAATTCTTCATTTAAACATTGTTTCGTGCTTTAAAAGGTAGTTCACTGAAACTGGAATTAATAATCATAGTCATGGTATTGTATTACAATGTGAATTTCATCAAGATGACAATAGACAGCACGTGGAAAGACTAACAATTTTCTCTGATATCAGCACAGTATATTGTGTGTATTATTATTTATGTGTGTGTGTGTGTAGGTATGGGTATGTGTATGTATATACTGTATATATGTATATGGGCATGTATGGTGATATATGTGGATGTGTATATGTGTATATATATGTGTGTATACATATATATGTTTGCGCATGTATATATTATTTATTTTCGAACTTTTTTTTCTCTTTTTTGTTGTGCTTTTTGATATTGTCATTGTTGCGCTGCTGCGACACAAAAAATTTCCCCTATAGGGATAACAATGGACAGCACTTGGAAAGACAAACAATTTTCTCTAATATCAGCAGAGTACATTGTGTGTATTACTTATATATATATGTGTATCTGTGTGTGTGTGTGTGTGTGTGTGTGTGTGTGTGTGTCAACATCAGTCCCACTGACACGGATACTGAGATATACATACGTGTGTGTGTGTGTGTGTGTGTGTGTGTCAACACGAGTTTCATGTTTACGGATATTTTTATATATATATGTGTGTGTGTGTGTGTGTGTGTGTGTGTGTGTGTGTGTGTGTGTGTGTAGGTAAGTATGGGTATGTATATATGTATGTATATGTGTATATGGGCATGTATGGTAATATATGTTGATGTGTATATGTGTGTATACATATATGTTTGCGCATGTATATATTATTTATTTTCAAACTTTTTTTTTCTCTTTTTTGTTGTGCTTTTTGATATTGTTATTGTTGCGCTGCTGCGACACAAAAAATTTCCCCTATAGGGATAACAATGGACAGCAC
>CAAKHD010013358.1:18380-56506 GCA_901007705.1 Fistularia tabacaria | reverse complement strand
AGGAAGTCTGGAGTAACAGAGAAGTATGTCAGACTGGCCCAGGACATGTATGCTGGTTGTGAGACAGTGGTTAAGTGTGCTGTAGGTGAAACAGAGAAGTTCAAGGTGGGGGTGGGACTTCATCAGGGATCAGCTCTGAGCCCCTTCTTGTTAGCATTGGTGATGGAAAGGATGACAGATGAGATTAGACAGGAATCTCCACGGACCATGATGTTTACAGATGATATTGTGATCTGTAGTGAGAGCAGGGAACAGGCTGAGGAAAATCTTGAGAGGTGGAGGTTTGCTCTAGAAAGGAGATGAATGAAGGTTAGTCGCAGCAAGACAGAATATATGTGTCTAAATGAGGGGAACCCGGGTAGAACGGTGAGGCTATAGGGAGTGGGGATCAAGAAGTTGGAGGATTTCAGGTACTTAGGGTCAACAGTCCAGAGCAATGGTGAGTGTGGAAAAGAGGTTAAGAAACGGGTACAAGCAGGTTGGAATGGTTGGAGAAAAGTTTCAGGGGTTCTTTGTGACAGAAGAAATTCATCTTGAATGAAAGGAAAGGTTTACAAAACAGTGGTGAGACCAGCGATGCTGTATGGTTTGGAGACAGTGGCACAGAACAAAAGACAGGAGGCAGAGCTGGAGGTAGCAGAGATGAAGATGTTGAGGTTCTCTTTGGGAGTGACGAGGATGGATAGGATCAGAAATGAGTCCATCAGGGGGACAGCTCATGTTAGATGTTTTGGTGAGAAGGTCAGAGAAGCCAGACTGAGATGGTTCGGTCATGTACAGAGGAGGGATAGGGACTATATTGGTAGACGGATGCTGGAATGGGAGATGCCAGGCAGGAGGTCTAGAGGAAGTCCGAAGAGAAGATTTGTGGATGTAGTGAGAGAAGATATGGAGGTAGTTGGTGTGAGAGAGGAGGACACAGAGAATAGGGTTAGATGGAGGAGGTTGATTCGCTGTGGCGACCCCTGAAAGGGAAAAGCCGAAAGGAAAAGAAGAAGACCTATTATTACAACCTGAATTACATCCAAGATAAATGTTTGTAAGGAGATATCCTAATGTAACTTGAGCCTGAAATAAAAACTGAAGAATAGCAAATACAAAGTCAAAAGAAAGATAAGGCCATACCACTGGAACTTTTCAAATTTGCCTACCTATTAGAACTGGAGCATTGTGTGTTGTCCTTAGAGATGTTTCCAAAGAAGTCATAAGAATTCAAGAATGCAGACTTCTTATTTAATAAATGAAACTACTTTCAGAAGAATTGGAATTGACAAGAGACCTGGCTAAAGTGCCTCGCAAATTCTGTGTGTGTGTGTGTGTGTGTGTATATATGTATATATATATGTACACACACACACACACACACACACACGCACGCACGCACGCACACACGCACACACACACACGCACGCACGCACACACGCACACACACACACACACACACACACACACACACACACACACATATATATATACATATATATATATATATATATACACACACACAGACACACTGTTTCTCTTTCATCCAATAAAAATACGCATGTCAAAAAAAAATTCTGGGTGTAGCTGTTAAGCAAGCTATAGGGTACTGACCATGAGTACTTTGGTTAGACTAACAAATGTTTTGTCATCAAACCCTGGCACATGTTTGTGTCCATTGTAAGCCTGTTGATGAATGTAAGGGGAAAACCAGCAGTTTAACCAGTATCATAAGGGTAGGCAAGTTTAAAAATTCAGGGGAATTGATCAGTTATTGTTGCTGTTTTGTTATGGCTTTTTCCCTTTTTAAAAGTTACAATAGGAAAATCTGACATGGCATTTACTTTCATCAGGTCCAAATATGAACACTTTTACTATAATCCTGGTCATTGAAAGTGTTGTACAGGATAGATTTTCACTTTGAAAGGCACTAAAATTACAGTAAATTATCAAAAAATCTTTGAGAAGATACAGTATTTGAAGTAGTCCTGAGACAAAGAAGAAATCTGTGTTATTTTTACAAACAACACTGAATAAAATTAAAAGCAATACCCGGAATATGTAGTACATGAAGAAAAGTAAATCTTCATGTTTGGCAAAAGCAGTTCAACAGAAATAATGAGCCTCATGGTTTCAAAATCAAACAGTGACCTTGGCCTCTGTACTTCTTTTGAAAAACAATGCTTCACTGAATGAGATAAGAATGGAAGCAAAGGAAGTGATTACGTCAGTACTAATATCCTTCCAGATTGTCCTGGAAAGAGTCTGGCTTTAGGGACATTGAACACGTCTCAGACACCATCTCACTAGCTCATTGTCTCTCGTTGGTCTACAGTTTTTAGAGACAAATAGCTGTACACAAAGCCAGGCCCCAAGAAAGAGTTTTGATCAACTCTGGCTAACTACTTTGGCGTATTTGGTATCGTAAAATGGTCATAAATTATTATTAGTTTGCATTGTGTTACAGACATTTTTGTAGCGATGGCACCAAAAAGTAAATGTTGCTCACCAAAAAGTAAATGTTTCTCCACTGAAAATGATTACCTGAACTGCATAAAACAGAACACTTATAAATTACGTAACTTAATATGACATGTTTCTGTTTTATCTTTTCTGTCATGCAAATTACATCTGTCGACAGCCAAGTGAGATAGCAGCCAGGGAAACCGTTCCACCCCCGTTTATACTACAATATCACCACATTGGGAGACTGCTCCAGAATGTGTCTCCTGGGTTCTTCAACTTTAGGTCAAAAGCTAACAGAACAAAGTATGACTGCCCCCTCCTCACCACCCCCATAAAGGAAAAAAATTACTTCATCGGTATGTTGCTATTGCTATGTGAACAAAGAGATCTGCATTATATGTTTTTGGAAGGACTTTGGTTTCCATGGGCAACATGGTGACAAGGTTTTAAGTAAAATTATCCGTTAAATATTTCCAGTAAAAGATGCCAGATCTTTGATACTCTGCTTTGCAAATTTAAATTAGACTTACAGTATAATGGAGTCTCCCCCCTTAATTATGGAAAAATGAAAAGGGCGCATCAATTTTGTGATAGAAAGAATTTAGATTTAATCACAAAGTAGCAAACTCTTGACGATTGTTCAAAGAGGCAAAAAAACGATAGTTTTACGAAAGGTCATACAAGGCATATTTGGTTTCGAACTGTATTCAGGCTTGCTGAAGAGCCCTTTGTAAATGCCTGGAGACAGACATTTGGCATTGGTCAGTTTACACAGCTGTTTGATAAAGATAAAGCCCAAAATCCCTCCTACCCACAAATCTACAAACACTTCATGGTTAATGAAAAGAAATAGAATTTGTCTATGTTGGCACAAGTGTTTTGCATTGTCTGTCCATTGTTTTTATGTCCTAATGTCACGAAATTCCTCTCTGAAGTTGTGCCACACAGCCACCTGTGCTTACAAGAGAGCAGAGGGAACTATTTTAAAGGGATAGTGGTTAATCCATTGTCCTTCCCTCCAGTACTGTTTGTCCCAGCTACTTGTTTGAAAGATGGTGAGCAGACGGCAGATGCCTGAACTGCATAAATTGTATGACAACAGACATCACCTGCTAGCCATCACCGGATTAAACCACCAGACCTCTTGATGGCCTGCCAGAGCATGAAGTCTGCCAATCAGGACAGGGCAAGCAGGTGGAAGAGGTTTCAATAAATGCAATGTAATTCAGTGTTGCAACGTTCTGAGATAGATGCCCTGGAATCCATCGGCTCCTGTTTCCATCTCCAGCCTTCCTGGACCAAAATGTTTTCCAGTATGTTCAGAGACACAAAAGCAGTCTGTGAGGATATTGAAACGAAATTCAGAGAGAGGCTGTTTTGTCAGCTTACATCCATCATTGATGACTCTTGTAATTAGCACAGCAGGGTGTCCATCCTTGGTGTTTGGGGGCAAAAGAAAACTCTTTGTACAGGGAAACATGCGGGCTCCCTGAGGAAGTCATATAAAGGAAGGGGCTTTGGTTTGAGTTTACTGAATCCATCTAATGCTTGCAAGAGCATTCTTCTCGCAGTGTCTGGTGAGAACAGTTATAAGGTAGATGCTGATTAAAGTAGTTGTTTCTCCGGGAAAAAACAGCATGATGTTTAACGTACAAAACAGCATCCAGCTGGACTTTACTGTAGTTGCACCGGATAGAGAGTTAGACGTGAGTCATAGAGCAGTGAGGCCAATGAAAAAGTCCAGGAGGACAATTTAGCTGCATTTTTCCAAAAGAAGGGGTCATTTTTTTTGCTTGTTTTTAACAGATTAAAATGCAAAGTTAACTAACCACAGCCAACAAGAATAGTCAAACAACAAATTTAACAAAATCAAAATAATTCAAATCAATATAATTACTTTTGATTGAAATGTGGTAGGATTTCAACTGGTTGTGAGTAGTCTTTACACCGAAAATGACACAAAATGGATATTAACAGAAGCCTGAAAGTGCTATTTTTTCTTAGATTAAAGAATATTTAAAAAAAACATTTTTAACAGAATATTACTTATCGATTTAAATTTTCTATTAAATGCAGGATGCTATATCTATTTTCATAAAAAAACGACATGTTAACAGACTCATGCTCTCAATAAGTGTCTAATAAGTGTTAGATAAGAACTATTACAAAACATTTATGAACTAAGCAGAGAGAATTCAGTCAATTGATGAATATTAGAAACCATCATATGTACACAATAAAATGCATGACTTTCTCCCCTGTTGTACAAGGTGTTAGCTGGCTCAAAAACTCACACTACAGTGACAGAAAAGCATCTTACGATTTTCATTATCAACAAAACATGTCCAATGTGATACAGTGTGTTGCTACCAATGTGCCGTGTGAGTAAGGACAAAAGGCAGAATTTAGATGTGTAGGATTATGCATACATTATTTTGTGTTAGATGATGCATGAATATGATTGTGTGTATATGTGTGCATGTATTGGGGGAGTTCCTTACATGTTCTAGATATGTTAAATGCAGTAAATGCAGGTGCAGCGCAAAGGGACGGCAATGACAAGGGGAGGTCTTGCGGTTTTCCCACCTGGTATAAAGATGTGTCCTCTGAAATGGACAGCCTTAACAAAATGCTGTTACACCTAGCATCAAACTCAAAAACCTAGCATTAGTCAAGTCTCTTGTCACACCAGGTTCAAATTGTGTTGGAGCCTTAAGTAATAGAAGAAAATACAAGGTAAGCCCCTGCATGAAGTCATATTTCAGATTAGTTATGTAATTGAAAAATTGTAAAAAAAAATTAACTAACACAGTTAGACTGTGCTTAAGAGAACAAATTGCTTAAGTTATACTCAATGAAACAGACATGTAGAGAAAAGGAAAAGCGCATGTCTAAAATTGCAAAAACACAAAACATTGCAATGGGTAAAGATGAAAGTGATGAGTGCGGCAAAGCTCAATGATTCAAATTCCCAAGAAAATAAAGCTTGAGCTTGTTAGACTGTGACACATCAAAGTAGCAATAGATTACTTACTCACATAAAGTTTGGAATCTGCAGATATTATTGTTTTGTTAGTTATCCAAATCCATGACACAAGGATTGATGTGTAGCAGAAGGAACCTAACCATTTCCTTGTTTGTTGGCCTGAACAAATTAAGGAAAGTGAGGGACCTTTGTCAAACATTTGGGGTTAAATGAAATGTCAGGCTTTGTTCTTTTTTCATGGGGAGGCTGGGAAAGCGTTAATAATGCATGGTTCCTAGATAAGATGTTAGATGAGGCTAAAACATTGATGTAAGCCTATCAGCGACGAGGCTCATTACTTCTCAAGGCTCAAGGAACCCTCTTGAACCACTATGTCAGCAGGCTATCCAGCATTATAAACTGTTGTACACACTCAAATCAAATCTATGACATAATTGACCAAAAGTATTTATATCTTAAGTATCTGTCTCAACTTATTTGAAGATCCTGACTTCACATTTTTACTGGTTGAGCTGTGTCACGCTCTTTTCTTCACGGAATACTCTGGCACTCCATCTATTTAAGTCTGAGTCACAGAGAAGGCATGAGTCCGCCTCGATGTGGACACTGGCTAAGAACTACTCACCTCCAACCCTCTTTGGCTTGGGCTTCCTCAGAGTAGTTGGAATTTTACAGGAATACCACTCGACGGAATTATTAAAAAAACAAAAACTTGTTTGATTTCTTTTGAAGTCTGATATTTTTTTGGTATTCTAAAGACACATTTTTAGATTTTAACGGTACAGTACTCATATGGACTAAAGAACATTGTGTTAGTCCTTGTCTTGTATACAACACAATGGCTAGATGCAAATCAAAGCCAACCAAAAAGGGGCAGCTTGGAATGGTAGGATAGTTTCATGCCTGACATTGACATCATAGTGTTATATCATTGTGATATTGTGGAACTGACACAAACACTTTAGAACAGTACTGTTGTGAAGTGGGTTGTGTTGCCATTAAAAACAAGTTAACCCAACACTAATGAAATAAAAAATGAAATGAAAAAATAGACAATTATTTTGATTAACAGCATTGCTTCTCCTGGAGCTAAGGGTTTCTGAGAAATTATCTAAAAATTCTAAAGTTTGCACTAGTATTGAAACATTTTAGATAATGTTAGTGTTGACTCTGCTGTAACACAGAGAAGGAAAAACACAGTGCTGATTCATTCTGGTATTCCTGACAACCACAGGAAGATGTGTGGTTTTATGCTACTACTACTGTCTACATAAAATGTTGAGAATTCGCTCCTGTACAAAACAGAGAAAGACCTTCTGCTGGACTAAATGATTTCCGAAATTTGCATGTAGACTGGCCTTAGTCTATCCTGAAGTTTTATAAAACTTTTTCCTTGCCTTCCCTTTTGAAAACTGATGCTGAAAAGCTGTGCAGAAAATAAGCTTGCTCAAATACTGCCACAAAGGGAAACATCAATAGTGCAAATGGAGTGCTTAAACACTTGAAACATCCTCTGGGATGTAAAGGTAAAATATACTGAAGAACTTTGGGACATTCATTCATGTCTCTCATCAACAAGATAACCTACTCTAAAAGTGGAAAAATACATTGAAAATGGCACTATGCCAATGCAGTGTATTTATCTTTTTTATTATAGTTCAAAATTTATTTAGTCATACATTTAGATGACTTTTTTTCACTAACGCATTGCTTGTAATGGAAATACAACTTGAGATGTAGTCTTTTTCTTTTGTTTCCAGTATTCCTCATGTTTCTGATCAGAAAGAAGCACAAAAAAACATTACTTCCCAGAAGTCTTCAACACCTGACAAAGTGGAGAAATGTGGTCCCAGCTTGTATGGAATGAGTGAAAGTAAGTTGATAGGGGAGGGAGAGAGGGTCAGGGGTGGATAGGAAAGGTCCCCCACCTAAAAGATTGGAGGAACTTCGTTTGATGACTGGTGTGCACAAGGAGAGGGGGAGGAGCTACATGCAAAATATTTAAGACGTTCAGGCAGAAAGAGGTTTCAGTGAGGGACTAAGACAGGAAACGGGTGAGCTATTGGTCAAAGAAACACTCTAATTTAACTACTCAACAACTCGACCAGTGTCTGTTTAATTTCTAGATTTTCAGTGGCAGTGGTTGAGCACTGAAAGCAATTACAGGTAACTGCTGCTGCTGTGTGTATTTATATAGTAAATTGAAAATGGCAAAAGTAAATCTGAGCATAGTGAGTCTGGGAGTCATACTGCTCCTGTTAGCAGAGACATTCGCCCAGAATTCCAAGAAGAGACCGACACCTCAAAAGAACCTAAAAGGTCAATGTTGCGATGAGGTGCGCTCTCTCAAGGTTCAGGTGGCCAATCTTACCAGCCTTCTTGAGGAGCTGGCTCGAAAGCAGGAGACAGACTTGTTGAATGTTGTGAGGCAAGTAATGGAACTGGACCAGCAAAACCGACAGCAAGAAGCTCGAGTCACAGAAGCAGAGAGCAAGTACTCAGAGATTAACAATCGTGTGGAGATCATGCAGCTTCAAACCCTTCAATCTGCTACTCAAACTTCATCAGGTGAGCATTGAAAATTCAACAGAAAAGACCATTAATAACTCTAAATAATTACATTTCATTTATTTGTGCTGATTTGATTAGTATATCATTTTTAGAGGTAGGCTTCAGCCTAATCATTTTTGTAACTTAACACCCCTGGAGCTCAAATATTTCATACTGAAAATAATCCAAAGAGATTTCAGCTTGTTGAGACAGGTAATTAAATCAAATTTCAAGCTTGAGCTAAATAATAGGCAAGGTTCTTTTTTGGTGTTTGTTTCTTTTTGTGAATTTATTTTTCAATTTTGACATAAACCCTTGAATATGTGTCATGAATACGTTGGACTAATTTTACAGGTACTTACATTAAGTTGTTTTAGGTTTGTCTGTTAGGACCAGCTACTTTGCAAATAACGCTTTATATTTACTTTACAAGCAAACTAATATTCTGCGTTGGTTACAATGTCAGTTGCTGATGGCTCCCATAAATTATTTGACAGTAGGACTAGAGTCTTGACACTTCTCTGTGTGCCCCCTGAACGGTCAAAATGCTTTTGACCGTTCAGGGGGCACACAGAGACAACTTTAACATGTAACAAATATTCACAATAGAGGTGAACTGTAAGCTTGATGTAGTTCATTACTTCAATACCATTGCTGTGTGATCCAGCAGGACATTTATGTCAATCAATAAAGGAACACAGAGCCCTAAACTATGAGCATATTATGAGAGCATGAGAGCAAAACAAGAAGAGACACAAAGATTGGAAGAAATCGAGGATTTCCATCTCTTTTTATTTTACATAGAGTAATGGCTTCATTACTTCAGAGTGATCTCATAGCCCTATTAATGGCATTCCCATACATGAGGGCTATAAAAGAAAGAGTTATGTAAAGCTGCAAGCCATGCTGATCATTTTCCTCTGTTTTGATCCATTTTGGTTTGATGGAATAAAGACCTTTTTTTGTCCTCTGGCCAGTAACCTATGGGTTTCCAGAAAGCTGCTAAAATGTCAAAATTTACATATTAAACTCTACTAATGTAATGTCTTAGGGTTTAGCATTAACAACAAGATTTTTTTTTCTCCTTAGATGCAGTTTATGACTGTGCATCACTCTACAGCAAGAGCTACAAGATCTCTGGCGAATACAAACTTCCAAAAGATGAGTTCTTGGGTACACCTGAACTAAATGTAAGAAACAGTTTGGGCTCTTTTTCTATACATATACAATGTTCGTAGAGCCAAAGAGCTCTGTCCTCTGCTTGGATTGAAAATTCTGGAATTTTTTGTAGGTGTTCTGTGATATGGACACAAATGGAGGCGGCTGGACACTGATCCAAAGGCGCAAGATCGGTCTGACGTCATTTAACCGTGACTGGAAGCAGTACAAAAGTGGATTTGGATCTATCCGTGGAGACTTCTGGTTAGGCAATGATCACATCTTCCGCTTAACAAGGCAACCGAGTGTACTCAGAATTGAGTTGGAGGTATGTGTTAATGTGGATCATCATGCTTAACAGCAGAGAATATAGTCCATACCAAAGATGTTTTCATTGTGAATTGTAGTGGGGGAAAAGAAGTGATGTAGTGCTATAATTTATTTCTTGTTGAGTGCAATAAATAACATTTCACATTATGACTACCCCTCTGCAAATCATGTTTCCAATGTAGGACTGGGAAGGCGAGACTCGCTATGCTGAGTATGGATTTTTCACTGTGGGAAATGAGCTAAATAGCTACAAGCTCTTACTTGCCAACTACAGTGGGAGTGCTGGAGACTCCTTGCGGTACCACAACAATACCAACTTCAGTACCATGAATAAAGACAATGACAAATGTGTGGATGACTGTGCTTCCTTACGCAAAGGTAATGAGTAAAAACACTTTGAAAACACTGACTATTCAAAGAAAAAAAAAAAGAAAGAAAAATCACCTACATTTTTTTTTATTTTCCCATAACTCTTGTAGGTGGTTACTGGTACAACTGTTGCACTGACTCGAACTTGAACGGTGTTTTTCACCGCTATGGAGAGCACACAAAGAGCACAGATGGGATCACTTGGTATGGATGGCATGGGCCCAACTACTCCCTCAAGAAGGTGGAGATGAAGGTCCGGCCAGTGGGTTTTCAGCCATAAGTGCTTTAGCTGTGCGCTCTGGATCAAGATCATACGTATGGTTGCTGAGAAATTTCACTAATACCTGCTCAAATGAATTTTGGCTTTCACTTGACCGCTAACCTAAAAAAACAGTTTTTTTTATCATGCTCTCGTCAATGTTGAGTCAGATGAATGTTATGTTTTTATGACTTTTTTATTGTGCATTGTAGTTTGTTTTTATATTTATCAATAAAATATTTTATTTTTAAAGCTTTAATAGTTGCTTTCACCACTGTCCCATATGGGTGAGTGGATTTGACTCCATTGATTTCAAAACACTAGGACTTATTCTTAAGTTAACTCAGCTCATTGTTGAACAGAGACAAGATCCAAGGTTGAATATAATAACTACAGGCCTATCATACCAAAATGGAATTAACTTGCTGGAATGGGACCAATTATCAAATGTGTAAGAATTACGCTCCATTTCATTGTAAAGCCTTACCTACTCACGATGAAAATGATTGTTTTGTAAAATGTGTACAGCTCTGTAATTGTGTTATTTTTTTGTGACAGAAATTAAACATATTTTTTAAAAGAAACTACCACCATAATCAGTCTCAAATGGTTGATCATTTTAAATACTTCAAGTTTTGAATAGCAATATGGGAATTTGACCACTTAACCAACATTAACACTCTTAACACTAATAATTTAATTGTCTTTATTCCTGCCCAATAATGGCAACATATTAGCCTTGAGCTGCTGACCTCTGACTCTTTTCACCTCCTGACATTCTTGCCAAAGCTCCCAGGGCAACTGCAGGCATGAAGACCACACACAAAGTAATTCTGGTGGCTAAGGCCCTGATGTTCACTACCTTGAAAGCAATCAGCAATTTGCAGCAATTTTCGAGCAAAAACCCAACAGCACTAAAAAGGGACCCAACAGACAGGGAGGAGATGCTTTAAGAGGCGCAGCGGTAGGCTCAGATTCCTTTCTGTTTACAAGGGAGTAATAAAGTCACAGCTAAGATCTTATTAAAATGAATAATGCGACCCATCCCTTCGGACTAAGGGGAACAGGAAGGTGCCATGCAAACAAGTCCTGCTATATTTGAGCCCTAAAAAGCATCAAAACAAACTCGCTCATAAAAGTACTTACCATCTTAAACAGTATTGTAAATTTAACTGGACACTACCTGTGTTTGGATAGCAAATATGATCATCAAACCTAAGAATTCAAACTAGAAAACAAACAGGCAAGATGCTTGCATAAGAAAATCTAGCCACTGCTAGTGCAAATATTCACTTAATGAGAAATGAAAAAATTAAATCTACGTTCCATTCAATTTTTCAGTCAAGATTTCGAGGAACCTCAGGCAGGTTTTAAAACCAATGAATCATAGGAAATGTTCTATGTGACTTCATTGTTTGGACAGAAAATTTGAAAAATAGTTAAATGTAATGTGATCCAAATAATTGTGGATTCAACACTGTGGTCATGGACAAAAGGCCATTATTTGAATGTTCCAAAGTTATCTCAACTGCTTTCTTGCCATATAAAAGGAACGTTACGTTTGATTATATGACTGTGGAAGTGTATTTTTCTGTGAGAAGACATACACAGCTGTGTCAACAAATATTAGGTATTAAGACAATCAAAGCACACAGCAGGAGAGAAATCAATAATTTTCAATCATTAATACAAGACCTTTTTTTTTAATTTATATCATTATATCAATTTTCTACATCCCCAACACTAGCAGGGTACTAGCTTTAAATTGCGATGACATGCAAAACTGTTGTAATTGATTAACTTGCTTAATTAATTGTAATATTTTGGACCGCATGAAAGACTGTGTGTGAAGGGTTTTGCCATCTGCAAGTGACATCAAGATTCCTTGTGAATCAATAAGTTAAATCATGTTTTTAAAATGTCTTACAATGTGTGCAAACCCTGGATCAGTGTGAGCATATATGTTGATATAAAATGATGCAATAAAGCCACACTGGCCTCTTAGCAAGTGCTTTCCACGATTAGTGGACTACTTTTGGGTACTTTTGCTTTAACATTTTTATCCCTCTCTATATATATGAACAAATTAAGTATAATTTGTATTGCCATTTTCATAGTGCCCACTAACAATGAATATACATTTATTACTAACATATGGTCCAGATTACATACTCTATGATCTAACTACTACAATGCCCATTTGAAATCCTCCCATAGACCGAAATAGCCCCCAACCCCATCACTGATATCAATTTAAAGAGATTGCATAATGTAGCAATTACAGTCTAGATTCAAGATCAATTAAGTGTTCCTCTGTCATTGACAATGACTAGGAAAATGTGACTGATTTCCTGGCTGTACTCAAAGCTATGGAGCTTGCAAAGTCAGGCCATTAAAGCAATTATCAATTATTTCATTGCAGTATTCTTAAAAACCTCTTATTTCATTTTGACTTGTAAAATCTGCACTACCATTTTATCACTTTAATACACATATATGTTAGTTTGTTAGATATAGTGACAATGTCTACTAGGCACTGAAATGATCGTTTATGATCACGATCAAGATGTGATCAGATGAAAATTCTTAAACGGTTCTAAAAGTTAGGAATTGGTAGTGCCAAGTTTATACATTGCTTTTTGCACACCAGCCTCAAGATCTTTTATGGGAAATCCTGCAGAGGTGAGAACCAGATGGGGATATTGAAAACATTGGAGTGCCGACTCCATCATTCATCATCATCAAGGCTCCTGAGAAATTGAAAACAGGCCCCTGTGAAACACAAGTCCAGACACTCCTAGATGAAAAGGAGGCAAGAGTCCAATTAGATGCCTGGAAAACAGATTTCTCTGTGCCATTCCAAAGACAAAGAAATAAAGATGGATGCAAAGAGGCCATGGAAAAGATGACAAAAGACATCAAGGGTAATGAAGAAGAAGGATATGCACCTTGTGACTTAGTTATTTACTTATTTGATTAAATATTGACTTAATGGTTCATTTTTGCTTTTCCTTGGACAGTCAAATACCTAACCAACACAGCACACCTGCCAAACCTTGTTTCTGTGACAGTTATGACCTTGCTATAGCCATAAAAGCAACAGCCTCATCTAAACTCAAAGGAGATATCAAACAGGCAAACTTCAAATTAATGGACCATTGAATACTGATATTCTTACCTATGCTGTTCGTATAAAACAACAGTTATAAATAGAATAACTATTTAGAATAACATATGAACCAAATTCTACTTCTTAGATTATACAGGCTGGAACTGTATCTCATTTTTCAATGCTCCTACCTGATGAGAGACTCCAGGATGAGAGGAGAGGGACCCTTCTGAAACTCAAGCTCTTTGTAGTGCAGAGCTTTGGCATAGGCACGACATTTGGCAGCTCTCTCTCCGAGTAGCACAATACCATTATCATCTCTCAGAGGCAAGGGGCCCTGGAAAAATCAAACCACAAACAGTCAATGACACCACAGTGTTTTCTTAAATAAAGTAAACCATGAATGTAGAGCCATATGATATCTAAATAGGAATGGGTTTTCTTTTGCACTTTCACAAGCAGATTCATGTTTGTATGGTAGATCAAACATTAAAATGTCTGGCCTGAAGGTCAGAGTGAGTCACGCATAACCTCAACACATGTGATAAAAAGTGACAGATAAAAAAAAACATCTTGTATCAACATTATTGAAATTACTGTGAAAAATGTTCCCCTTGTCTTATTGTTATTTTCTGATCAGCACTTTTAGCAGAGCTCTGAATTACTTAAAGGGAAATTTCCACATAATTTACTCACTGAACTGTAAAACATGCACATCAAGAGTATGAAATTGCAATTTTGAGGAGGTAAATTAAGTGACTTATTTTGTGTCTGCTACATTTGAATGAAATACGAAATACAAGTTTTCATTTCTATTGCTGTCAAAAGGTCTGTTATTTATCTGGCTTTCCATTTGCCTCAGAACACTGAATGATTTCAGCAAAAAAGGTAAATAAATCAAATCTAAAGAGATCCATTTGTAATATCAAATAGATAGCTTGGAATCTCCTGACCAAATACACACACATATATAAATACATACACACACACACACACATGCATATATATATATACATATAGACATACGCATACATACATATATATTCATATACATATATAAGATAATACTTCATTGATCCCCATAGGGGAAATTCGGGATCAATATATATATATATATATATATATATATATATATATATATATATATATGGCAGACAGGAACTTAGGGTGAACTAAACATTCCTATTTCAATGTGTCTACAAACTTCTTCATTATAGACTTGGGTTTTTATTTCTTCATTTTGGTTTTGGTTTTGATACTGTAGCTATGTCACTTAAAAATAGTGACATAGGCACAGTATCAAAACCAAAACAATTTCTAAAAACACCCAAAATATCTCTCTCCCTCTCTTTCCATATATATATATATATGGAGAGAGAAAGAGAGAGATGGATAGATATAAATACATAAGACAATACCACTCATAGCATCAACAAAGAACGAGAGTCAAAATTTATCACAGATGTTCAGGGGTTAAATGTTGAATGCTAACCTTGTCACTGTGCTCCATGAACTCTGCCAGGTTGAGAAGTGTCTGTGTGACCTCGGCAATGTCCTGTGACGTCAGCGCTAACTCGATGCTGCGGATGAGCTCATCCTGCTGATCCTCACTCAGTTCGGACCAGCAAGACAGAAAAGCTGCATTGAACAGGTCCCTGCATACAACAATAAATGTGTTTGAACACTGTATGAAAGATACTCACATGACAAGTTTCCATTAATATGTTTTGAAATGTCGCTTGTCAAGAATGTCACCACTTTCAATTTAAGGAAATTGATTTTTAGCATCTTAAAAAGTATGTCTTCAAACTAATTTTTGAAATAAGTTTGCACCTTGTTCACCTTGTTTCTCTGAATTTCTTGGACAAGTCAAGTCAAGGACATACAGATGAATTTCCAAGCTACGTGTGACTGAACATAAAAGTTGTCAAAAAAAAAAAAAAACAATAACCTGTCATTAAAGACAATGAAAAGAGCAGAATGACAGGTCCTCGCTTTAGGCAAAATAATACTGCATTAGGACTTTGCACAATAACCACTGCATTAGGTTATGTGCTTAAGTCCATTATGACTGAATAGGGAAATTAAAAAAATGTTATCTGGCTTCGTCCAGACAACCACTCTCCATAATTTCACAATAGTTATGGGGGTATACATTTGCAATTTAACACACTGAGCTACACTGGGGAAAGCGACTTTGTGGGCAGCCTGATTAAGATGGCAAGAGCAGTCATCTTAGAACCTAAAATTCCTGGTTCAATTCCCAAGCTCCCCATAGTCTGCCCAAGTGTTGTTCAGCACTCTTAACCTGCCACAGTGTTACTGAGTAGGACACTGAACCCCAAACTGCTCTTGGTTCATCCATGATGGGTTAAATGCAGTAAACAGATTTTTCTGATTTTTGGTGTATTATTACTGAATGTGACTAAATAAAGGGATCTTCATCTTTCTTCTATGTTTAAAGGGAAACCAAACTGATTATTCAAAAACATTTGAAGCTTCACTGTAAAATTAAGTGCAATCTTGTCTGAATAATGTAATAATTGCGGTAAAGTTACTATACAATTACAATTATGTCAAATCATCTCTAGAAATCAACACAAAGCACAGTAATGTAAGTTTTGAATTTATGTTAATATTAGCAAATGGTTGACAGGAAAAAAAATAACTGAGGGGAGACAGCTTGAAGAAATTGAGCTCAAGCAGTTATGGTTGAAGTAGTGTACCTGGCCAGGGGGATGTAAGTCTGAGCCAGTGACCAGCAGGATCGCAGGGCTGGAGAAGAAGACTCCTTCAGCAAGACAACACTCAAACGCCTCAACCATTCCAGCCAGTCATCTTTGGACACCTTTCTGGCCGCACCCCAAGCCTATGTCACACGAAGGTTCCCCACATTTCAATGACAACTATGAGGGAGGAGTATTTTCGAATGTGTGGGATGATGTGGCTTAGATGCACAAAAATGCTTTGAAACCATTTGTATGCATCTTCAAGTCAACAAATATATGGAATGACTATTTTTGATGATTAGATTTGGGAGAAATATGATGAATTGACTCCACGCATTTAACCATCAGACTAAAACAACCAGCCATTCATGCAAGATGGCCTGTCACTGCCTGCGTTTATTTTCTGACTTCACAATGTCTCTGTTGTCATATTAAAATACATAGTGAGAAATGAACAAGTACAAATATGTAAGCTATTTGCTTATTACTTGTAGCATGATGTACTATATGTACCATTGATCCCCATGTTATGGCATGACATTGATTTCTTGCTTTAGCTTGGACACTGGAGAGTGCATCACCCCACAATCTATTATGGTTGAGATTTAATCAGTAATTTACACATAGTATCCTACATAAATGCATATACCTTCAATGTTACATTTCTTCTATTACTCTAGGTGGGAAATTCACTAGCCAGATGCCAGTAAGCCCACTTTCTAAAGTGGCCAAAGTATAAAAACTTGGAAGTGAACAATTCAAGGTCAAAATACTTCAACAAGCTATGTTAAACGACCATCACATTTTTTCTTTGATAATTTCTTTAAAACTTTTATTACTCATTTGCCCTGCTTAGCAATTTGAGGAGGATGTTGTGCTCAAATTAAGCTTAATGTTGATCCAGCTATCAACACTATTGGATAGCTGTAGGGCTTTGAGGATATGTGAGTGTGACATGATCCATTGAGTACCTAGTGATCTTGTGAAAAGTATCCATTTTCACTGCAAAAAATGCATGTGGCCTGAATTAAACAATGAAAAAGTTAATATTTTACTCTGAACATCAATGTCACCCTGAGCTGAATGATTTATTATGGGTAGAATAAAAATGCAGTGATTTTTTTTTCAATACTTTATGATATTTCTTCTGACCTTCTGTAGAGCTGTTGTGCTGACATGTAGCTTCTTCATAGGTCCAGCCTCCACTGGCCCACTAACCAGAGCATCACCTTTGTTACCACGTAGCTGGCGATGTTGAAAGATTAGAGGGTTCTCTTCCTCCTCTGCCAGAGTGTAACCCTGTTGTGACCACAAACACATACAGACCACACACAAAGCCCACACACAGATGAAATGTTGATTCAGGCCTGAAAACACATTTTGTGAATGTCCAAATGTATTTCTTTCCAGAGGGATAATTAACGATTAACAGGCCAAGCAACAGGAATAACATTCTTACGGTTTCCTTAATAAATTTTCATATATTTATTCACAGAAATTTGTGGGGGAGAATATGCTTTGATGTACAAATGTATTTGGAGAAAACATCTTCAGATTTATATTGAGGGGACGTACCTTAACGATGCGACATATAAGTATGTCATAACGTTGATGGTTGATCCTGTGCTTTAGCATCACTTTATTTACCATGGGGATAAAGATCTGGTACTGCAAATTAGAGGAAAAAGGATTAGACTAAATAAAAGGGTGTATGTCTACTTAATTACAGCTTTGGTCGTACCGTCTCTATTTTTCACCCTTAACTGAATAACATGCACTTGTATCAAGGCAGTGGTGTAAGATCAAAAGCTTCCTTTTCACATTTGTTGCAAGATTGGCTGCCAAGTAAAATGGGCATTTTTAAGGTTAGACCGGAAAACGATAGCAGAGTTGATAAATATGGTAGCAAAGGCACAGGAGGAGATGAAGAGGTAAATGTGACCTCATGCACTCATAAACACTACGCCCATCATGCCAAGCAACATTACATCAGCAGTCTGGCAGGAAGTAATAAAGACTAAGTGAGTGTGTGTGTGCATGTCTATGTGTGTGCGCATATGGCTGTGTGTGTGTGTGTGCGCGTGCGTGCGTGTATGTGTCCACAGTACAGTATGCAGGTGAGGCCTGCTGTGGGGATATTAGCCATGTCTAAAAAGGATCTGTGGAGACAGCCACAGCTACCTTCTTGCCCAACTGGAACACTAGTGAGGACAGGGTGTCCATGGAGGTGGAACGCAGCTCAGGCGTGCTGTCAAGGGTCCTAACAATAGGGTGGATAATGCGTGAGGCATAGTCAGTGAAGTCCAGGGATTCTGTCAGCCGGTCCAGTGTCTCCAAGGCAACTCTGAGTCACACCGAAGAAAAACATAGAAAAATCAATAATTCTCACTTAAAAAGTAGTGGGGCTTCAATAGAAATAGGTGCTCTGCTAGACAAATTGCTTTTTGGAGGACTGTTTGGCCAAAAAGATGTTAAAATGTTACAGCATGTAATGGCAATATTGCACTGACTTGCGCGCCTGCAGGGGTACATCAGGGGCATCAAACAGTTTGACAATTGGAGGCAGCAACAAGTGGAGGTAATCATCTAGGTTGGCACCAAACAACTGGATAGCATTCAGCAGCTGCAAAAGAGAACACACGCTACTGATTATCATCAGACCACTAATTTTAATGCATTTCTTTACTTTTGGAGTCCTTAAATAGAAAAATAAAAGGCCAGACGGACATTTCTGTTATCAAGGTGCAGGGGCATGTATCCGGGAAAGGTCTGGATTGCTTTGATTGTGAGCATAATTCCCTTTTTTTCACTATTCATCCTCTTACTCTGAAACAAACATATCTGAAGCCCCCCTTCTAATCATGGCAAGAAAGGCAACACTTGTTTACTGATCTTAAAGGTGGAATTTAAATCCTTTATAAAGTATGACTTTTCTGTCGTTATTGTTTGTTTGTTATTTTCCTTTGTTAATTTTTTTGTCTATTATGGTATTTCCAAGAAAACACAAGAGGCCATCTATTCTAAAATGAAAGCAAGCATTAGGAAGCAGCCCTTGTGACAATGACGACAACTGTAGACCCCTTTACAGCTTGGGTTTCATCGGATAATAACTTTATTAGAAAAAATACAATTCACCAAATAAGGTCTGAGATACTTAAAATTTGTATTAGTTAAAACGGAAAATAAATGGAATAGTAATTAATGTCTGTTTTTTTGATTTAATTACTTTTTAGCAATTCTGATTTTGAATTACTTTGATTGTGAGAATAAGTCATGGATGGGGAAGTGGATAAATCCTGCATGAATCAGTGTTGCTATAATAAGAGGCCACAGTATGACAAGATTTCCACTTAAGATTTTGTCATTTTTAAATGTAAGCCACTTTATCCAAAATTAACCACTTATTAGAGAGCAAGAAAATTAGAGCTTATATATCATAATGTTTCCAAAGTAAAGGTTTATGGGATGTTTCCACTGGGTTTTTGGCTTCCTCCCACAGTCCCGAATCATGCAACAGATTAATTGGAATAAATTGGAAAAAATGGACCAGAAGTGTAAATGAGAGTGATTTGTTGACTGTTACTATGCGTGGCCCTGCGATCGACTGGCAACCTGTCTAGGGTGTACCCCTGCGCTTGCCCAATGACAGCTGGGACAGGCTCCAGCAACCCCGTGACGTTAAGTGCAGGAAAAAGCATGGATGGTTAATGGGATTTAAAATGATAGCTTTCATTGTTTGACTAGATGACCGGGGTAGTCAAATTGCTCACTTTCCATTTCTAATGAGGTGACATGAAACTCAATGTGCCTCAGACCTTTGAAAACTACAATGATGCAACAGTGAAAATCTAATGAGGTTAACTGAAAAATGCAGTGAAACTCAATGGTGTTCTCAGAGCTGATTCCAGGTAGCCAGCAAGCCAGGTTACTTCCAACATCTTTAATCAGAACTTCTCATCAAATGACCAGCAACTTTAGTAACAAAATGGTATGTAATCTGTGTGAAATGAAAACCACATTGCAAGTTGTGCTGAGCAAGTGTGAGCAGTAAGTCGATAGATATCTAGATATATGGTGGTCTGAAAAGAATTACGTTATTTTGCACTCCCTAACACACCGTGACCACTTCTGCTACCCCACCCCCATATCACACATGGCGAGACAGCAGGAAGTCAAGGTGGACGTCTGCGTTCATGTGCTGCGGAGGTGGTGGTGGCTGGACAGAGTGGCTTCATAAAATGATGGAAGTATGTTTTTCTTTGCCTCTCCATTCGACTACTGGGAAACCCGATTCTGAGCCACCCCTTTTGTGACCCTCATCTTCTGGAGCTCAATCTAAAACCAGGCGGGACTTATTGACTATCCAGACTCTCGGCCGCTGGGTTATCAAATACTGCTGGCTCTGAGACTAAACAGCACCAGAGGGGAGAGCCCTGCAGATGACTGTGATGCTTATGATTACAGCTCTGTGGTTTGTGCTCCAACCATGATTTAGGATTGAAAGGAAACCCCAACAAATATTGGCAGCAGTTGCAGGAACAAGAGATTGTGTCAGCTGCAAGTCTATACAGTCTTTGAACCACTGTATTACGAATGAATGTCTTAGCCCCAAATGGGTTTGATTGATGTTGAAGGAAACTGTGGATAGAAAACAGCACTGCAGTAAGTCAATGGTAGCCCCTCTGAAAGAGTGTAGAGTGACAAGGCTACTTTAAAAGCCATACTACTCTTGCCGGTACTGGCTAAATTAGGTGATCTACTCATGAAAAAACTCTTACTTGGCATCCGATCTTTTCAGTCTAGTTAGTTTGCTTAGTGTACCAGATATATAATGTGTCACTTTTGCTCCATAAATCAGTGACGCTGCCGAACGGCTTACTTCGCTGACACCAAAACACTGTGTGTGAGGTAATACTGTTGCCAACTTTAAAATTCTTATTCTACTGATTTATTGATCGTGGACACTGAACTTGAATTGTAACCTTTATCATGACTATCCCACATCTCACTGTAATGACATCGTGGTTGTAATGTATAGCATAGTATTTTTTATATCTTTAAGGACTAAGTACTGTATATTTCATCTGTTATTAACTCAAGAATGGAACAATGATGTTTCAGTGCATCATTGCTTATTTTATCATATTTATCTCTGTAACAGTCATTCCATACTGCTAAACTTCTATACTGCTACACTATGTACACAGCCAAACTGATAAATCCAGGCCCAGGTATGGTCAAATTGTGCACAGCACAAGGCGAGTGCTTCGATTTTTAATTCAAAAGAATCCAGGAATTGTTTGACACACAGATAAGTTTTATATTTGATATTCTATCAAATGTCCAAGTTCCAGGTGTATGATTTCTAGGTTTCGTGCTGCATAAATATCTGGAAAGTCTGAGATAGTGAAAAAAGATAATAAAAAATAAATTCTCTCCCCAAATGAAGAAATTACTGTGGAACGCAATGACAGCATCTTTCTTATTAAATGTATATTCTACTGCTTTTCTAAAAACACTATCAACGTAATTAGGTAGAAATAAATATCTGCTGTCTCATCCTATTAGGAAGGGAGAACAGAAAATAACATTTGTTAACTCAGGCAAATATTAAATGATGATGTGAAATACAGCAATGAGAAAAAAAATGAAAATGATGCATTGCAAGAGGACTGATGCAATATGCAGGGAGTGATCATTTAATAGAACACAGATGATGAGGACACTGCCAATAGTTTTAGCCTCAGCAGGATGCTGGATTTTCATATGACTCATCTAATTTTTATTTTATTAACTGATATCTACTGTTGCAATGTAAGCATGCATGGCAACATTAACGCTTTTTCATACAGGATGTGTTAACATGTAAAATCTCTGCTCATGGCTTCAAAGGTACTTTTGAGCTTTTTAATCCTTTATTAAATTCAAAATCTACTGGACCGATTAGTTTCTGAAATTAATACTTTATTGGACTTAATTAAAATTTATGAAAAAATCCATTTAAAATAAGTAATTATATTCTAAGATTTAAGAATGTACTATTGCCTGTTCTATTGTTTTCTATGCTGTATTCAATGCTTCTAGCCAAATTGTTCCAAAGTATAATTCTTAGTCTTACATTTAGATTACAGTAGTTCTCAAAGAACATTTTTCCAACCACTTCACAACTGGGAGGCTAAATATAACACACTGTTTTTCCCTCCAGGCCTGCAACATTAAAAAAATCATTTGCAGCTCTGCATTCAGTTGAGTCACTGAAATGTGTCAATCAAATGGTGGCTCATGACATAATTGAATAAAAATGTTAAGAATTTGATTGAATTTCTCAAAACATATCACTAAGACTTTGGTTGAGGTAGACCCTGTCCCAAAGCACCAACAGTTTTTAACATTTGAATGTTTCTAAAAATAAGAAATAGGGGTCCCAAAAAAAGAAACCAAACTGACAGATGTACATGAAAGGGAAAAAAAAACTTGTCATTCAGCACCTTTTACAGGATTGAAAATTGAAAAAAAAAATCTCTTCACTTTGAATCTATTCCATATGAAAATGTAGGAAAGACATCAGCTATTCTTTGGGCTTCAGCATGGCCTAGGTGTGTTTTTTTTTCAAAAAGATGTGTCTTTTGCTCATGTGAACTGCTCTACCTAGCTCTTACCTTAATGGTGACACTGCGCCCACTGCTGTTGTCATGCATGAAGACACGCAACATATGCGGGATGAGCTGTGGGAGGTAGAGCTTGAACTCGCCGCCCAGTGCCACCACGATCTGTTCAATCAGAAGGATGATGGTGTTCTGCATGGGGTTGTTAGGTGTCCAGTACTCCTGCAGCACAAAGCACAATGTTTTTGCGAGGATTAAAATTAGATCATTGAACAACACATCTGCACACAATGAGAATCCTGATATAGTACAATTCTGCTCATACAGCACAGAAGTGGAACACATGATACAGCTTGCAAATAATCTTATCCAGCTCTTAACTGGCCACCAACATCCTAATATATATCATTTGATGTAAAAGGAGGTAAGAATGGAGTGATGCTTAAGTTAATGGACAGATGTGATAGTAGCATATTCAAGAGTGACCTAGATTAATCAAACTCAAAATCCTCAATATAATCCTAAATATTTCAGAAGGTCCTAAGAACTGGGCACAGAGCCCCACCTCATCCACTTTACTACGGTAAGTTGCTGGGGGAGAGTGTGGCTCTCAGCAGTTTGAGCAATTTTGTTTCTGCTAATGACATGAAACCATCTGAACACAGTTTCCTTTTAAAATACAGTGTTTCCAAGTGCTGATGATGACACTGCAGCATCAGAATATAGATGTGAGAAATAAAAATAAAGCATGGCCACTGTTTACATTTGAGATGGTAGCGATTGGAGTTAAGGTAGCTGACTTGAAGTCATGCAACGTGTCAATCAGACTTCGTGCTTCATTTGTGAAACTTGGCAGGGGTGTTTTGTCAGTGGCCAAGGGTCCTAAGTAGCCCCTAACTTCCTGCTTTCTGTGTCTGGACTGCTGACTAGAGAACAAATGAGTGTACATCCTGAATGGCTATTCCAGCCACCTCATCTGGATGCAGGATCCATGCTGGAGCAAAAATGAATGGATTCTTTGTTTCCCTTGCCATTTATTAACTCAGAGGGACATGAGAGAGGTCCAATTCTCTAAATGACTTCTCTCCTGGAGTTATGGTTACTGCATAGGTGTCTCTAACAGTGTTATGATACAAAGACAGTCATATGATATTTTGTGCCTTGCTATATAATTATGTGCTAGATAAGTTAGTTTGTGCAAATGCAGGGACTATGGCTTTAGCAGTTGTTCCACATCATGTGATAAAGGTGAGAGTCATAAGTCGTCATCAGTTTTCACTTGGAAAAATATTTTTGTAAAACACACCTCAGACCTGTTAACTGAGTCTAAAGGGGCAGTCAAAATGTTGAATTCTAAACAGGTCAGCCACTCGTTAAGCAGGCTAAAAGAAAATCAGATAAACACAAATGAAAGTCATTTGTCATTCATCCAAGTTTTACAGCACCTTCAATGTTGTTTGGGCAGAAACAACCATTTCTGATGTATATTGCCCTGTGGACTTGGGGCCAGATTTTATCCTGGGGCTCCAAACACATAACACCTAATGAGTAAGGTGAAGCATACAACTGAGGATAATTAAAAGTTAGCAGCTGCCTGCTTGACACAGAGGCACATAGGAGGTACTATGTGTGTATGTTGAGAAGATTAGGGTTATAGAAGATGTTGACAGTCTTTCCATGGAGACCAAGTAAGAGAGTTGTCCTATCAAAGCATATTGTTGAAAAGTATAGCATTATTTTTGTAAGCATTTCCTCATTATTCTTGGGATAATATCTTGCAGTTATGTTGTAATACAGAATAATAATCAGTACTAATAAAAAATACACAACAAACAACAAATGTGAGTCTTCACCAGGTTAAAAGCATTACAAAAAAAAAATGTTTAAAACTACAGAAGACACAAAAAATATTCTTAATTGATGGGTGTTCTGAACATAACGAGCAGAAGTAGTAGTAGTGAAAAATAAGAGGTATTAAACATATTTGAGAGTCTACAGGCTGAGACTGACTGAATATTGGAGAGCACTTTCAAAAACCAAAAATGTCATGTGTACTCTGTGTAATATTCTACCCTTCTAGATAGCTTTAATAGATGTTAGTTTGGCTAAGATATTTGATACAACATCAAAGTGTTGACAGCACACTTATCAGCTACAGTTGATAGGACCTCAGTTGCTTTGTCAAGGATAACATGGGCTATTATCTGTCATCTTGTAGACTTTGACTTGCTTGCATCAAATACTATTCCAAAATCATTTACCCAAAAATTCAAAGCATTTCCTTGCAGCTATACTGCTTTATTTGTCTGCTATGACTGCTCTTGGGAGCACTACACCCACCATCGTTATCTGCTAAATGTGGTACAATCCTATTGAGTGAGAACAACAAAAAACATTCAGAACTTGGTGACACATAGCAAGGTCTGTGTAGACACGGCACTGATCTAGCACGTGGAAATGTCAACTGTGGCAGTTGAGTGGGTATTAATAACATTTTGAATATTTTAAAGACTATATCTTTTTTAAATAGAGGGAGGAGGATTTGCAAACACCCCAAATTACTCACTCTGATGAGGGTGAAAATGTCATCCATGTAGGGGCGTATATGGATTTTAACAAAGCACACAACCATTCCCATCTGCTGAAAAAGGAACTGAAAGAGAACAGGAGCACAGAGAGGAGAACAGTTAGACAAAGCCTTCCTGTGAAAAATGGACTTTGCAGGTTGCCCAGATCACACATCAACAAGGATTATATTCTAGAGTACTGCTTACCTCTCTGATACTGGCATCACAGACCCGTATGACATTGAGAAATGTGGGCATGACCTGTGGCAGGAATTGGACACACTTGAGCCCCAAAGACTTAAAAATGAAGGTGACGGCCTGGACCACCATAGTGTGATGGTTCGAGAGGGAGGGGTCTCTCAGGATGCGCATCAGGGTGACAATTGCCACAGCAGGGTAAAACTCATCAAGGGGGAGGTTGCCCATATTCACGAGCATCTCACTGGTGCTGTAGTCAGCTAGGATAAAGAGAAATCGAAAACACATGTGTTCACTTAAACCTGTCCTTATCAAGAGTGATTTTATCCTTATAAAACCCGGTTGTTTACTAATTATAATATGATCCTAAGCTATGGTTATCTGTTTAAATCTTGTGGAAAAAGTAGTCAATGATTTGAAATAAACATCTAGGTTTTCAATCCTAAACGCTTACAGCCAGTAAGTGTACCAGTGAACCAGTGTATTGTAGCTACATATCGTGAAGGAGCAGGTGTGAAATTCTGGGACTTTATTCCTCGAGGAATGCAGATCAGGAGACCCCCTATGATGAACAACAGCATCGAACCTAGCTTTCCCTCGCCCTCGAGACAGGCCCAGGGGCGGGGCTGGGCCTGCAGCCATGAAGCTCAGCCTGGCACAGCCAGAAGGGGCGGCATGGGTCCCTTGTCCTTTGAACATGGAATGTCATCTCTCTGGTGGGGAAGGAGCACGAGCTGGGACACGTGGCTGAGAGATTTCGATGATCGTCTGACTCACCTCAAAGCACAGTGTGAGGTCTGGAACCAGGCCTCTTGAGAGGGGCTGGACTTTTTTACTCTGGAGTTGACCCCGATGAGAGGCGCCGGGAAGGGGTGGGCATATTGATTGCCCCCCAACTTGGTGACTGTACGTTGAGGGTCATACCGGTGGACAAGAGGGTATCCTCCCTCTGCCTTCGGGTGGGGAGATGGGTTCTGACTTGTTTATGGGTATGCACCCAACAGCAGTTCAGTTTACCCACCCTCTTGGGGTCCCTAGAGGGGCTGCAAGAGAGCGCTCTGTCTGGGGACTCCCTCGTTCTAATGGGAGACTTCAATGCTCACGTGGGCAATGAAAGTGCGACAAAGAAAGGTGTCAACCGTGTGGTTGTGTCGTCGGATTTGCGGCCGCACGTCCTTGATACTGGAGTGAAGAAAGGGGTGGAGCTGTCAACTGATTACCACGTAGTGGTGAGCTGGCTCCAGTGATGGGGGAGGATGCCGGTCAGACATGGCAGACCCAAACATGACATGACGGTCTGTTGGGAACGTCTGGCAGAGTCCCCTGTCAGAAGGAGTTTCAACTCCCATCTCAGTCAGAGTTACAACCACGTCCCAAGGAAGAAGAGAGAGGAGTCCTATGGGGCCTTTCTGGCCAGTGGGGCTCCGGATGCGACTGACACGGTTGGTGCTCGCCAAGGCAAAAACTCGGGCGTGGGAGGAGTTAAGGGAGACCATGGAGAACAGCCTCCGGTGGGCTTCGATGAGATTCTGGTCCACCATCCGGCGGCTCAGGAGGGGAAAGCAATGCTCCATCAACAACGTGTACAGTGGGCCGGGGTGCTGCTAACCTGAACATGAGATGTAGATCGGTGGCAGGAATACTTTTCAGTCCTCTTCAATCCTGTTGAACCACCTTCCAATGAGGAAGCAGAGCCGGGGGACTTTGGAGCGGACACACCTATTTCCGGGGCTGAAGTTGCTGAGGCAGTCAAAAAGCTCTTCAGTAGCATGGCCCCGGGATAGATGAGGTCTGCCCTGGGTTCCTCAAGGCTCTGGATGCTGAAGGTCTGTCCTGGTTGACACTCCTCTGTAGCATTGCGTTGATATCGGGCACCACTGGGGTGGTGATCACCAGAGGGTGTGCTCCAACTACATGGGGATCACACTCCTCAGCTTCCCTGGTAAGGTCTATTTAGTAGTGCTGGAGAGGAGGGTCTACCTGTTTGTTGAACCTCGGATCAGGGAAGAGCAGTGTCGTTTTCGTCCTGGTCGTGGTACAGTGGACCAACTCTATACCCTGAGCAGGGTGTTCGAGGGGGCATGGGAGTTTGCCCAAATAGTCTACATGTGTTTCGTAGATCTGAAGAAGTCATTCGACCGTGTCCCGAGAATATGGGGTACCGACCCCCTGTTATACGGGCTGTTCGGCCCCTGTATTTCAGAGCTTGGTCTGCATTGGTGGTTGTAAGTCAGACCCGTTTCCAATGAGAGTTGGACTCCGCCATGGCTGCCCTTTGTCACCAATTCTGGACACAACTTTTATGGACAGAATTGCTAGGCACAGCCAGGACGTTGGGGGGATCTGGTTTGGTGGCCACAGGATCAAGTCTCTGCTTTTTGCAGATGATGTGCTTCTGTTGGCTTCATCAGACCATGATCTCCAGCTCTCACTGGAGTGGTTCGCAGCGGAATGTAAAGCGGCCAGGATGGGGATCAGTGCCTCCAAATCCTGAGACCATGGTGCTCATCTGGAAGTGGGTGGAATGCCCACTACGGGTCGGAGAAGAGGTCTTGCCCCAAGTGGAGGAGTTTAAGTATCTCAGGTTCTTGTTGATGAGTGAGGGAAGGATGGAGTGGGAGATCGACAGGCGGATTGGGGCACCGTCTGCTGTGATGCGGACTCTGTACCGGTCTGTCGTGGTGAAGAGGGAGCTGAGCCAAAAGGCGAAGCTCTTAATTTACCAGTCGATCTACGTTCCTTCCCTCACCTATGGTCACAAGCTGTGGGTAGTGACCGAAAGAACGAGACTGCAGATACAAGCGGTCAAAATGAGTTTTCTCCACTCGGTGGCCAGACTCTCCCTTAAGAGATAAGGGGAGAAGTTCGCTCATCCGGGAGGAAGTCGGAGTCGAGCCCCTGCTCATTTGCATAGAGGAGTCAGATGAAGTGGCTCGGGCATCTGGTCAGGATGCCTCCTGGACGCCTCCCTGGATTATTCCTCAAGGTTTATATGCATATGTCAGAACAACATATTACATAAATACTTTTTTTCTTTTTTTACTACTATTGAGAGGAAGCAAGCCAACAGTTAATGAAAGCTATGTCAAACAAGTGTCATCCTCTCCAAACCCTAAAAAAAACAATAGAGCAATAATCCTGCCAGTAAAAATACAGTTCATGTCTAGTGTTTCTTTACATTCTTGTTTTTACATTATGGGGCAACATGTAATTACCAAGGGTTTCTACAGTTACAAGGGTTTCTGGCAAATACATAGTGCTTCACCTGACATGCATGAAAATAACAGTGTAGGTAGAACTCCTAAACATGAGAATGTTTGTCCTAATCATACCACATTTATATTAGTCACTGGGCTATTGTTGAGTTTCATACAACAATACTATATAATAGTTCAGATGCAGCTTGGATGGATTACACTTCAGATTAACTGAACACCATTTTTCCATGATTTTTTTAAATCCAGCATTTCTAATAATGTCATTTTAAGACGGATGATGGCTTTTAAATTTTGTTTATTACTATTAGTATCATTCTAACATTGATAATAAAAAGAACAATTATCATTATTGGTATGATGGTGGTGGTAACAGTAGTAGCATTTTGAGTTTGCATAGTTGTTTAGAGGTCCTGGAAATGTATTAGATTTTTAATCTCCATTTTACCAGTTGTTTATCAATTCTTAGCTCTGTTGATGGCATTAGTTAATCGTTAATTTTTTAGTACAGATACAAATGAAAGGTTGGATGCAGGTTTTGTTTTCCCTTCCTCAATGTCCTTGCTGTTGCAAAACAGGATATATTTCGGGGTATATATTAGCATTCAATAAAACAGCGGGCTACTGACCTTGGCAGTGGTATGTGTTCTCAATTTTCTTAAAAAAATTGTTTCATAAATGTGTTTGTGACACACAGCGTTTATTGGAATATGGTGTCCATTTACCCATGAAAAACTACTGCGATTTCCAGGGAATATGAAACTACAGACGTCTGGTATTCAGTGCTTGACTGACCTTCTGCTAGAGTACAGTTTCAGCTGCTCTGATTGTCTACCTTTAGAATCTGGACTGTAGAAATAACAGACTGTGACAAAGCCTGCAGGCTAGAGAGGGTCGCTTTGCTTTTGGAACTTTTTATTATTCCAGCCTTCAACGAGTCTTGATTAATGGCTGTGATAGATGGTTACACATCTGTATCTTTACAGCCCACAAACCGACATCATTGTGGCTAAGTGAGGCAGCAGTTACTGTAGTAATAAACTGGTAACAAGATTACCATATTGTGCAAGGTCACATTCTGGGACACTTGAAAGGATCAGCCAAGTAAAGTGCATCCTCAGTGCACAATTCATGTGACTGCACAGTGTGTTGTTTTAGAAAATCTCTTGAGGATGGAGCCGTTTAGAAATTGACTTTATGAGGCAAAAAAACTGCCAATTATTGTGGGAAATTATAAATTAACAGAGAACAAATTTGATTTTTTAGATAAAACCATTGTTTATCTGTTTGGCGTATGCATACCTATGTACAGTGAACATCAGCATTCTATCTGAATTTGTGGTCAAGTACACCCATATCTATGCATTTTATTTGAACTGCCAAATGCATTTGCACAAATTCCTCAACACCCCTTTAAGACTTATACCTGCCTTACAATTGGTTTTGTACCACACTCGGGGTTTCCAGCCAAAATTCCAGGAGAAGGATGCTTGGGTAATAAAAAGAGACCTGCTAAAACAGACTTCAGCTAATATCTCAAGTATTTATGTGTGTGTATTTTCTATAATGTGTATGAAACAAGAGTGCTTGATTTATCAAACTTAAATCTTTTCCACCAGCTGGTTAATTCATTCAAAATGGTATAAATGATGTGTAAGAGGCAATAAAAAAACACCAGGAATATTTATGCAGAATTTAATGTCCTCTAGATTTATAGATAAGCTGAATTGTAAAATGGTCCGAGATGGTTCGTAGTGATTAAAAAATGGGTCACTGGGAAAAAAAAAAACATTGGAAAAATTGCTTCAAGGGATGTGTGCTGAAAATGGGTCACCTTAAATATGTCCTCTCAAAATTATCGCACTGTAGTTGAGCCAGTTACATTTCCCTTTGATCTAAATGTCCTAATTTTAGAAGATGAGTGGATGAGTCCAGAACCCAGATTTGAGATCCTTAAGCAAATGCTTCAATGAATTTGCAAACCCTGATTGAGATACAGAGACAAAAACCCCTAAAATGAGTCCCTTTTCCTATTTTTTGACTGAAGAGGCATGCTACTTACACTTCACAGTGTTCTTTACTCATTCTATAGCACAATGACTGAGGGGATGCCATGTATTCATGCTTTAACTAACAAACATGTAGCAACCCTGCTGATCATAAATCAAGATAAATTGGATGTTCACTCCATTGATGTGACAAATATAACCCAACAAACATGTGCTTTATAAAATGATAAAAATAATCACTGTCCCATTTTCTATTCACATAGCGGAACACAGCTGTTTTATGTCTGTGAAGATGCTTGGTAATCCAGATAATAGTACATCCAGATGTACTGAGTTACGGTAAGTGCCACTGGACTTGTACATTCTTGAAGACTTTTTGACTCTCCTTACCACACTCATTGCTCCAGGGGAGCTGGTCTATAGCTATGGATGTATGTTTTTGATATGGGGTGTTAAATATTAGTTATTTACTCATTTGATTGTACTGAAACATTCCGAAGTTGTAAAAACAGACGGGCAATCAAAGTTTTTATACATGCAGGATAATTCAGCCTAGGGAAAAAGCAACTGACCCTCAGCCAGTGGCTGTTACAGGAGGAAAATCTCACATGTTAAGCCCATACAATATGATGGTTCTGTTACTGGTATAAGTTTGGAAGATTCTACATCCTGAATGGGTTCATTCCGAAACAAAATGTCCAGGAAGAAAATACATTTAATGACCTATTTTCTTTCTACGATCTTGGTTCTGATTTAAACTCAATGAGCACATGTCTACCAAGCTCAAGATATGCTATGAGGAATAAACATGGACAACTCATCTATTGTGTTTGGACAATCTTAAATAGGAAGGCATTCCAGGTATATTATACATTTTATTAATGAATTGATTTATTGATTTTCTACACCACTTATCCCACAAACAGGCCCACAGTAGGGCTAGAGCCAATCCCAGCTGCCACTGGGAGAGATAGGAGGGTCATGCTGGACTGGACGGCTCTCAATCACTGAATGACAGATGGAGCTATTCAAACATTTACCCTCATTTACATGTATTGGTTATTGGCACAAGTCTATATCTACCTAAAACTCACTCATTAGCCACTAATAATTATGTGAATTATCTTTCCCAAACATACCAATTTGCACCAGATTCATGTGCCTGTGAGAAATATTATGTCTGGAACACTTGAGATCAAATTAACCAAAATGTAAGGTCAACGTATAAGTCTGTGGGGTTTCCTCTGCCTTGGGCCTTCATCTTAGATCAATGTCTTCTGTAGTTACACTTTGTACTGATTAAACAAAATACATGACCAAATCCATTCCTCCAATTTAGCCCCATCAGTGCAACTTCATATTTTCTTTCATGAAAAGAAAGGTTTAAAAAAAACTCTCTCTCTCCTAAGAGCCTCTGAATTCGAGGGAAGGAGAATAAAGTAGCATGATGAATCATTTAACCCAGCAGCATTCAGCATTACGATATAACAGCATACAGTGTTGTCATATGAAAGTTCCAAATCCTCATTAGCAGACATTCAGAAATTGATGTTATTTGGTCGGTTATATCACTGTAATACAAACACAACTATTTGTGGCGAGAGACACTTTTATATAAATACCTGTCTAGGAATGATACTATGTGTACTTGAAGACCTTGGCTGATATTTTGAGTACTCTAAATCACTCAATCCATGGTAATTACCCAGGGTTATTTTACGTATGATGATAAGTTAAAATAACCCTATTTTAATCATTTGAAATGCAAATAGCACCTTAATAGAATCTGTCACATCTCATTGCACAAAATAATCAGAGGAAGTGAATTTTTTTCCAATTTTGTATCATATGTTTATTTCATATTTGTGAAACCAGTTCATTAATAATGAAAGTTTTTAACGGACTTATTCTGTGTAATTTTACTGTGTTATCTCTACGATCCCCTCAAAATTGAGTAAAATTATCAAACTTTAAGTAACATTCAGACAGAATACTATCAGAAGGTTCCACTGTTTAAATTGAATCTCTCAAAGCAACATTCAGGCATCAAAAGGGAGCTGAGTGCTCCAGAGTATCCAAAGCGAGGCATAAACTCACCCTCTGATAAGTCTTAGCAGCTCAGTTGCTGTTGCTGCATTTAGAGAAACAGACAGAATGACCTACAGTATGTTTTTGAGCTTATGTTAAAGTGTCTGTAGTTAGCTTGTCAGTGGAAGCTTCTGAAAACCATTAAAAGGGAAACATTCACCATTGTTATCTCATGTCTTGACAATTCCCTTGAAGGTAGAATGTCAATAATCAGAGACATACCTGAATCCTGACTTGACTTGGACTCAGATAGGCTGACAGCAGAAGCATCTCGTGACTGGTCAATCATCCCGATGTTCACTTTGTGCTTGTAGGGGTCCAGAGCACCAAGCAGACCCAATACACGAATGGCCTGTCAGTGACAGTCATCAAGACAGATAGTTATCCAGAGAATTAATTTTCTTCCAAAACAGCGCTAACACCTTGTAATGCCAAAGTTGAGCTGAACTGGAGTTGTAACAGTTTCTGCTCAGGTAATCATTTGGCATACTGAGGATAGCGTGGGACATAATAACCTAGCAAATCAATAACAGAGAAGCTGAAGACAATGCAATAGTCTAAACAGTTTTCTATGAATGTTTAGACATTTTTTCCACTGATATTGCATTTGCAATAACATTACTAAATGGCTGTAAACCCAATCTAACTGTTCTGAGCACATGGTGTTTCAATGCAATGCAGTACTCTCTCTGAGTCTATAATAGGGTAATCGACAGGAGTAGAAACAATTATTGATTACATCACAGTTTAGGACACAGGACATTCCCTGTAGTCATGGAAAATTAGAAAGGCATTTGTATCATGTATTCATACAAGTATAATCCACTCTTTAAAGTCAATACATTGGAACAGACGCTTGAAATTTTAACCATGTGCTAAAACACCTGATTATTAGATATTGAACCAATTAGCTAAGTTAATGTCTTCACAAGGAGAAAACAAAGGGCTAAATGGGCATGATACAGGAACCTTTGCATACCTCTCTTCTGATGCCCTGGTTTTGCTCTGTTTTGAGGAAATTGAGCAGCACCTCCAAAAGCGAAGGGTACTTGCGGTAGGGCTCAACCACATAGCCTGTACTTGCCACCTGCTGGCCCAATGTCCACAATGCCACCTAGTGGAAAGTCAGAGGTACACCTCTTAAAAAATGCCACAGATAGAAAACCTCAGCGTTTGGTATGTATATTTTTTGATGAATACTGAAAAATGTATTTATTTTTTTCATGACATGATGAATTTGTTGTTGCTCATCTACTCCATCAAAATAAAAACCTATAACCATAATCTGGTCTGCTAATGCAGTAATTTCAAATGTGAGTCTTAATCGCACCCACGATGGCAACTTTTAAATGACCCCTCATTTGGTTTGTTTTTTTTCTTTTTTTGTTTTCACTGGCACACACTCCTTGAAACTCCATTTTAATGAAATGGCAGAAATTCAACACTCCTAAAATTTAACTGGATGATCCAGACATTCAAAATTCACGTTCAAAAATGATGGCCTGTCATGTTTACAATTATGTGTATATATTGCGAACAAAGATTTCGATATTGTACAGAATTTCTGGGAATGTAAAAAAATTATAGTTTGACAAGACACTATATCTTTCCCCCATACCTGTCGCTTTGCCAGTGAGGAGGAATCTTGAAGCATGTCCATGATAATTGGAAAAAGCTCATCCATCCACTTCCTCATCTCTAGGCCACTCACCTGACAAGGAAATTATATGAAACAAGGGGAAATAAATGTTTTTTTAACTAGCAGTTAACAAGTTATTCTGAAATTAGACTAAATTACAATTAGTGAAATTGATTAAAGTTGTACACTAATCATCACTGGTGCAATCTATGTATTTTAGCCAACCTCCCTGTCCCTCGGTCTGAGGCCTGGAATCCCAGTGATAGTGGGGGCCTAGGCACAATTCAGTGGGTGAGGCCTATACCAAAAACTGACCTCATAACAAGACCAAATAGCTTTCACTAAAAAGATATTCAATCAAACTACTTAAAACACAAAAGAAAGAAAAAAACTGTCACACTATCTTTAGGGGACAATTCAAGCTTTTATCATCCTCACCAAAATGAGCTTGACCCTTACCTGAGCCAACTCTCCAATGGTCGCAAGGACACTTATTACCACTCCAGGGTTGGGATCTGGGTCTTTCAACTTGAGGATAAGAGCCTGCAAGAGTAAAGGGAAAAGAAGTCATGAATACATGTGCGTGTCAAAGGTTAAAGCCTGGCAAAATTGAATAAACTAAAAATACATTTCAAAATAAAACCTGAACCTTGAGAATGGGTTCCATATATGGCCTTATGAGTCGGGGGGCATTGGAGACCAGATGACCAAGCATGCGGGCACTCTGTTCTTTGTTTCTGCCAACACCACTGTGCTCCAACTCTGTTAAGATCTGCAATAAAATAAAAAAATGAGTGAGACAATTCCCTCAGGAATAAACCGTAATACATTATGCATTTCACCTTCTTAAAAAACCTATTCTCCGTTTTATATTTGTAGAAGTTCAAAGTTTAAGCAGTACAGGAGATTTTGTTCTGTGTTGCTTTCTTAAGGAATCTGACAGAAACAGCAGATCTGTGACTATACAAAGTAAATCCAACATTGATGTACAGAGCATGATAATGGCATTTCATCATGGTGGGGAACACACATAGTTAATCCATAAAACAAATGTTTAAAATCATGTTAATTGTGTGTAAATCTGTTCTTCAAGTTCATAACAAAAATAGGTTGAGACAGTCTTAGATTGAAGTTTCCCCAGCCTCAACTTCAGCAATAAGGGATTGATAAGAAAGTTATATAGCGCTCACTTTATTTGTGTATATTTGAGTGGAGCACTGCATGGGAGGAGCTTCCTATTAGAAGGGCCTTCTTAAAAACAATATCAGAACTATAATGTTCATTGAACTGATACATTTCAATTGATTGCGCAGCCTGAAGTCATATGATCTACATTGGATGATTTGTCAGCAGATTATTTTGTTCGTCCGTACATTTAAATGCTGTTACATTCTACTGTGCATCAGCGGTGCTTCTCCTACCTGAATGAGCATCTTGCGCAGGAAGGGCATGACAAAGGCAGGGTTCATGCTGCTGAGCCGTCCAATTGTGCAGATAGCCAATTCTCTGATCTCAAACACCTCATCATTCAAGGCCACAAACAGTGCCTGCAAGTTCTCAGCTTGGGCAAGGTGAGCATCAAAGCGCTCATCAAGAGATGCCAAAACACAGTAACGGATATCTGGATCTGAAAGTAAGAGGACAGAGGGAACACTCATTGTATCACCCTAAAAAGCCTCATCATTTTAGTCTTCTCAACTGCAGGTCACAGGTTACCTGGGTCTGTGATGCCAACAACCAGCAGCTTGCTCAGCACGTCTGCAACAACTTGCAGTGCTGTCTGGCTAACAACATGGCCGCTCATACGCTGGATGGAAGGTGTGAGAAGTCGTGAGCAGGTCCGAGCTGCCTCCATTCTAATCTCCTTGTGCTCGCTGTTCAAGAAGTGGTCAGCACAGTGCCGCACAAACTGAGTAAGGGAGTGTCCTGATGAAAGAACATTGAGTTCAAATAAACATCTCTAAAATATTTAGCAAATCATTGCTTGGAAAGAAAAAAGCTATGGCAGGAAGTGAATTTTTATACATGTAATACTTGGGTAACTGTGTAGACTAAATGCTCATGTTTGGTCTAGTGTATTATCCTAGTATTTATCAAGTGAACGTACATTTTTCAATTTTGTTCTTCCAGAAGTCACTGACAGCTGCCAAAGCCCCAAATCAATTATTTTCAACAGAATGCAAGCCTTTATTCCTTTGATGTGTAAACCTTTAAAAAAACAGTAATTACTGATAAAAATGTGTTAGGCAAAAAAATCTTATTATTCGGAATGAATAACACCAATACATGACTAATATCAGTCTGTAACCGGACTTATCTACAGCTATTATAAACCTCTGTCCATGCTAAAAAAGAACTGAATTTATCCCAAAAAATAAATAATTTTTTGTTAAATGCGTAGATGGCCTCTAAGCAGAAGATTCCTTTCAAGAATTCTTACTTTTCTTTCTCCATACACTCAAAGTGCAGAGGTCTCATGACTATCAGTAAAAGATTTATTTAGTGGTGATTAATAAGCATTGCCCACAAGGATTTTTTTTGCTCTTAAGCAGAGATTCGGACCATGGACTGGTACCGGGCCACAAAGAAAACAAAGTTGTTTAAAATTAAATGTAATTTTTTTTAAATCAGTCTCCCGGATATTTTATTTGGAAAAATTGCCACCTCACGAGAATGTCACGCACACAAATGTCAATGGAGAGCTTATTTGCAAAATGACACCAGAAGTGTCTCAGAATGCCAGCAAAAAGAGCTGCATATAAAAGAAAATGCCAAGAGTCCTACATATGCAATACCGTTAAAAAAGTTGGGGTCACTTAGAAATGTCCTTATTTTTTGAAAGAAAAGCACTGTTTTTTCAATGAAGATAACATTAAACTAATCAGAAATACACTGTATACACTGTAAATGTGGTAAATGACGATTCTAGCTGCAAATGTCAGATTTTTAATGCAATATCTACATAGGTGAATGGAGGCCCATTTCCAGCAGCCATCACTCCAGTGTTCTAATGGTACATTGTGTTTGCTAATTGCGTTAGAAGGCTAATGGATGATTAGAAAACCCTTGTGCAATTATGTTAGCACAACTGAAAACAGTTTAGCTGGTTAGAGAAGCTATAAAGCTGACCTTCCTTTGAGCTAGTTGAGTATCTGGAGCATCACATTTGTTGATTCAATTAAACTCTCAAAATGGCCAGAAAAAGAGAACTTTCATGTGAAACTCAACAGTCTACTCTTGTTCTTCGAAATGAAGGCTATTCCATGTGAGAAACTGCCAAGAAACTGAAGATTTCCTAATACGGTGTGTACTGTTCCCATCAGAGAACAGCACAAACAGGCTCTAACCAGAGTAGACAGAGAAGTGGGAGGCGCCACTGCACAACTGAGCAAGAAGACAAGTACATTAGAGTCTCTAGTTTGAGAAATAGATGCCTCAAAGGTCCTCAACTGGCAGCTTCATTAAATAGTACCCACAAAATGCCATTGTCAACCTCTACAGTGAAGAGGCGACTCCGGGATGCTAGCCTTCAGCCTTGCTTTGGTGCTGGTAAAGTGAGAGATTCGTACAAGGTAAAAGGGATTTTGAATAAGGAAGGCTATCACTTCATCTTACAACGAATTGCCATACCCTGTGGACAGCACTTGATTGGAGCCAATTTAAATCTATAGGAGACAAATGACCCAAAGCACACCTCCAAATTATGCAAGAATTATTTAGGGAAGAAGCAGGCAGCTGGTATTCTATCTGTAATGGAGTGGCTAGCGCAGTCACCAGATCTCAACCCCATTGAGCTGTTGTGGGAGCAGCTTGACCATATGGTACGCAAGAAGTGCCCATCAAGCCAATCCAACTTGTGGGAGGGGC
>CAAKHD010013358.1:0-11218 GCA_901007705.1 Fistularia tabacaria | reverse complement strand
TTTCATCCCATAATAGGACAATTACCCAAAGCACACCTCCAAATTCTGCAAGAACTATTTAGGGAAGAAGCAGGCAGCTGGTATTCTATCTGTAATGGAGTGGCTAGCGCAGTCACCAGATCTCAACCCCATTGAGCTGTTGTGGGAGCAGCTTGACCATATGGTACGCAAGAAGTGCCCATCAAGCCAATCCAACTTGTGGGAGGGGCTTCTGGAAGCATGGGGTGAAAGTTCTCCACATTTTCTCAACAAATTAACAGCTAGAATGCCAAAGGTCTGAATTGCTGTAATTGCTGCAAATGGAGCATTCTTTGATGAAAGCAAAGTTTGAAGGAGAAAATAATTATTTCTAATGATAATCATGATTTCTAACATTGTCAATGTCTTGACTATATTTTCTATTTATTTTGCTACTCATTTGATAAATATAAGTGTGACTTTTAATGGAAAACACAAAATTGTCTGGCTGACCCCAAACTTTTGAACGGTAGTGTACAGGCTCATCTTAAAAGCTCCCCTGGTCCTTGAAAAAGTTTTCAAGGATGAAGGTGGTCCATGGCATGAAAAAAAGGTTTGGGACCATTGCTCTAAAGAATATAAAACAACTGTACTTTGATTCATTACGCTGATGCTGTTCATATTGACATCCTTTACAAATATTTAGTAATCCTGATTTCTGACTTGCCTTCTCCATCTTTGCTTATTAATCAAACTTTCATTCTCTGTATATTCTCTCTCAGTGTCTTTGAGGTTAGGCCTCAATGCTGTTCTTACCCTCAAACTCAAAGCTTCCAAGTGTACGCAGGGCTAGTGTGATGCTGCCTACATCACTGGCTTCTGGAATGTTAGTAAGGCTTGGCGAGGCCAGCTGGTGAGCCAGGCCTTTGGGCATGCCAGGATGCCGCAATGGCTTATGCATCAACACAAGGGAGAGCATCTTTAGTAAACCATCCTGGATGTCCTTCTTCAGTGGCGTGATCTGACGGCTCAGATCATACAGCACTGCTGTGAGGGCAGGACTGGAAAAATAGGAAAAATTTAGATCACTCATCAGAAAACTGAAAAAAAACAAAATATCATCATCTAAACCTTAAGATTAAATGAGCATCGATCTGCAATCCCAAAACTTAAATAAATACAAATACCTGTAACCGTATTACAGAAAACTAAACTTAATCAGAGGAAGTGAAAATGTTTTTGTTTATCATTATTATTATAATTATTGCATTTATCATTATTATTTGCTTCAGTTGCATTAGTACCAGCTTTTTGATACCTGAGGCCCACAGCCAACATGGGCTCCAACAGCTCCTTGATGTCTGGTTGGATGCTGGGACCCATGGCTCTGGAGAGCATACTGATGCAGGTGAACACTGTGGCATCCACTTGCATTGTCTTCTGCCTCCTGTAAACGCCAGAAAAAAATGTAAAAAATGATTGGCTACAACACGCAAAATAACCTTTTTTAAAGAACATGTGGAGAAATATTATGTTAGAAAAACAAATGGACCAGATAAAACTTCACTATATACATTTTCTTGAAAACCATGCAGTAACTAGAACCTGTCCTTATAAATTCCTTTAGTGTTATTTAATTGCTGCTGTGACGATCAATATCGCCGTCATGGGATCAATAATTATCTTATCTTGAGTTATCTTATCTTATTTAGAATGTGTCAGATGCTAAATACATATGAACAAGAAAGCAAACTAATGTAATCAAAATACACCCAATTAAATTCATAGCAGATCACGGCATGCAAATATCTGAGCAAGTATGAGAAATACTTTCAATGTTCTAGTTACTGACTTGTGAGCAAAGTCCTTGGGCGGCAGCGCAGCCTTGATGATCTCGAGTATCTTTGACAGGTATGGCTGGATTTCTGCCCTCACAGCTACGACAAGCAAGCCCAGAGCCTGAAAAGCTGCTGTTCTCTCCTTCTCCCTTTTCAGGCAGCCCAGCAGGTATCCCATTGTTTCTGAGAGGTATTGGTCTATTCATGATGTAAGTGAATGAATACAAACACATAGGGCCTAAAGTTATTACCAGCTCTTGAATACAACTCCCCACAGGCATTTGGAAATAGAAGTCAAAACACTTTTTGACAGGCTTACTGGGTGGTTTTATTTCATTAAAAAAAGGGCTTTTAGAGTTATTCACTGAAAAGACAGTCACTTTATTTAATATGATTTGGTTAGATCTTGGATTTAATAGTCAAGCTCAACTTTACTGTCAATTCAGCCATGTTTCACACTTACAGAGGATTGAAATAATGTTTCTAAAAGACCCATGGTCAAAACTTGCCCCACCTGTAAAGTTATTTGGCTGGAAAGCAGAAAGTCTGGGTAGCAGGTTGAGGATGGTCATCTGGATCAAAGGGTTCTTGCTGGTTCTGTATTTCAGCACCCACCGACACACCTGGACCATGTGCATGATGGAGGATAAATTGCAAATAACTGTGTGGTGACCAAAAGCCTTTACAATCTCATTGTTACACAATGGGAGTTTCTATAGAAAATTATTCAATATAATTTTTGATTCTTGAATAAATATACTATTTCAAAATAGAACATTTGTTGATAAAATTACTTGCTATGGCTATTAATATGGCTGAAATTAATAGCTATGACCATCAGACACACCATACAAAAGAGTAGTAGCTCTGGAGAAACACTTTCTGCACAACTTCCTCAAAATAACTGTGAAGCAATGTAGTTCAATTACCTCGTATTTAAAAAAATCCTCAAAGACAGCATATTTACTTGGGAAGCACTATAGGCAAACAAAAATTGTTTTCATATGAAGGGTTGCAGCAATATTGTGGCTGAAACATCCACCTGGTCAAATCGCTCCTCCATCAGCTCACGGCAGTATCTGCTCTCCACCAGAGACGTCTTTGCAGGCACTGGTGTGGCTCCAAAGCTGAGGAAGCCCTGGGGCGTGCTGTAGCCCAGCAGACCCAGGAGAGCATTGGACTGCTGTGGCTGTACAGACTGGAAGCTGGTGAACGGTGTGATGTGCCTGGGCTTTGTTCCAAATCCCATCATCTCCTTGCAGTATTTATCATGGACCAGCTGCTGCTGTGTGATCTCTTCCATTTCCTCACGCATGCGCTGGTAGAAGACAATACAGTGGGAGGATTACTTACATTTAGTTCTGCCAGTTTTTCCACTGAAAAATTACCTTCCCTTACCTCTCCCTCCATGCTGCTGATACGGACCAACTCATTCAGAATGAGTAAAGCTCCATGAACCCTGTCATCACGATTCATTCCTTTCTCTTTTGCCAAAGTTTCATCAAAGCCCTTTTCTGCCTCCTCAAAGGTTTGCTGCAACATAATATGTAGTCTATTACAGTGTAATACATAAACAAAGCTCTGAGAGGTAGCTGATTAAAGCTCATAAAATAGGATCTGAAACAAAACTGTGGGATTGCATACTTTGTACCACTGTGGTTTCTGCATTTCCTTGGTCTCCCTTTGTGTGGTAAGGATGAGACACGCACGGAGAGCAGACACAGCCCCCTCTCGGATTGCCTGTTTGGGGTCCCAAACTGCATAGAAGATGTTGTCAAAGAAGGGCTGCACTTGTTGAAAGAAGAAGGTGGGTGCACTCACAGCCAGCTCCCTCAACACCAACACCTAGAATACAGAGACAAACTCAAATGAACGTTTTTAGAACGTTATGTAGCAATGAGTCATTTCTTTCATAGAGATCACCTGCATTATTAATATCAACAGGATATGGCTGGTAATGGTGGTGATCATCTTGTGCTGTGCACTTCAGGAGTGCTCGTTTTATGCTAATGTATACTGATAAAGATGTCAGTTTTTACTTTATGTACATATTGAATTATCTTTGTACACTTTGACAGCTTTATATACATTCATCAAAGGTCTTTGTGCCCAAAATCGGTATGAGCTGTATACCTCAGTACCAAATTATCTCAAAAAGTGTGTTTTCTCTCAAGCAGAGGGTGGCTTGCAGACACATCTTATCAGTGTCATTGTTTCAGCATTGCCTGAAAAGATTCCTACTCAATTCCCATTCTAAGATATGAGAGAAGCATCTAAGTGTCAAATAAACGTTTACTCACCACGGACACCTCACTGACATACAGACTTCAGTAACATACTGAAGACCTAGCGATAAAACATATATGTTCTTATCTTAACTTTTTTAGCCTTTATGTCAAGAGACAATAGTAAAATCAATATTGAATATTGTTCTCAACAGACAGGCAAAAACCAAGCCATTAAGAGTCATAAAACAAAGTGCAACAATATAATACAGAGACGCTATATCAACTTGTGCTCCAGCCTCTTCTTTACCAAACCTAAACACCACCAAGAAATGTTTGCATTTCAAACACAGTCCTTTCTGCATCCTCATCACTCACTGCTGCATGGCGTCTGCCTTCATTCCTGTCTGCTCCAAGCCACTCAAGGGCCCTCTTCACCTCAAACTCCACATATTCAGCCGTGAAGGTGTCTCCGGCCATGGACAAGTGGCCCATGGCTTTCGAAGCCATTTCCATAACAACTGGGTCACTGGAAGGGAGCAGGTTGCGCAGGTAGTTGGCAAAACGACTGATCCTGGTGGCATTGCCTCCCTCCACTCCAATGAGACTCACTAGAATAAACAATTATCCCAAAGATATATTCTGCATTGTCAGTAAATACCATGAAGTTGTCATGCAGTCTAGATTATTGTGGTTGCTGTGTATGTTAGAGACCAGGATTACAGTAAAAGAAAGTTATTTAGCTCATTCTGCCTAATCATGGCAAGACAAGAGAGTAAAACTACATTGTGGCTTACCAATGGCAAGAATCCCTCCTTTTTTCTCATTCACATCTGAGCTGGATACCAGCTCAAATATGTGGTGATTTAACTCATCATAGAATGTCGTGGCTTCATCTTGGCTTAACTGTGATAGGGACAAAGGTTACATATGAAAAATTTAAAAAGTTTAACAATCAATTTGACAACAATTGGAATGGAAACGCTTGTTACTGATTTGCACCTCAGACAACTAAGATAAGATAAGATAAGATATGATAAGATAAGATAAGATAAGATAATACTTTATTGATCCCCAAAGGGAAAATTAGTTTGTGAATTACAAGTTAGTTTAATATCACGATGTAATAACCTCTCTTAGCTCTGTTGTTACATAATGTTGAAGATCTTTGGCAGATTTGGCTCTCGTATCTTCATTTCGGCTTTTCAGTCCACTGACAAACTGTTGAAGCACAGTGGCCGTGCCGGATATGATAACCATTTGGATGGCCTGTGCTGCAAAGAGAAAAATAAACATGCCTTAGCTACATCCTTCAATATTAACAAATGACAAGTAAATGCAATGTAAACAAGAGACAAACAGTACTGAATCAGTGTTGATACAAAGGCGCATCGTTAACTGTTTAAAATCACAGGTCGTTGGCGTTTGTGGTTAGCGAAAGAATTGAAGACACATCTGACATCAGATTGAAGATTGTTGATAGTATTTACTCCGCATTTCTGTTACTGTGTTACTTTTCAGTTGGTAGAAGAATAATAGTCACAACGTGGATACAGATTACATTAGAATATCTCCGCTTTGTTAAAGAACTGAGAGCCTCATAATGCTGTTTTTGTTTGGCTAATGTTAGCATGCGCTATTGTGAAGCTCGTGAGGCTACTTTGCTTTCGAATAAGCAAAACATAATAGCCACGGTTATTTACTAATACTTACGCGTTTATGTTTCTATGCAGGCCGTTGGACTTTAATTTACCTCTTGCAAAATCAAACAAACAAAAAAATAAACACTGACAGTATGACTACGTTGGGGAAAGGTTAGCTAGCTGGAAATCCTATCCGACGACATTAGGGAAACTTCACTAGAGTAAAGTTGCGCAGTCTGCACAGAGGCGCAACTGGGATTTTTTGTATTTTTTTTTTATCATATCATTATTTCTATTTTTTTAAACAAAATACAGATAAGTCCAGGATTTATAAACGTTTCTTTGCTGTCGGACGACGTGACATGTAATTAAATGTGAAAAGAGAATACCTAGTCCACTTCGATTTTGAAAAATATACTTGTAATTTCGATCTATTCCTTTATTTATCTTTGTCAATACAAAAAAAAAAATCTCGGAAACATTTTTAAAGTGGATTATTAACCCATTTCAATTTTACTAATTATACTCGCATGAAATAAATGTCTGTCAAGGATTTCATCAGACGCACAGTTAAATGTTCAGGCTGAACAAGGTGTTCGACTTTGTAATGGGAGTTCACATGTACACGCCAGTGCATGACATATGCATGAAAAATGTTTAAACAATTTGCATAAAATGAGAAAACAACCAGAAGCGTAGCTGTATTTTATATTATAGATAAATTATAAATTCGCATGGCTGCTCAATTTTATCGATGCAAATTATTTTCAGCCTCTTGAGGGAGACATTGTCTTGGTAAGACTTTTCCTACCTGTATAAGTTCTGGCTTTCCTCAATCTGATGTCAAGAGTCACACCCACTAACCAAATTGCCCTTGTTTTCCTGTTTCGTCGGTTTGAAATAGCAACTCCCTGCTTCACATGCCTTTCATCGGTAAAATGATGGACCAACTAACCTGATTAATTTCTACCAACGCTCGGTTGAAGAGTTTATAATGCAATCTCAGGGGGGGGACAAACCAGTGTCTCTCTGAGCTGGTCCCAAGCCCAAATAAATGCAGAGGGCTGCGTCAGGAAGGGCATCCAGCATCAAACTTGTGCCAAAACAAAATATGCTAATCGAACCCACGAATCTCATACCAATCGGTCGAGACCCAGGTTAACAACGACCGCCATTGGTGCCAATAACCTCCAGGGTACCAGTGAACCAGAGGAGGAAGGCTTGTTCTGAAGCAGAGAGAGAAGAGGAAAGGCAAGAGTCTGAGACTGAGAGTAGGGACTTAGAATATTGGGACAGTGACAGGAAAAGCCTAGAGTTGGTTGATATGATGCAGAGAATGGGGCGGCGTAGCGCAGGAGGTAGAGCGATCGTCTTTGGAACCGAACTTCCCTCGTTCGATTCCCCACTTCTCGTAGTGTGTCGAAGTGTTGTTGAGCAAGACACTGAACCCTTAACTGCTCCCCTGGCGCTGGCAGATGGCAGCCAGCTGCTCATGGTTCAGCCATGATGGGTTAAATGCAGAGAACAAATTTTTATATTTATATTAATAAAGTACACATTATTATATCAAATTCACAAGGAAGGATGTCATTGATCACAAACTCCCCTTCCTGGACATCTTGCATTCACATCCAACAGAACAGGAGCTCAAGTTCTACAGGAAACCAACACACAACAACCAGTATTCACTCTTCGACTCACACCATCCCCTTGAGACAAACCTTTACCACTCAGAAAGCCATTTGGACAGTGTTAAAATTAATTAACACTGCATATAATGGTTTTTTTTTGCCTTTTTTCTATGTATAAACAAAATATATGTTGCATATTTTTAAATCAATGAACAACTGCGGCGAAAACAAAATTACATTTCTGCATGCAAGAAAACGTTCTGAACTCCGAAAAAAGACGTTGGGTTGAGGGCTACTTTTAAGCAAAAAACCCAATGTCTATTTGAGCCCTTCTTATATTTTTGAAAAAATTGCCGATATTAAATTGTCCACCAGCAGCAAACCAAAAATGTCCTCCTCTCTCTGTGTGCTGTCATCCTGTGACTGGCGCGTGCAGTCGCCTATTAAGAGCAACAAAAATATACAAATTTACCTTACAAATATACCTTTGAGTGCCTCATGGAGAGGGTCCTGAGCAATATTCTCCGGAGTCGATGTGTGGTCTACTCGGATGACCTCCTGGTCCACTCTGCAGAGTTCCAGGGGGCGTTGGACAACCTCAGGGATGTCTTCCTGGCAAATCGCCAGGCCAGCCTGTGCCTTAACCCCAAGAAGTGAAACTTATTCCGCCGGGAGACATCTTTTTTGGGCCCACTTGGTGAGTGCAGCTGGGGTAACCACTGACCCAGCAAAGATAGTTGCCATGAGGGAGTGGCCATGAGGGACTGGCCTGTTCCCCAAAACGTTGGTGAGTTGCAGAGTTTTCTGGGACTAGCATCCTACTACCATCGCTTTGTTAAGGATTTTGCCATCTTTGTCAACCCCCTGCAAGCGCAGACCCAGAAGGGGAGGGCGTTTCAGTGGGGTGAGGACTGTGTCCATGCTTTCTCCCAGTTGCAATCCGCACTCATTAGGGCCCCTGTTTTGGCTATTCCCGTCCGGCGGCGACAGTTCATTGTGGATACAGATGCGAGTAGTGTGGGTCTTGGCGCCCTGCTGTCCGAGCAGGGGGAGCAAGGAGAAGAGGTTATTGCCTAGTTTACCCATTCTCTCAGCTGTCCAGAGAGGACAACTGTGTCACTTGCCGGGAGCTGCTGGCATTGGTCCTTGCACTCTGCCGGTTCTGGCTATATCTTTATGGTCAAAAGTTCCTCCTATGCACTGACAATGCTTCCATTAACATGGTTACTTAATTTCAGGGAGCCAGAAGGGTAGCTTTATTTAAAATGGACCAATATCATGACCTATGAAGGCCTCCTCCACCGCCGTTGGAAAACCCCTGCAGGCAACCGTGCCCTCCTCCAGCTCCAGGTACCTCGCAAACTAAGGCAGCAGGTGCTCTGACTGGTTCATGGCTCAGTGGGGGCAGGTCATTTCGGGGTCACCAAAAATCTCCAACGGCTTTGAGCTCGGTTCTACTGGCCGGGATGCCGTCAGGATTTAGAGCTCTTTGTCCACCGATGCGATGCTTGCACCAGCCAGAGGGGACCAATGCGGCGCTCCCATGCCCACTTGCAGCAATATCAAGTGGGCAATCCCATGGAGCGTGTGGCTGTTTACATCCTGGGTCTCTTTCCGGTTACAGATTGAGGGAAGAGATGCATCCTAGTTGCCATGGACTGTTTTACTAAATCACCAGAAGCCTTTGCAGTTCCAGACCAGAGCGCCATGACCATTGCAGAGTGATTGCTGAATGAGGTGTTCTGCCTCTTTGGGGTGCCTAAATAGCTGCATAGTTACCAAGGGCGGAACTTTGAGGCTCAGTTGTTCAGCGAGGTCCGCTGGCACCTGGGTGTCAGGAAAACGGTTTAATTGAGCCCTGGCCACCTAGCTGGTGATTCTGACATGTCAGCAGCAGCTAGATTGGGACCTGCACTTACCACTGGTCCTGTGGGCTTACCGGTTGGCAGTCCATGAGTCTACTAAGTGCACCCCCGTGGCCCTTATGTTTGGGAGGGAACTACGCACGCCTGTGGACTTGGTTTTTGGCCCCCCGTCTGAACCTGAAGTGGAGGGCAAGCCTGGTTTGGATTACTTTTACCGTCTCAGAGAACGACTCAAGGGGACGCACGAGCTAGCCAGGCAAGCCCTCACAGAAGCTGGGTCCAAACAGAAACGGGCCTATGACATTCACTGTTGTGGAGAGGATTTCGCTCCCAGGGCACAGGTGTCGGTTTACAATCCGGTGAGGAAAAAGGGCCTCTCTCCCAAGCTAATGAGCCACTGGGTTGGGCCTTGTACATTCTTAGAGAAGTTGTCCAATGTTGTGTAAAGGATAAGATTACTAAAACGGGGTTGAATAGTGGTCTTGCACAGAGACAGACTGGCCCCGTACCAACTCCTGATCCAACCAGAGGGTGAGACTGGGTACTGGCCACCAGAAGCCGTCTCCCCTTCCGAGTCTGTTCAGGAGGCACCTAATAGACCTCACCGGCCCCGTAGGAACCCACCCCACTTTAAGGATTTTGTTATAAACGTTATGGTTGCTGAGGACAGCTAACCTGCTAGGTGGGGGCTATGTAGCGTGGGGTGGGAAGACTGGCCGCCGGAAGCCCATAATCGCTTGCGGCTATAAAGACCTTTGGGAGTCTCCCCATGGTTCGGGGTTTGAGAACTCTGCCATGTAAATCATTGTACAATGTTGTTGATGTTGTGTTACACTAACATGCATCACTAGTTGTCATAATGGGGGGATGCACCATTGGTATAACTGTTGGGTTAGGAAACACCAGACTTAGTTTTTTTCCCTATTCATTGGTTGGATTAATTGATCTGAAGAGCATTATCCTACGAGCAGTTCATCCTTCACTCCGCTTGTCATTTCGTGAAACTCCAGCTCGGCACAATACATTTTAATTAAATATTCGTTGGTTATTTTCAAACACCACAGGGAGCTGTATCAGAGGGATAGAAGAGCCGCATGCGGCTCCGTAGATGCAGGTTGCAGACCCCTGGTCTAGGAATGCAGTGGTACAGTTTCTGGTTAGATTATTCAACAGGGTCTTAGAGAGTGGGAGGATGGCTGAGGAATGAAGAAGTGTGATGGTGCCCATTTTTAAGAATAAGTGAGATATGCTGAATCACGGAAACTGTGAGAGTCAAGATTTCAGGGGTCGCCACAGCAAATCAACCTCCTCCATCTAACCCTATTCTCTGTATCTTCCTCTCTCACACCAACTACCGTCATATCTTCTCTCACTACGTCCATAAATCTTCTCTTCGGTCTTCCTCTAGACCTCCTGCCTGGCATCTCCAATTCCAACATCCGTCTACCAATATAGTCCCTATCCCTCCTCTGTACATGGCCGAACCATCTCAGTCTGGCTTCTCTGACCTTCTCTCCAAAACATCTAACATGAGCTGTCCCCCTGATGGACTCATTTCTGATCCTATCCATCCTCGTCACTCCTAAAGAGAACCTCAACATCTTCATTTGTGCTACCTCCAGCTCTGCCTCCTGTCTTTTGTTCAGTGCCACTGTCTCCAAACCATACAGCATCACTGCTCTCACCGCTGTTTTGTAAACCTTTCCTTTCATTCTAGATGAAATTCGTCTATCACAAAGAACCCCTGAGACTTTTCTCCAACCATTCCAACCTGCTTGAACCCATTTCTTTACCTCTTTTCCACACTCTCCGTTGCTCTGGACTGTTGTCCCTAAGTACCTGAAATCCTCCTACTTCTTGATCTCCACTCCCTGTAGCCTCACCATTCCACCCGGGTCACTCTCATTCACACACATATATTCTGACTTGCTGCGACTAACCTTCATTCCTCTCCTTTCTAGAGCGAACCTCCACCTCTCAAGATTTTCCTCAAACTGTTCCCTGCTCTCACTGCAGATCACAATATCATCTGCAAACATCATGGTCCATGGAGATTCC
>CAAKHD010013357.1:213043-247287 GCA_901007705.1 Fistularia tabacaria | reverse complement strand
CGATATCCCCACTGGAAGACCAGCTGGCTCAAGCTTTCCCGCTACTGGACATTGAAGATGAATGAAAATGTACCAACTAATTTCCCTGATTTTTCCCTAACATAGACACCTATTCTGGCGGTGTCTATGAAATGATCGCTCCAGTCAGAGAGTAACTTTCCCTCTAAGTTTGTAGACATGTCTGTCCTCATAACCATGATCTTATAGTCGAAAATCCTCGTGAAGTGACTACTAAGTGAATAAAGAATAATGAGCAACATGTGATAAACAGGGGGGAAATGTTGGAGAAATATATGATTATGTAATCACGATGTTACTCCTCGCTCTTTCGAAGTCCTGTCTTTCTGCCTGAAGTATTAAAAATTAGGCAGCTGTCTCATAACATTCCTGCTCTTATCTACTTACGCTGCATACAATGGTTGATGGATGGAGGTTTACTTTAGAAGAAAGGGGATGTACAGCACCAAGACTGAACATCATTATCAGAAGAGTGAGAAAAGCTGGAGGCCAGCCAGACTGACAATGAACACAAGGCCGCCGCGCACTGGCAGCTGGAGGGAGGATGGTTTCAGTCAGTTCCTGGAGATAACCACGGCGGCACAACACTGTCTCGTTATAGTGTTATAAATCTCAAAATGTTGTTGCAAATTTCCCCACCCCTTAGAGCTACAAAACGTCCTGTAACTAGGGACCACCCTAAGGAAATAAAAGAAAGGTACGAAGAGATGTGCGCCAGAGCGGTGGGAGAGTGTTACTGGGCACGTCTCCTTCCGTTCTCCTTGCAAGTAAAAGAGTACTGTTGTCCCTTGTCTTCTCTCTGTGCAGGTATGCAATGATGTCAGAGGTGCTTTAGACCTGACAGGCTGACCATAGGTATGGGCCTGGCAGATGAAGGTGGACCTGGGCAGGGAGCTTAAATTAAATTCCTAGGAACCATTACAGTGAACAAACTCGGGCCAGATGGGGTCTTCATGTCAGAATCCATAAGGCAGGTGGTACTGCTGCAGTTAACTGTGCCCTGGAAAGACCGGATAGAGGAGACGTTTCAGAGAAAGAGGGCCCAGGTATGAGGAGCTGGCAGGCGAATGCTGGTGCAATGTGTAGAACCCTCAACAAGATGTCACTGACAACACTGAGAACATGTCATGACAGCTGTGGATCCAGAGGGGGGGGTCCATGGGCCACACAAGCTACCAAGACATAAGCTGGGGACTGAGCAGCCCCAGCTGGGTCGCCTGGGTGAGGGTGTCTGATATGGAAAGACCCAAACACCCGATTACATCACTGGTGATAGGTTGGACCTAGGTGTGAATTAAAACTGGGAACGTGCTTTATTTAAATGCATCATCCAAAAGTCATTGATTTTCATTTGGCATTGAGATTTGTCTCTGGCTGTAGTCATCTCACCCACTACTGTGATTTGTATATGAGATCGAGCTTGTCCTCCCAGGGTGCTAGTGCTGCGGGGTGCTAATATGCCGCCCCATGTGAGACCCGAGGTCACCTGGGAGCTGAAGAGGAGGAGATGGAGAAAGCACATCAGTAAACTGTACTGTGACAAGAAGAGACAACGCAGACCTGTCATCCCATTCTTTGTTATGGGAAATGTCAGATGACCTCCCAACAAGATGGATGACTTGACGGGAATGTATCATGGTGTTTATCGAAACGTGGCTGAACTTAGTAATGCCGCATCAACTGGTTTCATTAGGTGGATTTCATTTCCACTAAGCAGATAGATCCAGTGGTAAGAGGAAGTGAGGAGGGCAGGCTGTGTATTTGAATAGGACGTCGGATAGGAACCTTGGGCACACCACGATTAAGGAGAAAATCCTAATCAAGGTCTCAGTAACACTCTCCAGTGCCAAACCACCCTCGTCCAATTTGACACCTGAAGAGAAGACGTCGCTCTCCCCACTACAGAAGGACGAGAGCATCACCATCCTCCCAGCCAACAAAGGTAGCTGTACAGTAGTTCTGGATAAAAGGATTACCAAGCAAAGATGGTGAATCTCCTCAAGGACACAACAACGTTTGAAATACTGAAATGGGACCCGACCAAAGCATACAAGAATAAAGTGGTCAGCTGTCTACAGCATCTAGAAAAGGATGCGGCCATAGACAAACCACTGCATTATCGTCTATACCCAAGAGAAACCATGTCTTGCATTTACGGACGAAGACTCACTGGGAGGGAGCTCCTCTCAGACCCATCAGCAGCAGCAGCAACTCTGTCACATACAACATAGCCAAACATGTGGCAAAGATTTTGTCACCTTTGGTTGTCAACACCACACACCATAACCAGAATTCACAGGACTTCGCCAGTAAGGTCAAGCAGATCAGGCTGGACCGGGATGAAACCATGGTGTTGTACGATGTAACCATGGTGTTTACATGTATCCCCACATCAGATGTGATTACAGCACTGAGGGTGCGCCTCATTAAGGACAGCACCTTGATAAACAGAACATAACTCACCACGGATCACATCTGCACCCTACTGGACCTTTGTCTACAGACCGCCTATTTCCAGTTCAACGGCGCTTTCTATCGGCAAAAACATGGATGTGCCATGGGCTCGCCCATATCCACCATAGTGGCAAACTACACAGAGGAGTTTGAGAGCAAGGCCTTTGCTTCTTTCAGGGGAACACTGCCAAGCCACTGGCTCAAGTATGTGGACAACACATGGGTCATGATCAAGAAGAATGAGGTAGGAGCATTTACCACTCACCTCAACATGATCGGCGCCCACATCAAATTCACAAGGGAGGACATCATGCTGACCAACTCCCCTTCTTGGACTGACGCGTTCACATCCAACAGGACAGAAGCCTGGACATGATTTACAGGAAACCGACACATACTGATCAGTACTTACTTTTTGACTCACACCACCCCCTTGAACACAAACTGGGGGTTATCAGAACTCTACACCACTGGGCCAAGAACATCCCATCAACTGCCAAAGGCAGCAAGACCAAGGTACAACACATTAGGAAAGCCCTGAGATCCTGTGACTACCCTGATTCTGCCTTTGCCAAATCAAAAACCACCAGACACAGGAACATAGAACAGGAGGAAGACAACGACAAAAGAAAGAGCATCGTCAGACCATATGTTGCTGGTGTTTCAGAGAAACTCCGAAGGGTCAACGAGCACTGTACACTGGTACATTTCAAACCCAACAACACCCTGAGACAAAAAGTGGTGCACCCCAACGACAAAACACCCAGGTATAAGATCAAAAATATTGTGTATGCTATCACTTGCACTGAGGATTGTGATGATCTCTACATTGGAGAGAGCAAACAACCTCTGCACAAGCGGATGGGCCAACACAGGAGAGACACCACTTCAGGACAGGACTCCGCGGTCCGCCTACACCTAAAGGACGTGGGGGCATTCTTTTGAAGACAGCAATGTCTGTATTCTGGCCAGAGAAGATAGATGGTTCGAGAGAGTTGTCAAAAAGGCCATCTTTGTCAAAACAGAAAAAACGTCTCTGAGCAGAGGAGGACACAACCTCTCATAAACATATATAGCCGTACTTGGATCAATACCAAGACGGATTTGCGCACACAGACCAGGCCCATCTGCACCCTCCAAACAACCAGGAAAGATTTAAGCACCAGAGCTTGTCCCCGGTAACTTCCAAATGAGCATCAGTTCATGTGATCCAACAGGTTTTTACTCATTAGTTTAACTTTACATTTTCACATTCCAATCCAGGTAATCCCTCAAAAGTTGCTCTTTTGTCCCCACCAACCAACACCCTATTAGCATTACAACCCCCTGAGAAACAGCTGCTATCAATCAACTCTTACATTTACACAACAAGCACCATAACCTAGACCCAGCCAAAACCTGGCAGCTATATTCGGAAACTCCCCACAGATCATTAGAACTGAAGAAGCCTCTCCGATGAGGGGTGAAATATTTTCATGTGAAGGAATTCACACGTTGCCACGACAAGAAGATTTCGACAAGAATTCACCATGTCCTGGATGTGTCAGTGGAGAACCTCCACTGACAAAACTCCGCTACCCCCTCTCCTAATGGCGAGGAAGTCTGTGATGTCCTGCATTCAACCCTGAGCAGGCTGCAGACATAGCACCCACACACCTTCCTCCTTAACTCTGGGGACCTTCTCCTTCCTCAAGCCTGCCTTAATTCACTCAGTACTTCACCTGCCGCACAAGAGAAGATAAACACTGGATCTTTTTTATGCTAACACCAAGAAACCATATCAGTCAACACCCCTGCCTCTCATAGGCAGATCACACCACAACCTGGTTGATCTCGGTCTGTGTATGAGCCCCTCGTACACAGACCTGACCATGAACCGCACGGTGAGAAAATGATCTGAGGAGACTTAAGAGGCTGTGAGGGACCATTTTTCAGCAACTGTGTGGGGGAAACTTTGTGATCTTCATTGGGAACACATCCCCATTCAGACCTCAAACTGCTTTCTCATCTCCAAGCACCCAGCCCCAAGTCAAAGAGTGCCCTCACTTTGGCTCAGAAGAATCAAGGTAAGAGAGGCTCGGGGCCAAGATGGCATCAGCCCCAGCCTCCTTAAGTTCTGTGCAGACATGCTCTGTGGGACTGTGGATCATCTCTTCAACCCTAGTCTGAAGCTGGAGAGGGTTACATTACTGGCATTAGGGTGGATGATGCATCAGCCGCCCTCAGCATAGTATGCAAGGTCAAAGAAGTTTATCTCAGACATGGTGTTCTGCAGCGCAGAAGCCTCTCAAAAAACGGTCTTGGCTGCTTTCCCGTTCACCCTCCTGTTACAGGACTTTGTGGATTTGTGCCTGAGGAACTGACCTTCTTTGACACGGTGGTGGTATCAGCCATTTTCTTTTGAGAGGTCTGCTGGAGCAGCAGCCTTATAACAGCTCACAGGAAGAGAATGGACAAACTGCTGAAGAAGGCCAGCTCTGTCTTGGGGAGTTCCATGACTTAAGTGCTGTTAGTGGGCAAGAGCAGGATGATACTCCATTGCCATTGACCATTGCAGCACTGAGCAGCTCCCTTCAGTGACAGACTCCTTCAACCCTAGTGTGTGAAGGAGAGATCTCGCATATACTTCCTTCCTGCTGCTGTTCGATTGTTTAACGGCCAGGTCTGCTCCGAATAGACTCAATTTCATTCATTCACTCATTCATAAATCCATTCATCCATACACTCATAGGTGTTGCTGCGGTATGCAGCTGTTGTCTGCTAGTTTTCCATTTTTGAGGGTGTTTAATTTTCTATATTTTCTGATATTTTTATGCTACCATTAAACTTAGAATGATATTTAATAATAATGATAATTTATCTGCTTTTCCTCTACTGCACTGTCAACTTTCTGCAGTGTAAATTGAAGGTCAGAAGGAACTGCACTTTGTTATTGTAGATTGAGAAAAAAGCATATGATGGGGTGGTGAGAGAGGAACTATGGTACACTATGATGAACTCTGTCATGGCAGAGAAGTATGTTTTGACTTGTATGACAGCTGTGAGACAGTGGTGAGGTGTGTTGTAGGTGTGACGGAGGAGTTCAAGGTGGAGTTGAGACTACATCAGGGATCAGCACTGAGCCCTCCTCTTGTTTGCGGAGGTTACGGACAGTCTCATCTGACAGATGAGATTTGACAGGACTCTCAATGGACTTTGATGTTTGCAGATGACATTGTGATCTGTAATGAGAGCAAGGAGCAGGTGGAGGAAAATCTTAGAAAAAAGAAGAGTGAAGGTTAGCCACAGCAAGACGGAATACGAGTGGAATAGTGAGGCTACAGGGAATAGAGAGAAAGAAGGCGGGAGATTTTCAGTACTTAGGACTAACAGTCCAGAGCCATTGAGTGTCTGGAAGAGAAGTGAAGAAATGTATTAGACATATTGGAGGTGTCAGGGTTAATGTGTAATGAAAAGTATCAGTCAGAATAAAAGGAAAAGTTTAGAAAACAGCGGTGAGACCAACAATGCCATATGGTTTAGAGGCAGTGGCACCGAGGAAAATACAGGATGGATGGATAAGATAAGAAACAAGTCCATCAGAGGAACAGCTCATATAAGATGTATTGGAGATAAAGTCTGAGAGGCCAGACTGAGATGGTTTGGACATGTAGAAAAGGAGGGATGGTAAATATAATGGTATAAGGATACTGAGGTGTGAACTGCCAGGCAAGAGGACAGAGGAAGACCAAAGAGGAGATTAGTGGATATAGTGAAAGAGGACATGGAGATAGTTGGTGCGAAAGCTGAGAATATGGAAGGTGATTCATTGTGGTGACCCCTGCAGGGAGCAATTGACAGATGAAAAAAAAGATTTTTTGATTTTTTTAGAAAAACACTTTATTTTCCATATAGGGGCATGATAACAACAACATTAATGAAACCCAAAAAATAAACCGAAACCAAGGATTGTTCTGAACATTAGCCGTGCTTTATTCAAATCCACGATGGCCTTATGGAGGTAAAACTCCAACTTCACCCTTGCCTTTGCCAAATGTCCTCCAATGAAGGGAACGTTCCCAAAGTCTGTCTGTCCACAAACACAGCTGGTCAGGAAGGGCCCACTTATGTCTTTTAATCCAGGCCTTAGGTTCGGAAAAAATCCATGTGTTTGGGTCAAGCTTTTCTTTAGTAGAGAGTATCTGCTTCCAAAGTTCAAAAGTTCTCTGTACCAGCCAAGAAAACAAACCTGCTAGCACAAAGCGCATGGCCTCGGTATTAGCGATTACTGAACTGAGGTTCCAGGGAGAGTGTATAGAGCATCCCAGACACTGCAAAAACCCTGTCATACACCTCCATATAACCTAAAAGGAGCACACAAGCAGCCATTGATTTTCAACAGACTCATTGCCACTGTGAAACACCTGGATCTTAATGAGACCAGCACTGAACCTAACTTCACCATGGTCTTCCAGAGAAAACAATGTTTAATGCGATCAAATGCCTTTTCTTGATCTAATGAGATACTGTTACTTAAGTCTTGTCCTGATGGACAATTGACAATTGGAATTAAAATCATGGACAAGAAGCCAATGAGATGGCATTATTGTGATATAATACAACAAAACAACGTTTTTGACTTTGAAAATGTTGTAAAATTTACTACCTTGAAATTGACTTTTAAATGCTTGAACAACTGCATGTCACCACTGTTCTCTGGGCTTATGGTGAGATGTCAGTCTGCTCTTAGAGCCACCACTAGAGTCTCAGTAGTGGGGACTGCATGCTCCCAAAGTGAAAAAAATCCTTTGAACAATACAGCTTCTCCTGCACGGGAGTTTAACTGTGGAACTCTCTCCCCTCTGGACTAAAACTGCATACTAACATTAACATCTTCAGCGGTGAGCTCAAACAGTGGTTAAGATCAGGCTAGAGTTGTTCTCATGTGTAAAATATGCCTTGTTTTGAAATGTATTTTATGTACTGTAAATTTAAAAGCCCCTGCGGACTAGTGTTGAAAACTAGTACATGTGCTGTAAATGATCTGCTCCGTGGCTGCTCTCAGTCAGAAGCTCAGGCCATGGAAAGGATTTTACAATCATTGCCCAAGGTGCCAGTTTTTTAATTTCTTGCAGGTTCCCTTTTTGGGCAACAGGGCAATGATGGCCATCCTGTATTACAGTGGTAGTGAACCCGCAGCTAGACTTTTGTGAAAAGCTTCGACTGAAATATCCCATTACGCTTTATAAAATTCAACCATCAGCCCAACCGGTAGCCGGGGCCTTGCGGTTCTGCATTCACTGAAAAAGGCTGTATACCAATCCTCTGTGCTCAGCAGGGACTCTAACTTGGATTTGATTCTGAGGAGACCTTGGATAGTTCTTCACAGAAATCCTTAAAAAAAACAATTTTCTCTCACTTTTGAGGGTCTAAATATACCCTTTATTTTAGTGGATTCCCTCAATTTTTCTAGTTTTGCTACAGCAGTCTCCAGTTGCTCGATAGATCTGGTGACAACGTGCAACATTTTGAGTGTGCTGTTGATAATCTGATCTGTACTTTTCCATGGTCCCTCCATTGTCTTAAACAGGTAAATCATTTTCTTTGGTCTAAAAAGATGAATAGCCCTGGCTCGGAATGACCCTTGCCCTCCATTCCCCACCTCAGTCCACCTTTCTGCCTTCATTAATTGCAAAATCACTTCTTTAATCGCGAAACTGCTCTACGATGGAGACGCAGCGGAAATTCTGCGGAAAGCCCAGGACAGAGCCCCATATTACCCAACTACACCGCCAGTGTAGCTAAGGCAAGGGCTGCATTTACAGATGTACGAAAAGCATCACGAGGTCGGAAAGAAATCCGCTATGGTCTCCTCTACCCAGCCAGACTCCCGGTCTCATATCAAGGTGAATATATGGAATTTGTGGACCCCCAAAAGAGTATGTCAATACCTTTCTTCCAGAGCCCATAATAGTCAGAGTAGAAAAGCTAAGTCTATCCCTGTCCACATTTAACAAAAATAGAAAGAATGGGTAATGATTATGGCAAAAAACTTTTGGATTACAAGTTATCTCCATTATGCTCTTGTTATGTATCAATCCTGGTTCAAATGGGAAATCACATGATCACATGGTGGGACACTCGGAGGAGCAAACTGCTCTGCACAATTCATAAGCTAATCTAATGTATTCCCCGAGCCAGATAAATTGCAACACTTTATGTCTCCCTCTTTATTACTTGTAACCCTAATTTCTATAGAAAATATTATGGGAGTAGATACAATTGTCTTTCAAAGTTAAGTTTTGTGAATATACTAGAAGCTATGTGACTGTAAAGAGCTGTTTCATTTCATAAAAACTTCATAAGTTGGCTCTCCAGGTGCCAGAATGATGACTGCTTTCTTCTTATTCGTCTTAGCATTCTTAAGCACAGTTAACGTCAATCCAGGCTGTGCACTTTTGCTGCTTGTTTTGCAGCTGGGGACTAGGCCCTGTCTGTAATGTTAGTTTTCGTTGGCATTGTGTCTTTCTTGTTTTGATCCCTCTGTTCCCTGGGTATCCTGCACTAAATATGAGAATATCGAAAATATTTCCTGCTGTCAAGTACATCTTCATTTTTTTTGTTAAAGTTAAAAAACCCTGTAGCAATTGTCTTTGTTTACCCCACTCTGTCGGGTTATACTGTCTGGTCCCACTTCCAAAAACCTTCAGAATAGGACATGATTTATATGGTATATTTGTTGCTGTCTCCTGCCTCTCCTCCCCTATTTTAAGTATTGGAGAATTAAAGTATCGCTAAAGTTTGAGTAATGAATACATTAAAAGTCAGAAGCTATGATGTTAAGGGTCTTCATAACTCAATTAAGAAATATTGCGCCAGCTGAGACAAGTTAACAGTCCATTAGCATTTCTACAAGAAGCCCACCTATCTGATGCAGAATGAGAAAAATTAAAGTCATGGGCAGATAGTGTATTATTCCTCCAACTGCTCAGGGAGAAAGAAAGGTGTTTCCATATTGTTACACAGGCAAATTGATTTCACATAAACTTTGTTGCATAAAGATACAGAAGGGAGATATAGCTTAATTTCTGAATTAATCGATGGCGTAGAGGTGTCTTTAATAAAAGTGTACGCGCCCAGTGAAGATGATCCCGGATTTAGAAAGACACTGTTCAACACAGTACTTAAGTACATAATTGGTTTACTGCTGATGGGGGGAGATTTTAACTGTGTAAAGTCCCAGCAATGGGATAGACAACCACCCTCTAAATCCCCTCAACCTAGAATGAGTAAAATGCTTAGATACCAAATTACAGAAGTAGACATAGTAGACATATGGAGAAGTACATTTCCAAGAGAAAGGGATTTTACCTTTTATTCAAGCCGGCATTCATCATATTCCCGGATAGACTATTTCTTTACTCCAAAGGTAGATTTGAATAGGATAGCAGACATTGAGATACTGCCTATCACTATTTCTGACCATGCACCTGTACTATTGAAATGGGATATAGGACAAAGACAAAGATTGTGCTAAAGCATATATTAGAGGCAGTATAATTTCATTCAAAACTGCAAGGAAAAGAGAGAGAAGGCCAAACAGCGAGAATTCGAAGATAAAATAAAAGAGTTAGGACATAAACATAAACAATCTGCAACAATTAAGGTCACCAATTACCTAACTACAACTTGCAGACAACTGAACAGCTTATCGGATAAAATTGAGGGAAGTTTAAGATTTACTAACCAAAAATATTATGAATATGGAAATAGGGCAAGCAAACTGTTAGCATTCAGAGTGAGAAAGCAACAATCGTCCAACATAGTAAATACAAGAATAAGTGCCCTAGAATTCGACTTCTAACTTTACAATCACTTAGGTCAGATGGCGGTCTTAAACTCCCAAAGCTGAAATAATATTTCTGGGCAGCACAATTTAAGCCGATGATTGCATGGAACCAGAATGATACATTCACGTGATGGCTCAACAATGAGAAAAGCAGGTGCAAAGAGACCCTGGAAATCTTACCCTTTCTTGATGTCCCTGTAAAAGAAATGGCGGCCTGGACAAAAACCATGCTAAAAAGTCAGCCTTTTGGCTGCTAAAACTACTCTCACCAATTTAGAAATATTGGACCCATGAAGACCTTTATCCCTAACAATTTAGATATTGGTTTTAGAAAATGGTCAGAATATAGCCTAAACTATTTGCATCAACTGATCAAGGACGATAATCTTAAAATGTTTGAACAGGAATTTGATCTCCAGAAGACAGCCTTTTTTGGATGGACAGTAAAGATCTTTCCTGACAACGCACAAGGAATGGAAAAAGCTTAGAAGACCTACCCCCATATAAAAGGTTCCTAATAGCACTAATAAGTAATAGGGAAAAGAAAATAATCAGTAAGCTGTATAATATATCTGTATCTATGAACATACAATACTCCAAACAGATAAGACAGAGATGGGAGGCGTAAATGAATATTGACATACCAGTGGATACCTGGGAGGAGATATTAATCGAGGCACACCGGACCTCAAACTCAAACTCCTGGAGGAAATTCACATGGAAAGTAATCACAAGGTTTACCCAACTAAGATGGGGCTGACGCGTTGTAGCTCTTGCTGGAGGAATTGTGGGAAAGATATAGCAAACCACATACATATATTCTGGCTTTATCCTATACTACGTCTATTTTGGAAGGAGGTTTTTGACGCCCTCAAAACGGTTTTCAAACGGGACATCCCACAAAGCCCTACAATTGCATTATTAGGAGCAACCCATACGGGTATAGACAGTAAGGATGACAAAATACCTCCTAAACATATTGCTTACAACAGCATTAAAAATTATAACTACCAGGTGGTTAAAACCAGTTCCCCCTACATATAATATATGGATCATAAAATATGGGACATATACCAGATGGAACAAAATACATATTAAATAAGACTTTTCAGAAGTCTATATTTATGAAACAATGGGGACCTGTCATGTCTCAACTAATGCAGTGAGGTTGTATTCAAGGAGTTTTGGACCGGCACCGGACATAAGCATCATATCCTTTTAGACTACCTATGTGGAGTGGATTTATTAATTTATTTACTTATTATAATTTATTTTTCTCTGTCTGCTTCCTGATATTTCTGCTACCATGCCCTACTTTTTCATCTGTTATTATGTCATTTCATTATATTTTGTGCATGCACCTGTCACATAAATTTTGAGAAAAACTAAAAAAAAAAACATCTGCACTTGAGGCACAACACAAGTCTCTTACACTGTAATTCAGATAATTCGCAGAGTTCATTTGTATGGAATATGTAAGGCCCAGGAGCATGGTTAACTATGACGGGTAGGATAGGCTGGAATTTTTTTTTCCTGGTTGGATGTGAAAGACTAAGCAAGAGGATTTCAAATACATTGAAGATCAAGTTTAGGTTTAGGACTCTTAAATACACCTGAATGGCAGATAGCACCCACTCTGCCTCCTTAACCAGAATCTTGGTGTATATAAGTATTATATATCATTATTGAGATGAATGGACTCATATGAGCTCACTAATTTGCCCTCACAGAGCCATATTTTGGCATATGACAGCTTTAGATGATAGGGGTCTGATGGTCAGAGGGCCACATAACATTTTTTCCATTATTTCTATTTCCAGTTCCCTCTTTACTGGTGATAATCGTCACTAGGTTTTTGTGTAAAATTCTTGTAATGTTGGATTTAGTCAGAAAAGGTGGCTCAGGGAAAGACACAGTCTGTACTGTGTACTGGGTGGATGACTGCTCCTGAAGCACAGAAAAGTATGTAGGACTGCAGCTGTCTCCTGGACCAGAATGTGAATTGTCAGGGTTTTGGTTCTAGAACAAAATTGGTCAAATTTCTAGATATGTGAACAGCTCCACCTAAGGTAAGTAGGATATGAATGCCATTTCTCCTGGCCAGGTCAGGTGTGCCCCAGAAAATCTACTGATCTACAAACCTGCATGATTAGCAGGGCACCCCTTCAATAATCAGCAAGTTCCCTGCCCCCGGGTGTCATCAACTTTTGCTGTCCCCCTTCTGAGTCAGTGCAGGGGCTCATCCTATATGTCACTCTCTATCTCTCTGTGTATATCCTCTTTCTCTCGTGCTCCCTTTGCTGTCTTCCGCACTGAGCCTGTACGAGGGGCTGTGTCGCAAACAAAACTATTACAGCAACTGTAGCAGCTAGTGTAAGGCAGTAAAATGCTTAAAGACACAAATGTGAATTTAGCCAAAGCAGAATGTGTGGTGCAGTATATAGTGTAATGATCCTCAAAGGATGTGTGTTTGGAGTTCTTGTTGCTGTTTTCGACTAGCGATGTGTTGTCTGTGAACAGGCCAATTGTTCAGAGAGAAAGAGAAGAGCCGGCTACCGGTGGAGAGAGACGAATCTTCAGTCTATTGCTATGCTCATCTCTGCTGATTATGCATGTAGGGGATTTTGAGGGGTACCACATGTGGCCAATCACCTGCGAGCCAAGACTGGGATTGCAACATTATGATAAAGAGACGTGACTTTGTGATTATTGCATGCGCTTTGAAAAAATTAAAAGCAGAGCCAAAACTGACAAAGAAGAAGTACCTGGCAACATTTCAACAACAAATACTACTTTGAAGATAATGCCGAATGTTGAATATGCAAACTGAAAAAGAATCCTTCTCAGCAGAGTCAGCAAAAAACCAGACATTTAAGAACCACCCACGCTTTAGTGCAGCTAGAGATGTAGGGCCAAACTCATAACCCCTAACCCTTACCCTAACCCTAACACCTTACCCTAATGTCATCAGGCAACTCAAACCAAAACAAGCACATTCCTTGCAAAAGATATGACCCCAGCCACACAGATAACTGTTCATGAGGAGCTGGTTTAAACGATTGCAAGAGACTTTTAGCCATTTTCCATTCTGGAGGACAAGGTATTTAAAACTTTTTCCAAGCCTTATACCCCTTATATGTTTTCTCCAGTAGAAAAACCTTGCCCCAAACAACTACTCCATAACTATATTATATTAATCGTGCATTGGAGCAAGACAGGGTTAAAAAAGCTTCACAAGTTTGCCCTACAACTGACATCCAGAACAACTTGCTCATCCATGTCTGTTAACAGACACTTTATTGAAAACTTTTAGACTTCTTGACTGTTTTGAGTTTGCTCAGACATACTCCAGAAAACCTGAGGTGTTAAGAGTGGCAAGTAGATAGCAAAGTTGTGTGCTGTGATAATGATAATGCAGCAAACATAGCAAAAACCATAACTATTTTGCGGAGGACCCAGCACCCATGCCTTGCACACACAATAAACCTGATGGTTAAAGATGCAACAACCTGCAACTGAACTGAAGAAGCCTCTCGAATGAGGGGTGAAACCTTCATGTGAAAAAAATTCAACTCCAGTTGCCACGACAAGATTTCAACAAGAATTCACTATAACCTGGATGACTGAGAACCTCCACACTACACTCAAGACTTTCCGTGGTTCTGTGTTCGATTGTTCATTTAAAAGTTTGAATAGGCCAAATTAGAAGGGTCTGTGTGATACTAAATGAAGAGGTATTTGGGAGCTAAAAGAGATGGTTCTTCTAAGGGAGAAGAGACAAAAGAAGCAGAATCTTTGAAAAGAGCATGACTGCCCATCACTATTTTTTTCTGTTGCTGTGACTTTAAGATGTGTGACGGAGATGCAGGGATCTGCCTGTCTTAGGGGATGGAGAGTGTTAGGTGAGGTGTGCTATGAGGGAGGAGCTCTGTGGATGTGTTGTGTCTTATTTTCTATTCTCAGTTGGGTGAACATTAGTCAGCGCCACCTGTGGACAATTACTCCACGACACACACAGAGCTATGTTCTATTTTCAATGGGAGAATAGGGTTGTCAGTGCCACACATTAAGTTATTTTCTATTCTCAACGGGAAAATATACTATTCAATGTTTCACAGGGACAATTACCCTCTACTACACACAGAGCTATTTTCTATTCTCAATGGGAAAATACGATAGTCAATGCAACACATGGACAATAATTCACCGCTATCAGCAGAGTTATTTTCTAATCTCAACAGGAGAATACAGTAGTCAATGCCACATGCGGGCAATTACTCTTCGCCACAAGCAGAGTTATTTTCCATTCTCAACAGGAGAATACAGTTTTCAACCCGACACACAGACAATTGCTCTACACCACACGTGGAATTATTTTTGTCTCTACAGCTTAATTCCGGAGCTACAATGACCTTTGAAATGTGGAAGAAAAGTGGTTATTCATTCATTTGATGAATTTTAGGTGTTTTGTTTAACCTAATCAAACTAAAATACGACACTTAGTTACTTTCCCTCACGTAAGAAGATGTGATTATACTTTACCTGTGACTATTCAGTTAAAATAAGCAAAAATGCACTATCAATATAGATTACCATTCAACACTGTACTTCTCAATTGCTGTCTTGTGTACCCCTTTGCATAAAAGGGAGTCATTATAACCAACAAATTGGAGTCCTGCTGGAAGACAAGCAGACACAGCCTCTGTCTCTGTTTATCTCCATTCTCCGTAAACGACCTAACCCTTCAATACAATAAGCCTCATCCACCATTGGCTAGGAGATCTGGACCGTAGCCTTGGACTGAGAAGACTAGGAGGTGTGGGCGCTGTGGTTCCTGGAGGTCGGCAACACTACCCTGCCTAAAGACCGTCCTAAACAGTACAGAAAAAAAAAAAAAAAAAAGAAACAAAACAATACAATACCAATGACATAATTCACCAGGAAGCAAGTGTTGTGTCCTAGCGTTCACACATTTGTTAATTACAGATGTGCTTCAGGGCTGACATAAAATCTAAAATTTCCACATTTAAGCATCTGCCAGCAACATTGAGGAACATTGGCTTCCAGTGTGTGTGCAGGCATATCTTTCACTTGACTTTTACTGGCCCAGTGCATCTTTTACAACTGACTTAAAGAGATGATGTCTTCCCACAGTAGCTCGATGAATAAGTAGACACTTGAAAAGGAAGAAACAGTATTTTGCTCTTCTCATTTTCCAGGCCATAAGTTCAAAACTCTATGACTGTCTGAGCACAGTCTGTGCACCAGAAAACCCATGCTGCTGTCTAGAATGAGGAGAAAATGAGGCTGGATACTTGTGAAAATGTCGCAAGTAAGATAACCAAAGAAAACAGTTTAGGCAGCACATTTGAAGGTTAATCTAGTATGCCGACTTGGTGTATTTGTGTATGTGTGCTATTGTTTTCTGTATATGTTCGATGTGTGAAGGGATTACAGTGTGATAGACTTGTAAGTAAGCTGATGCTACTAAGGCACTTAAGACTAACAGAAAATGACATTGGGTCCATTCACTGAGCTGGCTTGTTGGCGGGTGATCGGGCCCAAATATTGATCAACTCTTGCAGATACTGCTTGCCATTAGAGTGACAAATTACTGAATGTTGAAGACATTTGAAGCTTTGGAGAGACTTTGAACTTAATATTTATGTCAGGATCTCAAATGTTTTTCTCCTTCTTTCATGCCCTGTCTGTTAACTGTTTACCTCAATTCAAGTAATTCTATCCAACAGGTGTACCCATACATTATCCAAGACAATCGTGCATTAAATCTTTTGTTAAGTATTTTATTGAGTCTTAAAATTTGTGATCAGAGGGGACCCTATAAATATAAGGCTAATCACAGTAATAATAATGTTTTATTGTGTATTGTGTAAAAATCTCACTAGACTTGGACACTAATTTTTCTTTTTAATTAATCATATAGCTTATATCCACATGTATTAAGGGAGTTGGCGCGAGAGATGAGGATACAGAAAACAGGGTTAAATTGAGAAGGTTGATTCGCTGTAGCGACCCCTGAAGGGAAAAGCCGAAAGGAAAAGTAGATTAGTTGTTGTTTTGTGTGTTTTGTTTTTGATTGTTTTGATCAAAGGGGGGCCCTCATTAGCTGTAAATATATTTTACAACAGCAGCCCCGAAAAATATATAACACATTGTGAAATATGACAATATATTGGATCAGATGTGGTTATAATGCATAACTACTGTGGAACTTAAGCTGTGACACTTAACCCTGGTCATATAATGGTGCTCGTAGCTTAGTTAAGATATCAAAGCCCAAACCCCTGTTCATGGAAATATAGATATGAAGTTAGGGGCCAATATTACCAGCTATCTATCTTCTGGATTCATTGTGAATTCCAGCCAATCTAATAAGTTTATTACTTACATAAAAACAATATTGTCTCCACTTTACTTTGAAGAGTGGCTATGAACCAGCCAGTATGCTGTGTCAGCCAGTTAGCGCATGAGATATCTCAGTTATTAAATCTAGGATTTTATTGTTGCCAGTGGTTGAACGTGGCAGGTGAGTAAGAAGGCATGATAAACATGGATAGGGGAGGTTGGAAGGATTAATGGAACACAAAGTGGTCAGAACAACAAAGATCATTTCTCATAAATACTGAGCTAGATATTCTAATTGTATTTGTCTCCGCTTGATTTTTATGTTACAGAGAGCCAAAGCGAGACATATACAACACACCATTCTATTTCAAGTGTATTTTTTTGTCGATTGCTGTTTAAACAACCTTTCTTCTTGTAAATGGAAGCCTCACCAGTGTAAAGTTTATGTACACATTTATTTTGTTCTTTAGAGGAACAAGCAGCAGAGCAGTGGCGATTACCAGCCTGTGTCAGGGTTTGGCTCATGGCATGGGTGTGCTTGGTGAGCACATACCTGCCGCTGATTGCTGTGTGTTGGGAGTGTATGGGTAGCACGGTTACCAGCAGTGAGGGCTTTAAAGCCGGAGCCTTGAGTCTCACTGGTTGTCGGGTCATTCGCAAATTTCCCTCCCTCTCACATGCCATCTCTCAACATTTGCTCTTTTTCTGTCTCCAACGCAATCCCTCCCCATTTAGTCCTTTCTCTTGTCAGGTCTTCTCACCTGGCCGGCCATCCCGACCAGGCTTCCTTCGTCGGTGTACACTTGAGCCTTCCGCCCAGCCAACCATCCCCAACTGGGCTTCCCATTTCCATTGCTTTATGCCAGCGCATTTTTGCCTGGCCACCCGTTCCAAACGGGCTTCCCTAGTCAGTGTAAGCCTTTGCCTCCTGCCTGGACGCCCTTGACCAGACCAGGTTTTCCCCCTTGTCGGTGTATGCTAGCGCCTTCGGCCTAGCTGCCCATCCCCTACAGGGCTTCTCCCCCATCAGTCTATGTTGGCGCCTTCCACCTAGCCCCAACCGGGCTTCTTTCCTTGTTGGTGTATGCTAGCATCTCCTGCCTGTTCCTGCCCGGCATTCCCCCTGCCCTTTGGTCCACTTGTCCAAGTACCTGTTCTGCCCTCCAAGCAAGTGTTTTCAACCCCTATGTGTTTGGTGCAGAGTACTGTGTCTGCATGTGGGTCCGACCCCTCAGCCGCAAAAGGCTGTGCCTTTGTCAAATTGTTAGTTGGTTTTATTTATTTTCCAGAATGCAGCAGTGGCAATCCATTTTTTTAGCCTGAGTGATAAAATCATTTTTATTTTCATCAAAGGCATCACTTACAAAGTGTACATAACAAGGGTAAATTCAGACTTTATTTAAATACAAAGAATATCTTATATCACTTCTCGTATTTCACTCTCGGCTGGCATCAGTTGTCAGTGTAACATCAGAAAGTTGGAGACAGAATTTGGGGGCATTGGATTTTAGCTGAATATGCATTTTGTGAGAATTTTTTATGGCCAATGTCAATTTTTCATACTCCAATCAAAATTTTAAAGACATGGTTTGTAGCAGTGGTTTGACAGGTACACCACCTGTGATTTTTTTTTGAAAAATTGCCAAACAGACAGCATTTTTCATAGCCTTAGGTGCCAAACACACACATGTCATACATTTATGCTCATGTTATATGTGAACAAACATTAAAGCATGTTTGGTAATTCAGTCGTACATTGAGGTTTATGTCTGCGTTGATGCAGGCACGAGATGTTGTTTGAAGCCAGTCTACATCTACATAAGATAAAAATGCCTAAAACCTTCTGTGTCATATGTCAAAAGTCTTCACCAGTCCATACTCACAGGCTCAAACCTGAATTGACGAGAAGTTAATTATTTGTAACTGAACAATTTGATTACATTTTGAAACATTTCAAAGCAATGTTCCAACCAAAACACAGACACTTAATTGCACTGATTTTACAACATGTTCTTCTTTTCCTTTCAGCTACTCCCTTCAACGGCCGCCAAAGAAAATAAACCTCCTCCATCTAATCCTACTCTCTGTATTGTCCTCTCTCACACCATCTAACTTCATGCCCTCTTTCACCACATTCATATATCTTCTCTTCTCTCTTGGTCTTCTTCTATGCAAGGGGTCAGCAACCCGCGGCAACCCGATAGAGCCACATGTGGCTATTTAGAGCCCCCTCAGTGGCTCACTAGAGCCTCTTCAAAAATGTATGAAAATTGATGGTTGCACGTGCTGCAGACGGAAGTTGACACAGGAAAATATGCAAAAAAAAGGAGCCGCCTCCGTGGGCTCCCAACAGCGCCAACATTACCTGTCGCCCAAACCAGGCAGCGAAAGCTCCGCTGCGGACCGGCTGTACATTCGGATCAGTAGACTTTTGAGCATGGTGTATCAATCTGTCAATGGGGGTTGCACAAAAGCTCCATGGCTCGCTGTGTCGAGTGCTTTTCCAGTGCTGTGACAACCAAAAAGTGCCTGACTGCATCTGCAAAAATCCCCCGCAGGTGGAAAAGCGTCTCCACATGCTGAAACCAGGCATCAGGGTCGCTTTGCCAGAAGTCCAGTAGCCAGACGGTCACGGCGGACGCGGATGGCCGAGCACGTTACGGCAATGTGTCCGGACCTCCTCGGACTTGGTCCTGCAATCTGGTGTCCGGCCAACTTGCTTGGTCTGACTGCAGGGGTTCCCGCCCCCATTATAGCACCAGCAGGGCAAGCACTGATATCTGACGATGACGTCTCACAGGTACTTGCGTACATTGGCTGGGTTCCGGGGGGCGAGCAAGTAGCGGACAAACTTCAGATATCTCCGAGGCCGCATCATGTCGGGGTCACCAAATGTGGCGCTTGGCGACGAATGATTGACGACGAAGCTTTGGAGTCTTGAATGAAAGATTAAGTTTATTATTAAGCACCACCATACTACTATCCAACCCCTGAACACTTCCCGTGAGCACATATATAAGCCTCCGGCCCAAGCCACACCCCCAGCCCCTTGTCCCGTGGGGTTAGAATCGATGTCCCTCAGTGTCCACCACATAGTATTATTTTGATTTTTGGAGAGAAAAAATGTATTACAGTCAATGCATTTTTTCCTTGAAGTCAGTAATTGATTGTTATGAATTACATTCCCTGGGAGATCTGAAAAAAGTGTCAAGTTAAAGTGGTCAAACTGAAAACAATATTTCTGGCTACCAACCGAACCAGTTTGCTATTGGCTGAAACATTTTTTGTTCCCAACGGTTCCCAATATCTCTGTTGCAAGATATCATTTTTTAAGTCCCTACCTAGAGACTGTAGGATGAGCTTCTCCTGCTACCTTCAAGTGTTACCACAGCGAATCAACTTCCGTCATCTAACCATGTGTGGTGTGTTCCAGTAGCCAACTTCTAGTTAAGGTATTCTGGTCCCCCTGAACCTTATGTGGACCTTGTTGGATCGGGCCTTGTCCAAGCTGTTAGACTCTTGTGGTTTCACTGATCATGGCCTGATAATAGTCTTAGCATTACCAACCTAGATATTGCAATGTGTCTTTTTTCATGCCACTGTCTCTGAACCATACAGCATCGCCACTGTCTTGAACACATTACCTTTCATTCTGGCTTATACTATTTTTTCCACACATTATCCCAACACTTTTCTCCACCCATTCCAACCTGCTTGAAAGCCTTTCTTCACCTCTGTAGCCTCATAGTTCGACACCTCACCACTGTATCACAGCCATTATACATGCCCTTTACCAGTATGACATACTTCTCTGTAACTCCAGACTTAGAGTACCATAGTTCCTCTCTCGGCACTGTGTAGTGTGTATTTTCTAGAAATACAGAGGTGCAAAACTGTTCCCTGTATCCTTCTCTGTACTTCTCTATCATCACCCTTAAAGCAAATACTGCATCTAAAGTACTCCTTTTGGGCATGTAACTATACTGCTTTTCTCAAATGCTCATCTCCATTGTCAGTGCAGTTTCTATTAGTCTTTTCCTTTGGTACGGAATTGTATGACTCATCAACTTTAGTCCTTCATAGTTACCACAGTTCTGCACATCTCCCTTGTTCTTAAAAATCAGAACCAGCAGACTTGTGCTGAATTCCTCAAGCATCCTCTCACTCTTTAAGATCCTGTTGAATAACCAAGCTCGACTGCTGCCCCTCACAGACACTTCCATACCTCCAAGAATTTTTTATCAGGACCAATAGCTGTCCCACTCTTCATCGTTCGTTATATCCTCCTCACTTAACCTTAACTAGGCTCTGTTGCTGCTGAACAGTAATGGTAACCTCTTCTACTCTTCTTTCTGTTATGGTTTTGGAGGAAGGTAGGACCCAAATGCAGACACAGGACTCTACATCAAAAAGGACATGGTTGAAACAACAAGTTTACTTTGACCAGGCAGCGTGAGCTCGGCAGAAGGCACTAGCATACACCGACGAGGGAGGTGGCTGGTTATGTGGTGCTCGGCAAGGAATAATCGATGACGGAGCCTTGGGGTTCTGGAGTCTTGGATGAGATTATCTTTAATACTGAGCACCACCATACCACTATACTTTCGCTCTCTATCGTGGCGTCGGGGTTGCTCTGACAGAATTCCGGTAGCCAGACAGTCATGGTGGGCGAGGATGGCTGAGCGGGTTGTGGGGATGTGGCGAAGGTGGAATCACAAACCTCCTCGGTCTTGGGGACGACCTGCTCCTTCTCGGTGTGAGGGGGGAGCCCTACGCTCTTCTTGGTTCCACAATCCAGCTTCTAGCGAACTTGCTTGGTCTGAACACAGCGGCTCGTGCCCCCATTGTAGCGCCGGTCAAGGCAAACACCGGTATTTGATGATGATGTTGTGCTGGTACTTGCGTGTGTTGGCCGCAGGGTGAGCAAGTAGGGGACTAGCTTCAGGTATCTCTGAGGCCGCTGGATGCAAGGGTTAACATTGCCGGGGGGGGGATCGGCAGCCTGGTGAGGTGCACGGGTTTACACCACTGGGGGGAGTGCGCGAATGACCAGGCAACCAGTGAGGCTCAAAGCTTTTAAGCCCTCACTGATTGCTAGGAACCATGACAAATCCGCTGTGCATGGGGAGCCTAACCCTGACACTTTCTCTCTCATTTTCCTAATTCATCAGCTATTTCAAGTACTACTTTCTCAATCTTACACTCCATCTTCTGGTACCTCTCAATGCATTCCCCACTCTATCCTTAATCACCCGAACCTTCTTGACGTCCATCCCATGTCTATCTCTCTATTTAACCAATAACTAATTTCTTCCTGACTGTCCGAATTAGCATATTAAGTCATCATACATCCTTTGTTTGCCCTTTGCCACCTCTACCTTCACCTTGCATTGCATCTCAAATGTGGTCAGCGAGAAGGGCTACATGCTACATGCTAAGCTAAAAGCCCGAGCAAGCTGACCACCTATACCTAGCCTTCTGCTAAACAACATGCAGTCTCTCTAGAACAAACTGGACAAAATCACGACAGGGATCACAATCCGGTGTGAAATAAAGGACTGCTGCGCTCTTATTTCCACTGAGACCTGACTTCCAGACAAAATTCCAAAATGCACCAAGGAGACTGGATTGCAGCCTCTGGTAAGGCCACAGGTGGAGCTGTTTTCCAATCAGAGGCCTTGGTTGAACACTTAGGTACACCTCATGCTGCATGACCATTAACTCACATTTAGGTCCAGGATGAGACAAAGCTGCAAATTCTGTACTGAGGGAACTATCTGTGGAAGTTCTCAGTCATCCAGGTCATGGTGAATTCTTGTCGAAATCTTCTTGTCGTGGCAAGTGGACTTGAATTTCTTCACTTGAAGACGTTTTACCCTCATCCGAGGGGACCTCATTCCAAATATAATTGTCAGGGTTTTGGGTGGGTCTAGATTAATATCGGATAAGATAATACTTTATTGATCCCCTCAGTGGAAATTCTTTTATTATAACAATAACAATATCAATACCAATAAATATGAGAGACTATTAAAAGACAAAAACTCAAAAAGTAAAAAAAAAGTAAATAAATGTAAAGATAAATAAGTAAACAGCAAAGGCGAGAGTAGACAACCAAAAACAACAACAAGGGCAAGATAAAGACAGAATGACGACAATGAAACAATGACAACGATAAACAGGATGCAGTGGAGTGATATCAATAGGGATAAGAATGGACAACGGGGTTCGGGCTTGACACGTGTGATTGAGTTAGGTAGTGAGGTGGTGGTAGCATGGATGCACCTCCAGACGGTGGTGGCTTATTTTGTAAATTGAAGAGTTGATCTGCAGGAATTAGGTCTCAGGATTTTTTTTTACTCCAATGGGGTGTAATTTGTTGTGGACAACTTTTTGGGATTACCTGGATTGGAATCTGAAAAGGTAAAGCTAGACAAATGAGTGAAACCAGTTGGATCACATGAACTGAGGCTCATGTGGAAGTTGGTTGGTTGGTTCGGGCTGGTTCTGGTGGTGAATCTCCCCTGGTTGTTTGGAGGGTGCAGATGGGCCTGGTCAGTGTGTGCAATACCATCTTGCTTTTGATCCCAGTACGGCATTATACATATGTGAAAGGTTGTGTCTGAGGCCCCCTCCTCTGTTCAGAGATGCTTTTTTCTGTTTTGACGAAGATGGCTTCTTTGTCTTCTCTCTCGAATCATCTGTTTTCTCTGTCTAGAATACGGATATTCTTCATCTTCTTTTCCTTTCGGCTCTTCCCTTCCATCCAACCCTATTTTCTGTATCCTCCTCTCTCACAGAACTAACTTCATATCCTCTCTCACTACATCCATAAATCTTCTCTTTGGTCTTCCTCTAGATTTCCTGCCTGACAGCTCAAATACCAGCATCAGTCCACCGATATATTCACTATCCTTCCTCTGTACATGACCCAACCATCTCAGTCTGGCTTCTCTGACCTTCTCTCCAAAACATTGAACAAGTTCTGTCCCTCTGGTGGACTCATTCCTGATCCTATCCATCCTCGCCCTCCCAAAGAGAACCTCAACATCTTCATCTGTGCAACCTCCATCTCTGCCTCCTGTCTTTTTGGCTTTATCACTGTTTCTAGACCATACAGCATCGCTGGTCTCACAACTGGCTTGTACACCTTTTCTTTCTGGCTGATAGTCTCCTATTGCATAGTACCCCTGACCCTTTGTCCAACCATTCAGACCTGCTTGAACGCATTTCTTCACCTCTTTTCCACTCACTCCATTGTTGTGGACTGTTGACCCTAAGTATTTGAAATCCTCTAACTTCTTGATCTCCACTCCCTGTAGCCTCACTGTTCCACTCGGGCTCCTCTCATTCACACACATATATTCTGTCTTGCTGCGACAAACCTTCATTTCTCTCCTTTCCCGACCATATCTTCACCGCTCAAGATTCTCCTTTGCTGATCCTTGATGAAGTCCCACTTAAACGTTGAACTTCTCTGTTACACCTAAAACACACCTCACCACTGTCTCATAGCCAGCATATGTGTCCTTTACCAGTCTAACATTCCATTTGACATTCCCTTTCTCCTGTCTTTCCAGGCGACACACCAAGTATTCTCCTACCTGTCTCCCTGATCACATTAGCGGTAGTTGTCCAGTCATCTGAAAGCTCTCCCTGACCACTCAGAGCCTTTCTCGAATCCTCCCTGATAACCATACAACACACCTTTTCAGCTTACACCACTTGGTCCTCTGCTCTGCCTTTGTCTTCTTGATATTCCTTGTCACTATAATCAAATAGTCATCCTACAAACCACCATCCTATGCTGTCTCGCTACACTCTCACCTAGCTGTAATTGATCTCTTTCAGATAACGTTGTCTATACAAGATATAGTCTACCTGCATGCTCCTACCTCAGCTCTTATAAGTTAGCATATTTTGCGGACCATAAGGTGCACCGGATTATAAGGTGCAATATCAATGAACGGGTCTTTTTTCATACATAAGGTGCACCACGTTATAAGGCGCATGATAAAACTCACTATTTATAAAGTGAAACAAAATAGTCAGTTTAGTCGAACTTTATTCAACTCATTCAGAATAAATTAGAATATTGTTCAGTTGTCTTCAGTTGAATGAAGACTGTCCTCTAACTGTAGCCATTTCACTTTGTTCCCTCAGAAACTTTGGTCTTCTTTACTTAGCACAGTTCATTTGCTTGCTTCCTCCACTTCCATACCATTTATTCATTAATGTTGAATTCTTTTGCAGCTGCTCCATTACCATGGAATACTGCGTGACTGATAGCCTTGAGTTTGAATTCCACTTCGTAAGCATGTCTCTTAGCAGGTGCCATTTTTGGGGTCCTCATACACACAAATATACAGTAATATTATGTTGAAGCACAGTATGTATCGGTATTACAAAAAGTGTAAGCGCACTACATACTGTTCTCTGATTGGTTTATCATTGCCAGCGATAGCAGACACCTGAAGTTGCATTTGTTGTATTCCAGCACCAGCGTTGTACTACAGTAATACATAATTAGTTATCTTAGGTTGTCTGACTTGCAACCCATATTCTACCAAGGACCGACTTTAATACAATGTCCATGTATCAGGTGGGAATGGTACGACAATCAATCAAGCTGAGTGGCTTCATTTCTTACCAAGGTTGCACTAAAACATTTTGACAGATTTTTGAAAACCATAAAATTGGTTCTAAGTCAGTAAGCAAAACAAGAATTCATACATAAGGCGCGCTGGATTATGAGGCGCAAGGCCAATTTTTGAGAAAATGTAAGTATTTTAAGTACGCTTTATAGTGCGAAAGATATGGTAATCACAAACAGACACAAAGCAACCCTAAAAGGCAGGACACAACACAACAGAAGAAGAGTAATAAATAGATACAAATGTAGAAAGAAAAAAGTTCAAAAGTGAAAAGTGGAAAAATAACAGTAGGTTTGTAGGTTTATTGCACGGTACTGGAAGTAAGATTCAAGTGTTTAAAGGTTGTGCCAAATTTAGTGCGATGACCACTCTTGGATTAAAACTGTTTTTCAATCTGTTTGTTTTTGCATCGATTGTTCTACCGCCTCCTTGAGGGCAAAAGTAGGAGGAGGTAGTGGCTGGGGTGGGATGGATCCCTGAGGGTGCTGTGGGCTCTCCTGAAGCAGCATGTGTTATAGATTTCCTCAAGTGATGGGACAGGATAACCGCTAATTTTTGGGGTGGTGTTTATGGTCCTTTGTAGTGCCTTTCTTTCTGCTACTGTGCTTCTGGCGACACCGTGAGATTCTGTGGCTCCACAGTGCAGCGATAAAAGGACACTAGCAACTTCTTGGTGAGGTTATTCCTCCTCAGTATCCTCAGGAAATGCAGCCTCTGGTGTGCCTTTTTCAGCAGTGCCCTGGTGTTGGTTATCCAGGTCAGGTCCTCCTTAATATGAGTGCTCAGGTACCTGAAGTCTGGGACCCTCTCCACTGAGTCACCATTGATGAGGATGGGCTGAGTATCTGATTTCCAAATAAAAAAATCCTGCTGATATCGATTATCAGTTCCCCCGTCTTGGAATGTGGTTATTCCTGGAGCACCATGCAGAAGTTTTCCCACCTCATCCCTGTAAGCTGTCTCATCTCCTCCTGAGATGAGACCTACTATGGAGGTGTCATCTGCAAATTTTATGATTGCCTTGGTTGAGTGATCGGGCATGCAGCCATGAGAGGAATGCAGAGTGTGCAGAGGAGGGGGCCCAGCACACAGTCCTGAGGTGCTGATACTGAGAGCAGAGGAGAGATGTGGTCCCACCCTCAGCCTCTGGGAGTGCTCTGTCAGGAAGTTGTAGATCCAGGTGCAAATGGATTGTGAAAAACCCAGATCGAGCAGTTTGGTGATCAGTTTGCTCTGTATTTGGGTATTAAAAGCATAACTGAAATCTAAGATGATCAGCCTGGCGTAGCTCCCTTGATGTTCCAGGTGGGTGAGTGTAGAATGAAGGGCTGAAGCAAGGGCATCTTCAGTGGATCTATTTCCTCTGTACACAGACTTGTGGGGGGTCAAATGTGGGTGGCAGGCTCGTTGTGATATGACTCCTGATCAGTTTCTCAATACACGTTACAATAATGGGTGTAAGAGCCATTGGCCTGTAGTCGTTTGGACTGCTGGCATTGGTCTCTTTATGTTGGGGGATTATGATGGAGGACTTCAGGCAGCGTGTAACTGAGAATTGAGCTAGGGACTGGTTGAATACACTGGTGAATACACCAGCCAGCTGGTCGGCGCAGTCTCCCAGAACCTTACCAGGTACTCCGTATGGCAGTTTTGCGGGGCTTCACTGATTGCAATGTTTGCCTTACCTCATGTGCCTGCACTGTGAGGATTTGGCTGCCGGGGGTTGTCGTGTGTGACCTTTCTGCCGCTGGTGGCCCCGCCTCAAAGCGGGCAAAGAAGTGGTTACTTTTTCGGCCAGTGCGCTGTCGCCATGGGCTACCGTGAGGTTGTTGGACCTCCTTTACCTCACTCTGCCTCTGGGACACCGCAGGAGTTATAGCGATCGTCCTTGGAACCGATCACTCCCGGCTCTATTTCCGGCTCCTCCTAGTATGTTGTTGAGCAAGACACTAAACCCCTAACTGCTCCCCTGATGCTGCTAGACAGCAGTCAACTGCTCATGGTTTATCCATGATGGGTTCATTGCAGAGACAGAATTTCCCCATGAGGGATTGATTAGTAAAAATTACTATTGGGGATATTTTGGACTCCTTACAACTCCTGTATGTTATTGCTGCTGAACTGATTCTCAATTCTCCTCTTATATGATATTTTGGCCTCTCTTATTCCTCTTCTCAGATTGGCTCTGGCAGCCCTGTGCTGAGCCAGACCTGAAGGCACTGTTCCTTTCCATTCGGAGCATTTTGACCTCTTTGGTCATCCACGGCTTCTGGTTAGGGTACACCCAAATTTGTCTGTCCACTGTGACAGTTGAAACACATTGTTTGATGTAACTCAGCACAGTCAAGGGGAACACTTCCAGATTGTGATCTTGAAAAATGTCCCAGTTCGTGTTTTCAAAACAGTCTTGTGGCTGCTGACGGGCACCATCAAGCCAATTTTCTAGCTTTTCTTTTGGAGGGTCTTTTTCCTTTCAGGTGGTGTATGTGGGTAACTGTAGCAGGGGTGTGATCAGACAGGCCAAGATGGGATAGCTGTATGGCCCTATAGATGTGCTTGATGTTTGTATAGACTTTGTCTAGAGTATTTTCACCTCTGGTGGCACATTTAAGATGTTGATGGAATTTGAGGAGCACTTCCTTCAAATCAATGTGGTTAAGATCCCCTGCAATAATATGGGCTGCCTCTGAGTTGGTGTTCTGTAGGTGGCTCACGGCATTGTGCAGCTGGTAAAGGGCTATTTTAGAATTCGCACTCTGTGAAATGTAGAAAGCAGTCACTATGATGAAAGTAAACTCTCTTGGTAGATACGTGGGTTAGCAGTCATATACTCCAAGCCTAAGGAGCAGTGACAATCGATGAGTTTTGCATTGGTGCACCAGTTGTTATTCACGCGAATACACAAGTGACAGCATACACCACATTCTCAATCTTATGCCTGGGTGTTTTGTCCTTGGGGTGCACCAGTTTTTGTCTCAGGGTGTTGTGGGGTTTGAAATGTGCTGGTATTTGGTGTTTGTTGAACACCCTTCAGAGTTTCTCCAAAACACCGGCAATATATGGTCTGACGATGTTCTTTTGTTTGTTGTTGTCTTCCTCCTGTTCTATGTTCCTGCATTTGGTGGTTTCTGATTTGGCAAAGGCCCAATTAAAGTAGCCACAGGATCTCAGGGGTTGACAAATGTGTTGTACCTCAGTCTTGCTGCCTTTGGTGGTTGATGGGATGTTCTTGGCCAGGGGGTGTAGAGTTCTGATTACCCCCAGTTTGTGCTCAAGGGGATGGTGTGAGTCAAAAAGTAAATACTAGTTGGTCTGTGTTGGTTTACTGTAAATCTTGATGTCTAGGCTTCTATCCTGTTTGATGTGAATGCAACAGTCCAAGAAGGGGAGTTGGTCATTCGTGACATCCTCCCTTGTTGGTGATGTGGGTGTCGATCAGCTTGAGGTGAGTGGGGAACGCTTCCACTTTGTACTGAGGGGAGCTATCAAAACAGAGAGAAAGTGGACGGCTTTTATGCTACTGTTGAACCTGGGCAGATGTGGCAAGGCCTACAACCCATCATGGAACAACAAGTCTCCCACCAGCGGCAGCAGCTCAGCAGACAACCTGCCAGATTACTTCAACATCTTCGATGCCTGTTTTGAGACCTCCAACCACAGCGCAGAGGTGAGACACACACACACAACAGGACCTTCCCCCTTCCCTCTCCTCCCTCCCCTTTCCAAACATTATGATAATAATGGGTACAAAAAGCCCAGAGAAGAGTCAACCACCGCAAATTAGCAGGACCAGACAACATCCCTGGAATAGCCCTCAGATCACATGCCAATGAGCTGACTGATATTCTCATCTCTGTCGTCAGTCAAAAGCACCAATCCCCTCTGCTTCTAGAACACAACCATCCCTTTCCTAAGAAGAGGCTACCTACCTGCCTTAATGATTACAGGTTTGTAGCACTCCCTCCAATCATTATGAAGTACTTTGAGAGAGTGGTGCTGACCCTCATCCAGAGCAACATTACGGAACCCCTGGACCTCCCTGCAGTTTGCATACCAGCCAAACAGGTCCACCTCAGATCCCATTGCCACCACCCTCCAGTACTCCTTCTCCCACTTGGAAAAGAGAGATTCTTCCATCAGGATGCTCTTTGTGGACTACAGCTCTGCCTTCAACACAATCCTCCCCCACAAACTCACCCACAAAATGTCTACCCTCGGCCTGCACCCCTGCCTCTGTGACTTGCTCCTGACTGGCAAACCCCAGCCTGTCAGGATAGGTATTCGGTAATTATGATCAGGAATTGTCCTAAATACCCGTTTCATGCCCTTGATACATTCCATTTCCAAAAGAGGCCCCTTTGGAACTCATTGGTACTATGTCTCTCTGTTCAGGGATAGCTTAAGATAATTTCTACAGAGAAGATATTAGGCAGCATCCTGTGTCACCAACTAAAACTGGTGATGTGTTATTTTTTTGCCTCACTTCATTTCAGATTTGGAAATTTAACAATGGAAACAGCCTGACATCCCGTCTGGTTGCAATTGACAAGACAATGAATTAACTTTAAGCTTCAGTGTGGTCTGGTCAGAGGGGGGGCACACAATCACACGCCAATGTGAAGATATAAAACCGGTCCCTCTTCAGTTCACACGTCCAAGTGGTTAGTAAGCGGTTGGTCAATAAATGAATTAATTAATTTGCTGATATCCCGACCAGGGTGGTAGATTGGTTAGTTATACTCAAATTGACTCCATAATGAGAATTCAGTGCAGGTGTGTTGTTGAAAATTGAGCCTGATTCTATTACCAACAAGCTTACAAATTTTTCATCACAAGTGAGTTGGATTTTAATCTTTGCAGCTTTGGCAATCGATGGTGCTATTTGTCATGATCTTCCGATCGTTACTCAGTGCCACACACACACAAGCACACACACAGACACACACACATATCATATACTCATTCAAAAGTATTCAACATCCAATATTTGTTGTATATTGCAGATTGTGAAATTTTGTATTTGTCAATTAAGACTTAACAAGGTAAATATCAAGCCATACTTAACTGACAGTAAATCATCATCACTCATTGACTGTCAGCTACATAAAAATTACTTACTATGAATAAACATGTATCTCATTTTAGGCATTATTTAGTAATTTCTTTCATAATTTGCCATGTTTGGTGCTATTCAGATAAACAAGATGATCCGATGTGCTGACATTATCCAGTGCCAGAGATTTTTTGACTGTGTATGAATAAAGGCATATGCACAACATATTTGACACAGGCATCTTTATCTATAGAACAGCACATGCTAGATTCTTCTCATGTACTTTATATCATGCAAATTACAGAAAACAACAAAAATATAGCATTATGAATTATGCAGTGCAACAGCGGTTTGACAAACGATGAAAAACACTTGACATTGCATTGTATCAGTCCTCTTCACCAAAAGTTTTACTATTATTACCAGTTAGGGTTAGGTTGGTTAGAACCTATACGCAGCCACACAGGGGATGAGAAAAAATGAGGGAAACACGGATTGTGGCTTGATCCTGGATAGGTGGAAGACTGAGTGGAAGCGTTGCATCGAGGAAGAGAGCCGAAGGCACACTGTTGTTGGGTTGATGACCCCCTCAATCAAACAACCACCCAGGAAACTGAAGACAGTTTTCAGGACTGTACTTGCAGTGGCAGGTCTGAAGAAGAGAGCCACCCGTGCTGGCCCACTTTGTACTCAGGGCTTCTGGGAACATTGGTTCCCTTGCAGTCGCAGGTATTGGCCTTCTGGAGAGCGGCATGGACCATCTTTCATACCTTGTGACACAGCTAGGGATGACCCTGAGTGGGAACTGTGAACGTGGACACCTGGAGAGGGAAAAAGGGAAAGAGCTGCCTGGGGGAACAGCTGGTGGTGGTGGTGGGGGGAGTAGTTATTGCGTGTTTGTCAGTGTTCTGGTGTTCTGGTTGTAGTTGGCTGAGGGGGGGGGCTGTTTGTGGAATCTCCTGGTGGGCAGGGGGAGGGTGGTGGTTAGAGGTGACCTTGTCTTTGCTTGAGGGGATGGGATGGTGTGGTAGAGGGAGTGGGTTGTCCAAGACGGCTGATGGTGGGCAGGGGGAGAGGGGGGGAGATAGCGGTTGTGTCCGATTTGCAGGAGATGGGGTCGGGGGGTGATAGTGGGGGGGGGGCTGTCCCTAGAAGCTGCTGGTGGACAGGGGGGAGCAGAGCCTACAGCTGAGGTGTGAGAGGGTGAGGGGTTGGGGAATGGGGTCGGGATCCCCCGTCAGAGCATACCAGGCTATCAAACCTATTGAAGAAAAGGTCTAGCTCCGCAGCAAATTCAGGGCCACCTTTGACTCCAGGTGTGGTTTTCCCACAGCCTGTCATCTTCCTCACCTCCCTCCAAACCTCTTTTGTCTTGTTCTGCTCCATCCTGGACTCAACCTTCTCCTAAAGATTGAGTTCTGCCTCCTTCAACTTCCTCCTCTGCTTCCTCTGGACAGCCCTGAGGGTCTGGTGGTCCTTAGCCATGAAGGCTCTCTTCTTCCTATTAAGAAGGCCTTTATTGTTCTTGCTGATCCATGGCTTGTTGTTGCTGAGACAACAGACTTTCTTAGATGGGACTATTTTGTCTTCGCAGAAATTGATGTAGTCCGTTCCACAACGAGAAAGACCCTCAATATCGTTACCGAAGTCCTTTTCAAAAAGACTCCAGTAAATGACATTGAAGCACTCCTGTGATGCTTCCTCTGTGGCTTTGGACCTGTTTTTCATAGACCTGGTACTGGCCACCTGCCTCTTCACCATCGGTTTGTAGGTGGTAGACAGGAGTACCAGGTTATGGTCCAAGTTGCCCAGAGGGGGAATAGGGGAAGAGTTGTAGGCATCCCTCACATTAGCATACAGGAGGTTCAGGGTTTTATTTCCTCTCATTGCACAGTCAACATAATGGGTGTAGGTGGGGAGAATGGGAGTAAAAGGGACGTGTTTGAAGTCCCCGCTGATCAGAATGAGAGCGCTTGGGTGGCGCGTCTGCAGATCCACGTTCGCGGAGTGGATGACGTCACTGGTGCTGGTTGCGGCCGCAGACAGGGGAACATAGACGAGCACCAGGATGAATTGTGCAAACTCACGCGGGAGTTAGTAGGGGGGGGAGGCCAACCAACATGCGCTCCACATCGGGGGTGCACACAGAGACCTTTACAGTGATATGACCGGTGGTTGCACCATTTACTGTTGACATAAACGGCAAGCCTTCCTCCTCTCTTCTGGCCACTCTATATCCCCTGGTCCGCACTCATTAGTGTGAAGCCGGGCAGATCAATGGCGCTGTCCTGTGTGTTCACCTGAAGCCAGGTCTCTGTGAAGCACAGCATGCTACATTCCCTCTAGACATGCTGGCTGTCGATGAGGGCTGCCAGCTCGTCTGATTTGTTGGCCAGCGACATCACATTCCCCATGATGACCGAGGGCCGGAAGGGCAGGAAGGGCTTGCATCTCCTGTCCCCCTCTGTCCACTGTCTCACCTTTGCATCGCCTTTCCTCCACCGGCAGGTGTTCCGCCATAGCTCCTCTGGGATGCGCACAGCGTGAAGTCCAGCTCCTCTTCTTAGTTGTAGAAGTTCCTCCCGGATTTCTGTGATCATAGCCCTTAATCATGGAAGGAGAGAATTGAGGGAAGCAGCGCAATGCGCTGGAGTGGATAGGTCGGTAAATAGATACAGAGAGAGAAGAAAGATAGATAAAAATAGTTGGAGCTGCTGCACCAGGCTGCCGTCTTCTAGCACCATCTTGAAAAAAAAGGTGGCCGAAGGTGTTGTCTAGATAACTTGGATCCGTGACTGGCTTTGTTGGTGTTTATGACGCTGAATGTCTGCTCACATATTTGGGCCAAGCCAAACTCTTGGGAAAGTGACATATTTTATCATTTGTTCAGGGAGATAAGAGTCCAGCTTTCCCCCATGTTTCTCCACTCCGGAGGATGGGAAAGGTCATCCTGCCCCAACAAGTATCCACCATAGTTGAAAAACACCAGAACAGCAACATGTGTCATGTATCATGTCAGTGTAAAGTTTGCTTCGCGACAAGGAACTAAAAGATACGATCACACTGTAACCAACCAGGAGCAGCCAGGTGGTGAGATCCTGGCCAATGAAAAAGCTCTATTTTACTTAATAAAAAGGCTGCGAAAGGGAGGTATCGGTGGAAGAGGGGGGCCTGTGCAAGGCCGCTCTGCTTCGACGCCGCTCTTCCCCTTTGCACAAAGAAAACTCTTTCTGCGTCCTGTTTCTCATTTCATATGTGTTAGGAGTTTAATCCTGACATTACTTGGTGCCGTGACACGGATCCCAACATACCCATCAACTGACAGAAGGAGGATGACACACTGAAAACCGACGATGGTCGGAGGTGCTAGAGTCCCAGGAAGGGAATTCTTCCCCCGGCCGGTGAAAACTAGACTGTCTAGTCTAGGGATCCGGAGTGCCCGGTGAGAAGGACTGAGGCAGAAGAGTGAGTATAGAATTCAACGTTGTTAGCATGATCATGCTGAAATGATCAGAAAGTGGCATTGTTAATACGCACTCGGTTGGGGAATGAATGCAAGAGTGAATGCTAAGGTCATTGCCGAAGCAGCAGTGTTGATGGAAACCTAACGGTGTTAACACAAACCAACAGTCTGTTGAAGTAGGTAGGGAACCTCTGGATTAAGGAACAAGTTCCAAAATGGGGAATTGTTGTTGTAAGCCCTCAAAGTAGGCACCGTTAGAAGATGTGAAGTGAAGAATGTGAAGAAGTCCAAACGAAGAAGTGTCCAAATGTGAAGAAGTCCAAACGAACGGACGCAGCGATGATGTGAGGGTGATGAGGGAGCGGCCACCCGGCTGTAGTCAGGATCAGGCCAAGTGTGTTCACCCTT
>CAAKHD010013357.1:159031-213023 GCA_901007705.1 Fistularia tabacaria | reverse complement strand
CGATGCTCCAGGAGAACACTAGGATGTCGTCAAAGTAAACCACCACGAAGATTTCCAGCATATCCCTGAGCATGTCATTCATAATGGCCTTGAAAGCAACAGGGGCGTTTGTGAGGCCAAAGGTCACGACGAGAAAGTGGCATTGTTAATACGCACTCGGTTGGGGAATGAATGCAAGAGTGAATGCTAAGGTCATTGCCGAAGCAGCAGTGTTGATGGAAACCTAACGGTGTTAACACAAACCAACAGTCTGTTGAAGTAGGTAGGGAACCTCTGGATTAAGGAACAAGTTCCAAAATGGGGAATTGTCGTTGTAAGCCCTCAAAGTAGGCACCGTTAGAAGGAGATGTGAAATATATGTATCAGTTGGATCCAGGAAGTGTGAAGCATGTTACGAAGTGGATGAAAGAGTGGATTGGATTTAAATGCAAGTTGTTGTGTTCGGAGTTAGAGCTCATGACGGCTGATTTAGAGGAAAAGACAAAGTCAAAAACGGGAATGAAAAGAGTAAAAGCTGAGACCTAGTTAGCTTTTGCAAATTTGTGGTTAAAGAATCCCATGATCAGACGACAAGCGTCTGCAAATAAAAAGGGGAAAAGTGCAGGCACAGTAGCAGCATATGTAAAAAAGGAAGACAATGAAGGAGGAACTGGGGAAAAGAAGTCTCCTCCTCCCCAGCCCATAATACAACCATTACTTCCTCAAAACAATCCCCCACCCACACCACATCTATATCCACATTTACACCCACACCCACTGCTTCTTATTCATCCACCCTCGGCCACACCTCCTCCTCCTCTTCCCACACAAGGTTATGACTTGTGTCCTCGTGATAACATTCAACAGCCACCCCGCGATCAAGCTGGCACAGACAACGCCCAGTTCCCATTGATATAATTGCCAAATCCTAAAGTAGATCCTGGACACCCAGCGATGGCATATGCATTTAGACCATGGAGGTATGAAGAAGCAACAAAGGCTGTAGCTGGCCTCAAGCCACCGACAGATGTCGAAGCGTGGATAACGGATATGGAAGCAATAATCGATTGATATCACCTAAACAGAAAGGAAATAGGTGAGGCCGTGCCAGGCCTCACCTATTTCCTTCCTTCCAAGCCTCGCCAGGAAAAAATTGGGGACGAGTGAGAGATTACACGGGACGGGATCCTCAAAATGTCATAGTCCCTGGTAATCAAGCGGGAGGAATTCCACAAGCCTTACAGCAACAGGTAACCGCATTGTGGGACAGAGCGAGAATAGTTTTTCAGCGGGCTGCAAATTATGATCAAATAGCTGCGGTAAAACAAAAAGCAGACGAAGAACCAGATGATTATAAGGTGAGGATGGAAAAAACTTACCACGCAAACAGTGCCATTCCATTTGATACCACTGACCGCTCAGCATATCAGCAGCAGTTAAAGAGAGCCATTTTGGCAGGACTCCAACCAGGAACACAGGCCTGGGTATGCAAATATTGTGTGGAAATTGAGACCGCCAGTGTTTCACAAACAATGCAATGGGTCAGACATGCCCACAAAAAATCCAAAATAAGAAAAAATAAGATAAACAAAAGAAATATTCTGGTTAGATGAAGACGCTAGCGGATGAGTTTTCTTCTCCGGGGGCGGTGGCCAGCGTTGTCGTGGCCGCAGCCGAGGCTGGGGCTACGGTGGACAGCGCTCCCAAGCGCGTCGTAATGATAATGAAGACAGAGATGTTTGCTGGGAATGTGATGTGGAAAAAAGGGAAATTGGGCTAGAGATTGCCCACAACTGAGGAACCAAAATCAGAATAGACAAGGCCCTAAGAAAAGGCCATCAGCTCCTCCCTATGAGGAAGATTGAAAGTTGGAACCCAGGGCTGTGAAGCAACGGGTAAACCAACTAGAAGGACCAAATGGGGGAGGGGATGACTCCATTGCTGTATGTGGAGCCTGGGAGTTACTAAATGCACTAAAAATAAAACCATGGATAACAATTAATGTAAATGGAAAACCATTTAATTTCCCCTATGATTCAGTAATGAAAGACCCAATCCAACATGTACAATTATCAAATGGAACCATTTTGGTAAAATCAGCGAATGGGGGAGAAGATAAAAAGAGACTAACAAAAACAATGCATTTCAAAGACCCGCAGACTGACATTGAGGCCAGAGCCATTATTGTCCCAGACCCAGAGTGTCCAGTAAATTTACTGGGACGAGACCTAATGCCAGCTCTGGGCATTGGAGTTATTCCTATAAGGGATGGAATGAAAGCAGTGCAGGTAGACCCAATTTCAGGGGGCATTTTCCTCAAAGACCAATTAGTTTTCTACTCACTGATCCTAGAAAACAAAATATTTGCTGACATTTCTGCCGACAAGTTTTAATGATCATGGCAAAGAAAACGTTAGAGTGTGACCATAATGAAATGCCACATCTTCACATCACAATGAAATAACTGCATACCCAGACACAGACTACAGAGACAAGCTGTTTGGATTAGGATGTGTATCAGTAAATACCATATCTGTACACTGACAGAAAACAGATGTCTCAACTAGCGTTACCCTACTCTCGGAAGTGCAATCACTCAATGAGATAGATGTGTCACACATCTCGCTTCGTAAATCAAAGAAAAGGGAATGGAGTGACATGGGTCCTTCGATAAGACATGCAGAACGACAGAGTGACTGGAGCCCAGACTTAAAGGATCTGGACTGGGAATACAGCCAGAAGAGTCAGTTATGGAGAAAACGTTTTGGATACAAGTCAGTCACGTATCCAGGGGTACAAGACTTAGAGATTCGCTGACCATCGGGAAAGTTCCTCACACATGACGATGAGGAAGATCTAAAAAGCTACCTGACAGTCTCTGGACCAAAGGACCCACAGACATGGGGCTCAATGCCTCCATAGCACCAGTAGTCACTCAACCAAAATCTGAATGGCAACAAAGAGTCAGACAGTACCCTTCAAAAGAAGATGCCCAGGAAGGGATTAAATCAGTTGTTCAAGGCTTACTAACAGCAGGATTTAATGGGACTGTAATGATTCACCGTGTAACACACCTATATTGCCAGTGAAAAAAGCAAATGGAGTTGATTGGCGAATGGTCCAAGACCTGAGACAAGTAAACAAGGTCGCGCAAACATGAGCTCAAAATGTCCCCGATCTGCAATGATAAATTCAATAAACCCTAAAGGAAAGGTGTTTACTGTCATTGATTTAAGTAACATTTTCTTCTCAGTTCCCATCCACTGTGACTCACAGTATTGGTTCGTGATTACGTATGATAAAAAATACACCTATACATGACTCCCCCAGAGATTTGCTGACAGCCCGACGTTGTTCATGCAAGCTATTAACAGCTGTCTGTCTACTTTCACAGCCCCTGAGGGAATTCAAATTCTCACTTATGTAGATGATATGTTAGTGATCTCGGAAACAGCTGTGAAATGCAAACAAGATTCACTTGCATTATTGAAACATCTACATAAAACAGAAAATAAAGTGAAGAAAGAAAAACTAGTGGGTAAAAAAGGAAGTGAAGTATCTAGGACATACACTGATGGGCGAAGGAAGACGGGTACAAAGTAGTCGAAAAGAAGCCATTAAAAATGTACCTAAACGTCAAACAAAGAAACAAATGATGGCATTTCTTGAATTGTGTAACTACTGCCGAGGATGAGTATCATCATATGCAGAAAAACAACAACCAATGCTGGATCTCATATGCAATACACCCATGGGTATGCCAGATGAAGTGGAATGGACATCCAAGGCTGACGAAGCTTTTGACAGGTTAAAAAAAGATCTTATCTCTTCTACCGTTTTATCATTAAGAGATTACGCAAACCGTTCGAACAGACTGTTGATTGTAAAGGGGGATTCATGACGTCAGTCTTGACGCAAATCCATGGGGGAAGAAACAAACTTATAGCGGTCTATTCAAAAGATTCGACCCCATTGCATGTGCACTTCCATCATGCGGACAAGCAGTCTGTGCAGCAGCCATGGCTGTGCAGGCATCAGCTGATGTTGTTCTGTTTCATCCACTGACGCTGAAAGGCCCACATGCAGTTGATGTTCTGCTTTTACAAGCAAAAATGAACTTCCTCTCACCAGCTCGTCATTTATCATATGCAGCATTATTATTATCACAACCACATATTAATATAGTTACAGAACAGTTAGATTTGCCGCGTACCAGCCTAAAAGATACTCCCCTGCAAACAGGAGAGTCATGCTTCGTGGATGGTTCCTGTTACAAGGATCTAGATGGCAAAACAAAAAATGGTTACACAGTAGTAACAAAAAACAACAAAATCATAGAGGCAAAACAAATCGCAAACCAATCAGCATAAGCAGCAGAACTAATTGCATTAACACGAGTGTGCACATTGGCAAAAGGGAAAATTGTCAGCATCTATACAGACAGCCAGTACGCGTTTTCAACCATATTTTCCTTTGCTAAACAATTGGAAAGGCGAGGCATGGTGACATCAACAGGGAAATCCGTAACCCATGCAGAACTCTTAGGTTAGTTATTACAAGCAGTGCTACTTCCTAAAAAACTTGCAATATGTAAATGTACAGCACATACCAAAGGTACAGATGATGTGTCAAATGGCAACAGGTTTGCGGACGAAACAGCGGCAGCTGCAGGAATTTTCGGGTCATCAGACATTTACACTCTCGAAACAAACCCACAACTCATAGACCATGATGTATTAGCGGACATGTAAGCAGCCGCTCCCAGAACAGAAAAAGAATTGTGGTCAACAAAAGGAGCCACACAAGACGAAGACAAGGTTTTTCGCCAAAACAGAACAGGAACCTGAGGAATGGACCCGGAGCCAGAATACGGGACACGCCCTCGAAAACAGAAGACCCTGACAACCACCACCTACCTGAGGGTACTGGGAGGAGCTACCTGTGGCCTAACAGCCATCACAATCATTCTGTCACTCTCTTCCAGTGACCAAGACCTCCGGAAAGAGAGTCGGTTGGCACGATTGGACAGGCCTGATCCATGGATGGCGTATGACCCCCACCATCCGTTTGATTCCAACATGTGGTATCAATATGCCAAATTGCTGGCACACGCAAATAACAAAACTGATTGTTATGTATGTTCTAAAATGCCTCTGTCTTCTTCCAAAATTAGATTGGATGCCAAGATAATGAATACATCAGAAGCAAAGCATTTCGCCTCCATGTCCGGTGTAGGTTACCAACACACCAGGATAAAGATCAACAACACAGACCCCTGTACTCCAGGTTTGTAAAATGGGACATGTGATATGATGTGTTGGGTGAAATTCAATGTGGCAACTACGGGTAACCCACTACCCCAGGCAGTCCCAGTCAGCAAAACGGGAAACGATAAATTCCAGTGTTACAACCAAGTTACCACTCACCTGTGTGACCAATGTGGTACGGGAGGTAAATGGTTTGGAGAAATCCCCATTACGGACTGTGAAAGGAATATTACCTACTCGACCAGAGAAGGGGCACCTCTAAATGTCTCAGCACCATCAAATGGATCTCATTTCGTGGACAGGGAATGGTGGTTGTGTGGAAACAAAGCATTTCATTTCCTCCCCAGAGACTGGACGGGTGTATGTACTCCCATTTTTATCACTGATTATACCTTCTTTGTGACACTAGTAGACTGTTGTAAACGAAGTACACGAAGGAAGAGATAGGTAATGACTTTTTTAACCACATGACTATTTGGGGAAGCAATGTTCCCCAATTCAAAAATTGGCCCATAAGTGACAAGGTCGTACTCTCTTTTTCCACAGCTGGGTGTTGCCAAAACAATGTTGATGAAAGAAACGGTTGACTACAGGTTCAAGAGTTTTGTCAATATTTTGGGGAGCAAATAACGAAGAACTGGACGGACTACGTCTGATGGTTCTACAAAATCGCATGGTTCTTGATGTCATTACCGTAAAGCAAGGTGTCTTTCAACTCCAACAACTCCAACTGTGGTTGCAGCGCTCTCAAGAAGTGATGTATCAATGCCTCCTCTTTAAGGAGGAGCAACACGACGTCAACCCCTGTGACCAAGACAATGTCAGCCAGATGGCCGATGCTGCCGTCCGACTGAAGCCTTTTTGAAGACCTCTCGGAAATCATGAAAATGCATGGAGGGGTACTGATGTTTTCGCTTTACAAATGATAACAGGAGGGAACTGTTGGGAAAGTGATGTATTTTATCATTTGATCAGCGAGATAAGAGTCCAGCTTCCCCCGTGTTTTCCCACTCCGGGACGATAGCAAAGGTCATCCACCACAGTTGAAAAACACCAGAACAGCAACATGTTACATGTATCATGCCAGTGTAAAAAGTTTGCTTCGCGACAAAGAAGCAAACAATGATCTGTAACCTCATTGGTTACAGATCACACTGTAACCAATGAGGAGCAGCCAGGCGGTGAGATCCTGGCCAATTAAAAAGCTCTATTTTACTGAATAAAAAGGCTGCGAAAGGGAGGTATCAGCGGAAGAGGATGGCTGTGCGAGGCCACTCTGCTTCGACACTGCTCTTCCCCTTTGCGCAAAGAAAACTGTCTGTGTCCTGTTTCTCATTTCATATGTGTTAAGAGTGTAAACCTGATGCAAACAACGTCAGGGTCTTATGTGCCGTCCTCTGGAGGTTTAGAATAATTGCTAATCACTAATTTGAATTACAGCATGAAACTTGGTTGTCATGGTTCTCAGTGCTTTCTCCAGTGGTTCCGCCTCATCAGTTGATTTTGTCCAGCCCCGCACTCCCTCACTGGGCTTTGAGCTCTCTCGCAGAGGTGAACCACCTCTTGAGGTCCTCGAAGGCAGTGCTTGCTGCAGAAGTCCAAACGAACGGACGCAGCGATGATGTGAGGGTGATGAGGGAGCGGCCACCCGGCTGTAGTCAGGATCAGGCCAAGTGTGTTCACCCTTCACAATGAACCCCAGAAACCTACCAGGGGAAGCGTGGAAGGTACGTTTTTCATAGGGATAATTAAAAGGCGGTTCTCTAGGAGTCACTCGATGACCTGGCAAATGAGCTAGATGTGCTCCTCGATGCTCCAGGAGAACACTAGGATGTCGTCAAAGTAAACCACCACGAAGATTTCCAGCATATCCCTGAGCATGTCATTCATAATGGCCTTGAAAGCAACAGGGGCGTTTGTGAGGCCAAAGGTCACGACGAGGTACTCACTGTGGCCTCAGGGGATCTGGGAAGGCAGCCTTCCACTTGTCTCCCTCAAGAATCCGTACTAAGTGGTAGTAACTCAAACAACAAAAATACAGTCTATCTGTGAGATTGTCCGATTTGGTGGTTATTCTGAAATTCACTGTTTCATCTTTACAGTCTATTCCTGCCCCCTAAAGAATAAATACAAATATTTTTGCTTCACTGAATTCTGTTTCGATACACTGTGAAGGTGGGATGGTATTCGTACTGTGAAAGGTATGAAGCACAGGGGGGCCAGTGCTATCAGTGACATCATTTGGGTGAAGTTCATGTTGCCATCTTCAGATCTGTAATGTGTCTATAGCTCTGCCTCTTGAAATTATCTGTGATGTTATTACTATGAAGCCGAGCTTGTTTTTATGTGAATGCTTCACAGAAACAGCTGTGATGTCTGTGATATTTTAATTGTGTTTGTTAATGCGGGAAAAAATTAAATTTACCCCCCTTTTAAAGGGTACTTGCAATCCATAGTGAGCTGAAGAAATGTCAAATGAAATTTCATTCCTATGTTATTTTTAGCCATTTTACACTGTTTTGCATTTGTTTCTTGTGTTCTATCATCACCCTTGCCCCAAAATATGAAAAATGTACTTTGGTTGGTTTGCCTGTGATGGTACTTGGTACATCATAGCATTTCGGGGTCACTGTCATTGATTTGACAGTGTTGTCAGCACTGTGATTCATCACATCTTTAACAATTTAAGACATAAACAATTACTGTTTAAATTATTTTGAATTCAGGAATCCAGAAACTTGTGCATCGTTGGAATATAATTAAATGATAGGGTTACCAATTTGGAAAAGACAGAATCAATATTTGATATTCCATCGGACATATTAGCAAAAAAAGATGAATGACAACGTGCTTAAGATAGGAATGAATGTAGAATGGCGGACAAATCTTCGCCTGACTCAGTTTGAAGATCTCCAGGTAGAGGCTGCTACATTTATTAACACATTTAAACGGCAGGTGGAAAATGTAGACCATGTCATCAAAAGAATGATGATTGACTTACAGAAAGCAGATCAGCAGTCAACTCAGATGTGGCGTGTTTATCTTGACCATGTGGAACATTTGCAATTTGTCCAGGACAAGCGGTTGTTTTCTCTGCAGCAGCAATGGGAGAGGTTACTGAGAAAAATGAGCTCTAATTTAATATCAGACAAAGGAGGCATGCAAAACCATTGTCAAAACCGTCAAGATGAATTGAAGGAAGCCATCTCCACCATGCAAGAGCAGCACAAAGATAAAATCAGTGACATTCAGAATCGCTACACAGAAAACAATGGTGCACTCCAGGGTGCTGCAGAAGGCAAAGTGGCTGTTGTGCTCCAAAAGGGTAATCAGAAACTGATGGAGAAATCCCTAGAAAAAGACGTGGCTTTGAAGAAGTACATCCCTATTGTATGCCGTGTGGAAGAAATGAAGTCGAAAAACCAGCATGAGTATGAAATGCAAACAACTGCCATAAACCGAGTGCACAAGCTCCAGAGTTACCTCACAGGTCTAAGGGGAAAGGTGAGCCATGCCAAGATGGAACTAAAATCTGAGACCGACAAACGGACAGCTACCAAAGCCGAGATGAGTCAAAATATTCACGAGCTTCAGTGCCAGAAATCTCAGGAACATTCAGCAGCGAGAAAGCATCTCATTGAACTCAGTGTCCATAGTGAGAAAGCAGCAAAAAAACTGCAAACGATTATTGCCCAAGGTGAGAGGGTTTTGACAGTTGCTCTAATGTGCCACAAGCTGGAGTCGGAGCAGGAATCTTCATCCTCCACAGATGAATGTAAACAGGAGATTACAGAGATAGAGTTTCCTGAGTTGCATCACTTAATGCAGTGCTACAACAATACTCTGCTACAGCAAGACATTTTGAGGAAAAAGAAAGAAGAGCAGAGGCTAGAGAATGAGCAGCGGAAGCTCCTGTTGCATCTCCACCTAGATGCGATGACTTTGCACAGCGACCCCCTGAATTTACCACATTGTCTATCAACCACAAAACCTGGCAGAAGTCATGCTGCTCAGGAAACTGCAAACACCTAGTTTTCCAGCCAAATATGTTGGTGTGAGGAAAAAAAATGATACTTATCTAAATGAGACAAAATCTACCTCGTGTCACATTACTCGGGTAGCAAGTTTAGTGACTTGTTACTGGGGTAACCAAGCTAATCAAGAAGTGGTTATTCTGTGATGAAACTGGTTGACAGATTCTTAGACATATGGATGATTGTAGAGGATTTAATTGAGCAATAATATTCTTAGTTATTTCAGCCATTATGGTCACATTATCTAGATCTTAGGGATGTTTTGTTTAACTTGTGTGCTTCTTGATTTTACTTTGAGGCAATTTTGAAATCATGTTGTACATTAAAATTTGTGTGTTGACTCAAATAAATAAACTTAAAAAAGTGTCCAGTTCAAAGTTCAGTGGCCAAAGCCAGCCCAATTTTATTCTAAATGGACTGGACCAGATAGTTGCATAATAGTGTAAAAATAATTACAGCATTTTGAAAGTATAAAAACTATTCTTTCAAAAAAATGTATTTGAGACATGAACATTTGTGACTTAGGTTCCTTTTAATGTAATTTTAACGCATAACTCATTACAACTTTCAGAGGATTTACAAAGAGACAAAATGTTTTGTCACAGGCATCCAGAGTTAAAAAAAAAGTTACTTTTAAAAAATAACCTTGTCAAAAATTGGCATTTCTTCTCCAAGTGCATGACTATAAAGCATCAATGTGAGTATTGGCCAGTGTCAGAATATCATTTAAATACTTCAAGCTCGGCTTTGTTTTAATTTCAGAGAAAGTTTTTTGCAAGAGTAGGTCATCCAAATTTTTTGTAGCGATGGCTGAAACACAGTGTATGGACCGTATCACAACAATGATTCTGCACCCAAGAAATAGATTTCAAAGACCTTACACAGACTGGAAGTCTTGGAATGCAAAGAACAATTAAGCAACACAGTGAGTGTCAACCTTGTACTAATGAAAGGGATCTAGGTGAAGTGAATGACGATTAAATGACAAGGTGTGCCTGGCATAATGAGAGGGCAGAGGAGAGGAGAAACAATGAACCAATCATGACACAGGGCTGTAAATTTGGGGTGTCATGGTAAGAGATACTGTTAAAATGTGTCCCACCATAATGAAGGAAAGGCAACTTTATCCTTCAAATCAAAATATAACCGCATGTTAATTACTGGAGATACGATCACGGCAGGCAACTCAGACGGCATTGCTATGAATGTCGAGTAACAAAGTATAAGTTCTGTTCACCAAAGACCTGTAATGTTACGCAATCTCCTGTAGGAACTTCTTCTCATCTTTGTAGACTTTCATATCGGCACCTGTCAGTCGAGGGAATTGAATAGGGTCACCATTTGATAGCTTCTCACAAGGTCAGTGTCAATGCCTGTCATTATATGATGCGACTGCTATTTTGCGGCACTGCAATGTTTGGTTCCTTCCCATGGCCTCACAATCCATACGGGGAGTCAAAGGGGTCAAGTACAGTGTGAGCTTTTTGGTGCCCTAATGCAGGGACCTTGGTAGTCTGATCCTCGGCTTTTGAAACTGGGTCTAGGAACATGGAATGTCACCTCCCTGGCAGAGAGGAAATCTGAGTAAGTGTGCCAGGCTAAAAGATTATGGGTAGAGATACTATGGTTAAAGGGTGACCATATTTTTTTGGTTTGTGAGCTACTTTTAAAATAACCAATGAAACTTGTCTTGGTTGTCATGGTTCTCAGTGCTTTCTCCAGTGGTTCCTCCTCATCAGTTGATTTTGTCCAGCCCGCACTCCCTCCCCGGGTTAAAAAAAAAAAAAAAAAATTAAATTTAAAAAAAAAATTAATATATATATATATATATATATATATCTCTACATATCTATATCTATATATAGATATAGATATATATATACGGCAATGCTTCCTGGTTCAATTCCCTGCTCCTCCTAGTGTATCGAAGTGTTGTTGAGCAAGACACTGAACCCTTAACTGCTCCCCTGGCGCTGGTAGACGGCAGCCAATAAAATAAAATAAATAAAGTAAATAAAAATGGACAGAATTGCCAATTTCCGCTTCCCAAAAATCCCATTTAGCCATTCATCTAATGGGTTATTTACTACCGAGTTCTTATGCATTTCTTGCGTCAGATGCAGTGTTATTTGGAACAAAGGTACAGTATTGATCCCCAAACATTAGGCACATGCCCCCTTTTCCTGCTAATAACATATCTAAGGCTATTTGGTTTTGTACTGCCATGAGGGAGGTGGCTGCTAGTTGTTCTGACAAGCCTTCCAACGCATCCCTGGTGAGGTTCGCAAGTCTAAGAACATTATCTTCTTTAGGGTTGATTTGCATATTTGGTTTGGGCAAAAGGTTTACACCGGATGCCCTTCCTGACGCAACCCTCTGCATTTATCCGGGCTTGGGACCGGCTCAGGGAGACCGAGTCTGGCTCCAGGAGACACTGGCCTCTGCCGCCCTGACGCTGCATTTAGTCCAAGAACATTATGTACATAATTGATTCGGTCCACATTCTTGTTAGGGTTAACAGGAAACACTGTGCTTATCATGGTAATATTCTCAAAACCTTTGATCAACCAGTTTAAAATCATCGGGGACTGCTCGTGGTATCCCTATAGCATCGAGATACACTGGAACCCCTTCCTTCAGTCAAACTATTTTTTACTTCTTTTTGTCGTATTGTCACGTAGTGTGGCACTTGGCGAGGATTAATCGATGACAAAGCCTTGGAGTCTTGAATGAAAGATTATGTTTATTATCGAGCACCAACATACAACTATCCAACAAACCGAGCACTTCACATTATAAGCCTTTGGCCTAAGCCACGCCCCCAGCCCCTAGTCCCGTGGGACTTTAAAACGGCGGCCACTGAAACAAACACACCGACCGCAAACCAAAAGTCATTATGGACGACCCATGAGCAGCGTGAGTAGTGGGCCGCTGCCTCTAGCCAGAATGCCTCCTGCGGCGCTACTGTGAGCCATAGTCCACCAGGAATCACAGTCCATACCTCAAGTTCCTGATGAACAATGGCTCTGCCAATCTGCAGGTGCCCTGTATGAGAATGGCTCAACACAACGCAAGGCCTTGCTGCCAAATCTGTTGTGGTAGAAGCAGAGGTCGGTCCTTCGCCTCCTTGGGGCGGCCGACCTGTCTGAATCCACAACCCCTGGCACCGTCCGTTGGGGATCTGGCGCCACATTCCAGACAGTGAACTGCTCGGTCGCCTGCAGGACGCGGTCGGCCTCTTCCGCCAAACCTGATAGTTTGCCAGGATCGCACGTGCTGCAGACAGAAGTCGATGCCGGAAAATATGCACAAAACCGCCTTCGTGCGCTCCCAACAGTGCCAGAATGCCCTCCATCAGGTCCATGGCCGACCCAGCGAATAGGCTGTACCTTCAGATTTTTTTTTGAGCACGGTGTATCTACCTGTCAGTGGGAGGTTGCGCAACAGCTTCATAGCTCACTGTGTCGAGTGCTGGTCCAGCACCGTGACAACCAAAAAGTATCTGGCGTCATCTGCAAAAATTACCTGCAGTGGGAAAGCGCCCCCACATGCTGAAATCAGGCATTGGGGTCGCTCTTCCAGAAGTCCGGGAGCCAGACGGTCATGGCGGGCGGGGATGACCAAGCACATTACGGCAATGTGGCCGAGGTGGAATCACACGCCTCCTCGTACTTGGTCCTGCAATCTGGCGTCCAGCCAACTTGCTTTGTCTGACCACAGTGGTTCATGCCCCCATTCACAGCCCCTAGTCCCGTGGGGTGAGAGGCCATGCCCCTCAGTGTTCACCACAGTAGCACCTCCCCCGTTACTCCTCTCATTGTTGTCGGTGCCCCCAAGCGGACCAATACACATGTTCCACTTGATCCTACTGCCGGGAGATCACTCCGTTGCCGATACCGGCCACATAACCAGTACAGGTCGGCTCTAGTCCAGGACATTTTGGTGGACTTGGAGGTAATATTAATAGTTTTAGCGCACCATGTAGTGTTTAATTCCCCTACACATTTTCCCGAATTGCTCGTGAAGCAAGTGCAGTTGGAGCAAGTAATGTAAATGACAGAGGCACTGTGTTATTGGGCCCTGGAATAAGATTATTTGCCAGTGCACATCCGTTCATGTTCACTCACTCTCTCACTCTTTACAAATGACAGAACGGACACTGAAACAGTGCGTGACCTCTCAAGGAGCGTGACTGGAGTCAACCAAGCTTCTACAAGGCCCCTGTGGCTCTGCGGGTTTCACTACTGTTAGGACAGTCTTGAGGCATTGTAGTTTTGGTGACCACCGGGAACCTCGGTTAGTCCTCCTCGTCTTTTCAGTCCACGGCCAGGGTCCAGATCTCCTAGCCGATGGTGCATGAGCCCTATTGTATCAGAGGTTAGTTCGTAGCTACAGGGAGCAGAGAGAAACAGACAGAGACTGTGTATGCATTTCCTCCAGAAGGACTCCACTTTATTGGTAATAGTGAGTCTTTCTTATACAAAAGTTTAAACAATACAGGCATTGAGAAGTTTAATGTGGCCCACAAAACAGGTGTGGACACAGATAAAAATGGGATGGGAGACAGTGGCTATCTTAAAGGCTGTTACATGACCGCGAGAGCATCAATGGGCTTATATCTCAAATGAAAGAAATGGAAAAGTACAGCAAGGGGGGTAAGTATCAAAGAGAAGTGGAAAGGTACAGGGAATCTGCCTATGCTCCTACTGGTGATATTTGCATGAGATTGTTTGTACCTGCTCCTCCCAATCGTCCTACCACCTCCATTTCTACCACACTCTAGCGTTTCTATCTTATCTCTCTCTGCCCCAAATGGTTGAGACAGAAGGCTGGTCACATTGAGTTTGGATGTTATGTTTCCAAGGTAATTGCCTGGTAAAGGGCAAGATTTTATTGCCACTGTTGCCTCATGTTTGCTCATCGGGGAAGGTAAGTTTCTATTAAGAATTTTAAAGTGTTGTCCAGATCTGCACTGCATGTAACGTGCCATGAAACCGCTTTGTTATGCTATGTAAATAAAATATGACTTGACTCGACTCTACCTCCTCTCGGTGGGTCATGTGGTTGTCATCCGTGATGAGGGAAGTCGCTGTTGTATTGACAGTAAACTTCACAATTTGATTTGTGATGGCCATATTTTGTGTTTTGTCTGACTCGCACTTAGTGTGGTCTATCAGTTAGGAAGTCTAGCAACCAGTTGCACATGGGTCCAATTTTGTCCATCAGATGCTGTGGAATGATGGCATTAAATGCTGTACTGAAGGGACAGGAACAGCATCCACTCATGAATGTTCCTTTTCTCCAGGGTTGCAAGTCTTAGATGAAGAGCGGGGAGATAACATCCTCAGTGGAGCAGTTTGGCTGGCAGGGTGTAATGTGGGAAGAGGTCTGGAGATGATGTGCTTGTCAGGATAGATCAGGGGTCAGAAACCTTTTTGGCTGAGAGATCCATTAAAGCCACAAATTTTTAAATATATTCCTGTGAGAGCCAAATAATATTTCTTAACACTAAATACAACCAAGTGTGTGAATTTTCAAGTAAGACCAATAGTATCAAAGTACAATAAGTCGATTAATATATTGTTTTGAAGTACATTGTTATACTGGAGTTGACTGATAAGCAATAAAATACTTCTTACCATTAATGCAACTTTTGTTGCCTCATAGTTTTGCTGATGGCTTTGTAGTAAAGTTGGTACATGGTGATGTTAAGCTTCATTCATTCATCTGTGAATGGCTTTCCGTTCCTCACTATTGCTAAAAAAACTGTAAAGCTAGCTAAATTCCAGTCACCTTGTCGGGTCCATACACAGAGTTGCTGCTGACTGGCTTGCACCCTGCACAGTAGCTCTTGGCATGCTTTCCGCCTGCTGTCCCCCACCAGATATTTCGAAGCAGAGGTGGCATGGCATGTCTCGAAGTGTCGCTTTATTTTTGACTGTTCCATCGATTAAATTTATTTATAATTTAGACACACCGCAGAATCTGCTCTCTCTACAAAGGCGAATTCCTCTGTCCATTCCCGTTGAAACAGAACGGAACTTCTCATTTTTTTTCCTTTTTGCCATCCTAATAGTCAGAAGGGTTTGCTCTGCATAAATTAGCTTGCTGACTATTTCATTAGAAGGAGGGAAGTTTACTTCTTGACCTCACAACAACTTGTGTTTTGAAGTCAGACCCTCCCGTACCCCAAATTACAGCTTGGATTGGCTCCAGCCATCCGCAACCCTGAACAGGTGCAATATAAAAGTTAAGACTCATCAGAAGCCACATCTGGCTCACGAGCCATAGGTTCCCAACCCCTGGGGTAGGTCATTTCTGCGACTTTCAGCATGCATGTTTTAGTGGATTTATACCCACAATGTGGATTTAATGATAATGCAAATTTTGCCTGCAATAAGGGAGCTGACTCTCACTGCTTCATTGCTGACCTCTTGTCTACAGGTAAATTGTTCCTTAGACCCGCTGAAAATTCATTATAATTATCTGCTTTTAGTTGTCCCTGCAAGCTGTTGTTTTATATGTCTCAGAGGGTTATTTTCATACCAATAAAGCATGAAGAAAGTATGTTTTGACAAAGTAAATGAGTTATGAGTCATGAGTTAAACAGTTTGCACGGTCTACAATATTGTGTAATTCTTCTCTTTGGGTTGAGCGCATCAATTGCTCATTGCTGCCATCTGCTGTTTATTTTTGTGTCTCTGTATTGTATTATATCTGCTGAGTTTGTCTGGAGTATAATGCTTGACAGAACCATATTTTCTTTCAATGTATTTATATATGTACTGATACTAAGGCAAAGTGCCTTACCATGTCTTCTTCCACTTATCCATGACCACCCTGACCTCAACAAGGACAGGGTCCCTCGATCCCTTTATATTTTTCTTGCCTCACACTTGAAATAGGGTCGTGAAAAAAGAATTTGTCAAAGGACATGGTCAACGCTGACATTCCTGGTCTTTTTTGAAGATGTGTTTTTCGATATATATATATGAGAAATGGACACACTTGTTGAACAGACCACACATCCTTATCTAAGTTTCATGAGTTTCTCATATGTAATATGTAAGATTTCTTGATTTTATATGATACTTAGAAGGTTGAGCTTTTCTTTGTGATGTTTGAGAAGAATGCAGTTTAACCAGTGTGACCTAAATCTGGGCGTGTAACCAAGGGAAGGCACAAGGGACATATCACTTTAGAGTTAAATCAGACTGAAGGCTATGTTGCGTTTCAGAAGTTTTCAGCCCTGTGTGGATGTTGTGGATGTTGATTTTGATAAGTGATAGAAAGAGTAGGCTATGAAAGGTCCGATAAAATTGAAAGATCAGGGAAAGTGTGTTACAGGCAAGGTACAGGTATCTGACCAATCTTTATATTGAAACAATATTGAAGACCGCAGTGGAGCTCATGATTACATATTTTGTTAAGTTCTATGGAATAATAAAACCTGTTGTATTTGTGAGGACAGGAGATATAAAGATATCCCACTGTGACAACAGGCCTGAGCACTCGTGTTTTCCAACATTAGAGTTGCACATCTGGGCTCACAATTCTTGTATCCCAGTAATGAAGAAATGGTTGGACATTAGACCCTCAAAGAAGTGGTCTTTTACTGGTAATCTTATTGGGTTGAATCCAATCTAAAGCCAGGTATGGGCTGCTGTTAGAGCAGACTTAAAATATGTGGACAGATGGTTGCTGTGGAGAAAGGCAAATTGAGACTCCTGTTTCACTCATAGACATAGCAGATCAGGTAGATGTGTCACATCGGCTGGAACTGAAAACTTCTTTTGTGATGTTCTTTCAGCAACCTTTTTGGACGATTATGTATTCCTTTTCTGATTAAACAAGGATTTTGTGAGAACATTTTTGAATTGGCTGAAAGCTGTCTAAATTGCCATGGCAGAATTTCTTCATCTTGTTGGGAAATAACATGACTCCTTACCAGGTAAAGGTGACCCCACAACAGTTTCTGTCCAAGTTGTAGAGACTAAATCATAAAGAAATATCTGGACTCTTTACAGGTTTGAATAGTCACAGGATGTCACAAAATTTGCAAATAACTTTACAGAACCTTTGTCTTGTCTCCCCAAATTAAAAAGCCTCGATTGTCAGACAGAAACCTGTCAGGTGACATTTGATGCTATGAATTTATATTGAATTGTGAACCTGTTTGGGTCCATCCACACTCTGATGCAACCTTTAAGTCAAAGGATGCATGTACAATTCAAATAGTAACAGGGCGTCTTTCAAGTACATGCTGAGCTAACTCATAGCATAGTTCCTAAAAACCTAATAATCAAAGAGCTTGCCGGAACATCTAAGGGGACACATAGATGGTCAACGAGCTTTTTAAACTATGTATTGTGATCGCACATCTTGAGTAATATCGGGATATTAATGACCTGTCAATCTCTTACGGGCTGTTTTCAAAGTCTGGCAGTATCTTCTTTTTTTTCTCACTTGACAGCTCCTTTGAGTTCAGATTTGAACATGGCCACTGTAATCAAATTTGCTTTGGGACTGCAATGCACCCAGCATAAATGTTTTGTTAGGTGGAAACAATTCAAATCACATTTCACAGTAAAAACTGTATCATCTGCAATGTCAAACCAGTGACAGAGAAAATATCATATATTTGGCACTTAAGCTTCAGTCTTGGACAGAAGTCATTCTACCAACTTATTTTTGCTTTTTTACTTAGTTTTTGAATACATCATTTTCAATTTTTTTATGAATTGAATCGCTGACTGAGAAGCTTTCTTTTTCAATAATTATTATTATACTATATTATTAATTATAATGTATGATATTTATCACTATCAATTTATTTATGATAACAAGTTCCATCCTTCAGTCTGGTAGACAAATGTATTTAATTTTGAATTGAAATAAGTCTTACACTTTGGGAGCACTACCTAACTGTGCCCTTTCTTGTTAGAATACAAATGCTGTTTAAGTGCTTATGTCGAAAAAACATTTTTTGCAAGTTACGATAACCCTTGTCTTTCCTTTGTTTCATCCTCTGGACGAATTTCTCAGACTTTCCATCACTGTGAATTTCAGAGGGATGAATGCTGAATGTAAAATTAAAAAGCAGAAAATTGAGGCATAAATGAAAGCATGTGTGGTGTCCTTTTCCACCCCTTATCCTGCACTCAGTGTTGCAGGGCACTGGAGCCTATCCCAGCTGTCATCAGGCGAGATGTGGGGACCAGTCACAAGTGGATTGCAGGGCCAGATACTGAGACACACCACCATTCACTGTCTCATTCTCACCGCATTGTTTTCCAATTTACCTTCTGCCTATTTTTTGGAGGGAGGACCCAGAGGAAATCCACATAGACACGGGAGAGGACATACAAACACCTAACAGAAAGGCCCCCTGTGGGAAACGATCCTGGGTCCTTTGTGCTCTAAGATGGAAGCGCTAACCACCATGCCACCGTGGTTCCTCTCATGCCAACAAAGAATTTAAAAACATGCTGAAAACATGCTATTATAAGCAGATACAATACACATGGTTTGAGCATATAGATAAACAGAATTAACTTTGTTTTTTTTTCTGAATTAAACAGAAAGATCACCATCTTTCTTCAAAAGTAAATATATAATATTTTATTCTTCGTTCAGTGACAATACTTGAATAATTCTCAGAAATCCAATTTTTGTAATAGTGTTGACCTTTGTAATCACTCATAAACTTTTTAAATGTTATAGTCTGCATTTTTCTAAAACACAAGCTCCAGGAGAAAATGAGTACAAGTGTTTCTAAAGAAATTATGAAGTAGGTCTCTTGACTACAGAGCAGAGAAAGGGGACATATGCTAAAAGCCTTGAAAGTGAACAAATATTTTTAATGTTTATGTTAGCCCTTGAAAAACTGAAATAATTCAGTGCTTGGCAGCTGATTTGAACAACTTTATTCTTTTAACAGATCTGCATGATGCACTATATTTTTTGCCTTGTCGTTATTGTATGAGTTTTGGGCTAGAATTCCCTCAAAATCTGGTCTTAGTCTCGATACATGTGATCGTAACCGACTTGATGATGTTTCATTTTACATGTTGTGCAAAGCTTACAATCACACCAATCAGGTGGAACAGTACCAAAGATAAATCCCGAAAGAAATGTGTGCATTTACTTTTGCAGCAGAGGAACAAAATAGAGGCGATGATGTCATAAGGGGGTTCACACCAATCAGGTGGAACAGTACCAAAGATAAATCCCGAAAGAAATGTGTAAATTTACTTTTGCAGCAGAGGAACAAAATAGAAGCGATGATGTCATAAGGGGGTTTGCACACTGTTGACGATGTCACTCTATATGAGCAACACACCATCAATGAATTTACTTTTTGTTTTCTAAAATTTGTTTTACTGTAGAGTAAAATTAAAAATACCTATTGTTTCTTATACTATAAAAAATCAATAACAATGGGTTTGAATGTATTATTGGTAATGATTTGGAAAAACACTTTTTTCATGTAATTTATTATTCTATTTATGATGATGGTCTGCATCAGACTTTGCCACATTCAAAATTTTTCCTCAGGACCTTTTCTGGTGGCTTTTGGGATGTCACAGTCTGCTATGACATCATCAACCGATGGAATATTATACTTTGCATGATGAGGTCACCTGTGCTGTGATGTGATCACTAAATGACATCACTGCAAGGAAATCGTATAAGGCATTTTGTGAGAGATTATAACCTCACAGAAGATGACAAAGAAGATGAACATTCTGCATCTACCAACAACTGTGAGTATGCAAGAAAATTGTCACAGAACTCTATGGATGCCAACCATCGTAAAACCTCACAAAGGAGGACATACAAACCTTTAAGCTATGAAAATTAATGTTGATAGTAAGAATGTTTACCAAATATACAGCAACAATGCAGAGTTACCAGTTTTTTGCCAGTCCAATCAGCTTTTTTTGATATTTAATAGGAATGGGTTCTGCAAAAAAGATGAATGAGAAGGAGCTTAAAATGGGATTAGCTGTGGAATGGCGTGCCAGTCTTCGCAACTCTCGATTTAAAGATCACTATGCAGAAAGTGCTGGATTTCTTGAGAGATTTGAGCGTCAGCTGGAAAATACAGATGGCATCATCAGGAGGCTGATGTACGAACTTCAGGAAGCAGACCATCAGTCATCTCAGGTGTGGCACGTTTACCTTGACCATGTCAAACGTTTGCGGTCTATCCAGGACAAGCGACTACTGTCTCTGCAGCAGCAATGGGAGAGATTACTGAAAAAAATGAGCTCCAATTTAACATCACAGAGGGAGACCACACAGACACAGTGTCAGCAGCGCCAACAAGCACTGAAGGAGGCCATCTCTAATATGCAGGAGCATCACAGGGAGCAAATGACTGACATTCACAATCACTACACTGAAAGCAAATATGCCCTCAGGAGTGCTACTGAAGGCAAAGTGGCTGCTACGCTGCAAAGGGGAAATCAGAAGGTAATGGAAAAATCCCTTGTGAAAGACATGGCTATGAAGACATACATCCCTGTTGTGAGGAGGGTTGAGGAGCTAAAGTGGAAAAACCACAATGTATCTGAAATGCAAAAGTCTGCTTTTAACAGGGTACAGCACCTTCAGATTTTCCTCTCTGGTCTGAAGGAACAGGTGAACCACTCCAAGATAGAACAAAAATCCGAAAGAGAAAAACGGACAGCTGCCAGAGCCAAGTTGGTTCAAAACATTCATGAGCTTCAGTACCAAAAGACTCAAGCACACACAGCAGCGAGGAAACGACTCATTGATGTCAGTCTCCAAAGCCAGAAAGCAGCAAATAAACTGCAAACAGTTATCAACAAGGGTGAGAGGGTTTTAACCATTGTTTTAACATGTTATAAACTGGAGTCCATACAGAAGCCTTTGTTCACTGCAGTTGAGCGCAAACAGGAGATGACAGAGACTGAAAAGAACTTTCCTGAGTTACAACAGCTGATGCAGCGCTACAACAAGGCTGTTCATCAGCGGGACACTCTGAGGAAAAAGAGGGAAGAGCAAAAGCAAGAGAACGAGCAGCGGAGACTTTACCTGCATCAGCATCTGGATGCGATGACTTTGCGCAGCAATCCAGTTGACCTACCCCACGGACTTTTAACAGTAAAACCTGCCCCAATCACAGCTGCTCGGGGTGCTACTAACAACCAGCGATGGCATCCCATAATCAGTGGTAATGCCAAATGGATACTGAAAAGAACACCAGTGCAGAAAAATAATTTGACGTAGATGTGTTATGTGTTGTATGTGTATAGTCTAAACAACTGCAGTGAACAATGTCCTGGTCTTGGAATGCTGAGCATTCTAGGTGTCCCAATCATAATCTCCAGCCCTATCACCAGAGAATCAGCCTTTGAAAACTGGAATGGTATGCTATGTCGCCCCAAAATACCAATATTTTATTCCAGAGTGTCCACTGTTATTAAAGGTCAAAGGGCCTCACTGCTTATTGTTCTTTTGAGCTTGTTACATTTTCGCTGGGTCTGTCAGATGATACCGATATTAAAGTGTAATGGACCTAATTAATCATTTTTCAGAACTATTCTGTTTAACTTAATATTATACGGTGAAAAAGTCAGGTCAGGGAAATTGTACAATGTAACAGCTGCACTTCTAAATGATAGTTTGTCATCTTATCATTTGGCTTTTTAAAATGAAATGATGCAGGGTTGTTTTTGTTTTTTTCTTTTTGCTATATGTTATAGGAATGTAGCCATCTAAAAATATTCTTGTGGGCACTGTTTTGTAGTTCCGAAAAATAGTACAAAGTAGAGATAACAATACAATAGCAATCTGCCTGTATGAGACTACCTTGCTCATCAGATTGTGCACAGAGACATATACTGCACATCTACTGACCGATAGCCCGTGGTAATGTGTGTTTTTGTTTTTTTCTTTTTGCTATATGTTATAGGAATGTAGCCATCTAAAAATATTCTTGTGGGCACTGTTTTGTAGTTCCGAAAAATAGTACAAAGTACAGATAACAATACAATAGCAATCTGCCTGTATGAGACTACCTTGCTCATCAGATTGTGCACAGAGACATATACTGCACATCTACTGACCGATAGCCCGTGGTAATGTGAAGTGAAATTTGCGGGAGTAACACAGTTTTTGATGAAAAAAAGCACATTACTTAACATGTTGGCAAAGGAGTCTTTAGATTGGCCACTTCTTGACTACAAAAATTCATAGCATGGCGCTCGGTTTAGTGACTTTATACTCTTTATATCATGTTGCAATGCTTGTGATGCTTTATAGAATTTCATTTGCGATGAGGCGTCTGACAACTTTTTACCCTTTTCATGGGGTTTTCTAGAAGTTGGTATTCACAGAGCTGTGTTTCTGCCAAGGCAGTTGACATAATGTTGGCATAGATATTTTGAGGGACTAAGCCACTTGTAGTGATGTAATATACAGGTATTCACTCAGTATGATGATGTCACTAATGAGATCATAAGCCATGAGACCTAATATTGAAATGATAATTTCTATCACAGAAAAAGATAGATAGAAGACAGACAGACTGAAAGATAACTACATACCTTTAAAATAAATGGATATAAAATTACTAATAATTAATAAATGGGGCAAGTCTTTAAATCATCCAGGGAGTGATGGATGTTGTGAACTGGCTGAGATAATAGGATGCAGATCTAATGGAATATTAAACTTAAGTGACAAGTAAAGGCAATTTTTTTAAATGGCTAGTTTAAAGCATTATCATGCATTCGTGGCATACATTTCAAATCAGTAAAAATTAATGCTGGAAAAACGGTTTTTTTGGTAGTCGTGCAATATGGTACATCAAACTGGATATCTGAACATACCTCCACTGGAGGCTCTCAACAAAATGAACACACACACACACACCAAATCAAATTCAGAATTATACTGTTCATATAAACTCATAAATTCATGTATTTTACTGCAGTATATTTTGAGATTGGAGGCCTATGCACGCATGTACATGTTGACGCATCATGTGTGCACATGCTTCTCAACAGAATGTGATAAACACAGGGTCTCCACTATTTTGCACCTCAGAAGTGAAATTGTTTCATATCATTCCTTTTGTATTTTGTTTGTCTACTCTAAGAGTACCTGTTCACGCAGATAGCTGGTTTTCCAAATGGAAGGTTCTTCCAGGGTGGGAAGGTTTTCATCGCAGCAGTTGCAGGCATGCGCGCACACACTCACACACACACACTCTCGCACACACACACAAACACACACATGCAGTATGCACACTCATCCCCCCCAACTATTATCATCCTGTCAGGGCTTCAGAGAGCATCACAACACACACACGCTGGATTCCTCACATTGTCACTATTGCTACTCCTAAACTAACTTCAATCACTGCGGGTGAGTGGAATGTGTTTTTTTCAGGTTTCTCTGCATGTGCATTTACATTCACCAAGCCTAGAGAGGAGTATTCCTTCCATACTGTGGAGGAAGGAGTTAAATTAGCCTTTGTGAGTTATCCAATTTTCACAGGACTACAATAATTAATCATTTCTCTCATGTGTTTCTCTTCCATTATCAGATTCATTATTAACGGTTGCAAGGAGAAGTACAGAGGACTGATCGAGAGTTCTGTTGTTTGGAGTAACCTGAAACACCTACAACGCAACATCAGCAAGACCAAGGAGGTGGTGGTGGGCTTCAGGAGAAACCAGAGGAGCCTACCACAGTCACCATCTAGGATGAGGAGAGATTGTGGACTCGTACAAGCACCTTGGGGACCACATCAACAATAAACCGGACCCACAACACTGATGCCCTCTACAGAAAAGGACAGAGCAGGAATTTCTCCCTAAGGAACTCCTTGCGACTTCTCACTTTGCTCTTGTGTCGCAGTTTTTTACACCTATTTATCTTTTTATATCGTTGTTACTGTTGTTGTGTCTGTCCTATTTAATGTATTTATCTATAGTTTATTGTCTTTTTGATACCTGTCCTTTTGTGGCACTTGAATTTCTCCATTGGGGATCAATAAAGTATCATCTAATCTTGTCTCATCTATCCTGTCTTATCTTTAATTTTGATTTGGACAACTGTAAACTAAGGAAGGATCTCTCCTAAATGTCACAACTATACCCACTGGCCAGAAGCAGGCAGATTTACACCATAGCTTCAACAGCTTTGTGCAATTCAAAGACAATGAAATCGTCATCTGTTGTAGTACTATGTATTCAGTGAACATGAGAGACAGTGAGAGGTGTTAAGATTTTTTTTTCTTGATGGTCCTGCTGCTATCTTGTGGTGTATGGTGGATATTACAAGCCTGCAGCTCAGCGCAACATGCTTGAGGCTCTCCATTTCTCACTTTCTACAAACTTCCCTCCTTGCCTCAGTGCAAGAATCAAATATTCACAATAAAACTGGTGTGAGAGTTTTCCACCAACCAACATTTTTCAGTAACATTTTCATTTGTGAAAACTGGGACTTTTCTAGAGCCCTCCTTTGTCAGAAAATCAACTTGGGTGATTTTAATTCAGCAACAATCCATTGAATACAATGAATGATTTAAAGTGTCACTATATGGAGTAAAGTATCACTACGGACTTTATATTTTCCATGAAGTTAGACTTTAGTGATAAAAGCAACATATAACAGACATCCTCTTAACGATACCACTTATTTTAAATACTTTGTTATTATGAAAAAACTACACAAATGGAATAAAATTCAGCTTTTTAGGAAGTTATCCATCCATCTTCTTCCACTTATCTGTGGTCGGGTCACGGGGGCAGCAGCTGGAACAGGGGGACCCAGACCTCCCTCTCCCCAGCTGCATGGTCTAGCTCTTCTGGGGGGACCCCAAGGTGCTCCCAGGCCAGCCTAAAGATAGTCTCACCAGCATGTCCTGGGTGTTCCCCGTGGCCTCCTTCCAGATGCCGGGAATACCTCCCCCGGAAGGCCTCCAGGAGGCATCCTGACCAGATGCCCTAGCCACCTCATCTGACTCCTCTCTATGTGGAGGAGCAGCGGCTCAACTACATGTTCCTCCCGGATGGTCGAACTTCTCACCCTATCTCTAAGGGAGAACCCGGCCACACTGCGGAGAAAACTCATTTCGGCCGCTTGTATCCGCGATCTTGTTCTTTCAGTCACTATCCACAGCCCATGACCATAGGTGAGGGTAGGAACGTAGATTGACTGGTAAATTGAGAGCTTCACCTTCCGGCTCAGTTCCCTCTTCTCCATGACAGACCGGTATAGAGTCCGCATCACTGCAGACGCTGTACCGATCCGCCTGTCGATCTCCCGCTCTCATCCTTCCCCCACTTTTGAACAAGACCCCGAGATACTTGAACTCCTCCACTTGGGGCAGGACCTTTTCCCCGACCCGGAGTGGGCACTCCACCCGTTTCCGGTTGAGCACCATGGTCTCGGATTTGGAGGTACTGATCCTCATCCCGGCCTCTTCAGACACGGCATGATTAGGTAACAGAACCACATCATCTGCAAAAAGTAGAGACTTGTTCCTGTGGGCACCAAACCAGATCCCATCAACGCCCTGGCTGCGCTCCATAAAAATTATGAACAGAATCGGTGACATAGGGCAGCCCTGGTGGAGTCCAACTCTCACCAGAAACAGGTCCGACTTGCAACCGGCAATCCGGACCAAGCTCCGACTCTGAACATACAGGGACTGAACAGCCTGTATAACAGGGGTCGGTGCCCCATATTCCCAGAGCATCCTCCACAGGACTGCCTGCAGGACATGGTCGAGTGCCTTCTCCAAGTCCACAAAACAAATGTAGACTCGGACAAACTCCCATACCCCCTTGAAAACCCTGCTGAGGGTATAGAGCTAGTCCACTGTTCCACGGCCAGGACGAAAACCACAATGCTCTTCCTGAATCCCAGATTCAATGACCTGGCAGACCCCTCTCTCCAGCACCACTGAATAGACCTTGCCAGGGAGGCTGAGGAGTGTGATCCCCCTATAGTTGGAGCACACCCACCGATCCCCCTTTTTAAAAAGGGGGATCACCACCCCAGTCTGCCAGTCCAGCAGCACTGTCTGTGACGTCCACGCAATGCTTCGGAGGCGTGTCAGCCAGGACAGCCCTACAGCATCCAAGGAAGTTATATCATGTCTTATTTATCATCTCTACATAGTGTGCCTTGTTATGTCTCTGGGGGACGGTGTTCTTGTTGATAACAATTTTGCATTGGAGGGCAATGCAATCGACTTCCCCTCCTTCCCTGACCTGGAATGAGACTCAGTGTGGAGGATCCATAATGTGAATGCATAAATTTAGTGGAAGTGGATAGGGGATGATTTTGGGTCTGGCTCTTCTTAACATTAAAGTTCTTTTCAGCCTTTTGGTTTGCATACATTGTTAGTAGTTTAAAATTGTTTATTTAGGTATTGTTAACTTTTTCTGTGTTCACCAATTGACACACATTGGATACATATCTGTAAATAGACGTTTAACAAAGAAGTCAAAGAAATGCATTTGTTAATTTTAATTGCACTTTGAATTTTTACAATTATATGACCTACTAACTAACCTGCCTTGGATTAATCTATTTTTCTGGCAAGAGAAAATCAAGTTTACTCAATACCTGCAAAATGCAAAGTATCAGTCTAAAACAGGGGTCTAAAACTCAACTTACCTGGGGGCTGCTGGAGGTAGAATCTGGGTGAGACTGGGCTGCATCAAGTATTCCACAAAAAAGAGTTTTATGTATTTCAATGAAAAATACAGCTGCGCAGAACTGGCAGTGCTTCAAGCCCCCAGATCTGATATGGTTGATGCATTTAACATTGTCAGACATCACTTTATCAAACTTCAGGCATTTGCTGTAAAGGGCCTGCTGATGGATAATGCAGTGCAGAGCAGTGGCCTCTTCCACACCCTCCTCTTCCAGCTTTATTTGAAAATGAGCCATCAGTCCATTTCTCCTCCCTGTCATTGATGGCACTCCATCGGTTGTTAATCCAGCAAAATTCTTCCATGTTAAGCTAGCATCCACAAGTTGATGACAGCTGGCGGAATACTTCCTAACTGGTGGTCTGTCCATGCATTGGAATCATTGTGAGCAACTCCTCCATCACTTCAAAATTGTTATCAACACCATGGACATATATTGCGAGCTGCACGTTGTCAGTTACATCTGTACTCTCATCAAGAGTGACTAAGTATGGGTGGAAATGTTTTGCTTTCTCATGCAGTTGGTCATAAATGTTACCTGACAGGTCAGATATGAACTCTGCCACTGTGTTGGCTGAAAGGCTGATCTTGCTAAAGTGACTACAGACTATACTTTTAGCCTCTAACATGCACAGTTTGATGAATTCTGCGTCTTTGGATGGCTGTCCTGCCTTAGCGATCATCTCATTCACCACGGTCGACTGCCGCATCCCTCTCTTTGGTTGCTTTCTTGAAAAAAACTTGTTGCCTCAGTAGACGTGTTTTAAGACTGGCAACCCACTCCTCTCCCTATTCATCTCCCTAGTATTTTGCATACTCCTCAGCATTTCTAGCTGAGTGATGATGTCTGATATTATACTCTTTGTGCAAATGTGTCCAGTGAGAAAAAACACGCAAGCTGCTCTAACAACAAAGCTTTGATATCAGGTCACAAAATATAATTCCAGATGCCACAATTGACCCCTGGGCCATGAATTTTTTTTCATTTGTTCTACATACATGTTTTTTTTTACAACAAACCACTTAATGTACTCCTACGACAGTGAGTCTCAAACTATTTTGTATAACTATCCTATTATAACTAGTATACCTCCGGGACCACCTAAATGATCTTTGAAACCTCACATGAAAGTGTTGCAGTAAAGTTTTGTAATTATAGTACATCATAGTTAAAACTTTCTAAGGACTATTCAGATTAAATCTGTTGCAGAGTCACATTAATACATTATAGAGGCCACTGTGCTCTTGGGAACCTTGAGTGCTGCAAAAAGTCTCCAATGAAGAAGCAGACCCATCTCAAGGAGGATCAGAAGAAATGGACAGCATGTTAGTTAGATATGAGTGTTACAGCAAGGGGTCTGAATACTTATGACCATGCGATATTTCAGTTTTTCTTTTCAAATAAATTAGCAAAAATTTCTACATTTCTTTTTTTTCTTTCAAGATGGGATGCTGAGTTTACATTAATGAGAAACAAAATGAATTTTTTGATTTTAGAAAATGGCTGCAATGAAACAATTTAAAGGGGTCTGAATACTTTCCGTACCCACTATACATATATACATAAAAATATACATGCATGCATGCTCACAGATAGACAGACAGACAGACACACAAGTGGACATACATACAGACAGACAGATAGACAGATAGACAGACAGACAGACAGACAGACAGACAGACAGACAGACAGACAGACAGACAATGGAACACAGATGGTGATGAGAAAGATAAAAATCTTGAAATCTTTCAAAAAAACTTTCTTTGTTGGTTTTTCAACTTTCATTCTGCATCTATTTATTCATTAATCCCCATTTTTTCCCCTCTAACCCATCATCCTTCTTCTCACTCAGCTGCTGGATACATCGCAACCTGTCCCTGAGGACCAGAGATATGTAGTTTTGTTGTTGTGTTGCAATTAGAGGATGTTTTGCATATTAAAGGAGCAGTGAAACATGATAAATGCAATATGACAACACCTCAGTGCTGCTTGGGGGAAGATGAGGGATTTTGGTGTGCTCCATTTTCATTTCTATTGAACATAAAATAAAGATGGCAAAGGTGAAAAAAGGTGACAAAAATACTGCATCAGCACTTCAATGTTGTGTTCAACCATGGCCTATTTAGCTGGAGAATGTTTAAAGACAGCCAAGGTTTGAGGCCACAGGCACGAAAAATTCAAGAAGAAAAAAAACAAAACTAACATTCACAGGTCTTTGCTTAAACTTTGAGGAAAGGATAAATGGAAAGCATGCTTAAATCATTCAAGAGCAAAATATCATCAACAGAAACAAAACAGAATGCAAGCAAAGAAAGGTACATTTATTCAAGGATTGAGGGATTCTGTATTGCCATTCCATTTTAATGAGAATGGAATGAAAATTTGCTTGTTTTCCATCCTGGAGACCAAACCTGCCCATCACGTCCTGATCACCTCTATTGCTTGCATCAACATGTCCATGGAATTGTACCAATTATCATTCTCTCAGCTCTGGGGACATTCTGCATCACTTCATCTAGCTCACTCCATAATTCTTCCTTCTCCTTTAACTCACATCTCGCCTGTGGGGCATAACCACTAACAATGAGAATAACACCTTCAGTTTCCAGCTTCAAACTCATCAGTCTATCTGGTACTCTATATAATTCCTAACAAACTCCTCCTTCAAGATAACACAGAGTTTTTTTTTTTTTTCCTGTCAATTCCATGATAGCGGAACATGAAACCTTTCACCTGGTTTCCTGAACATATGGTATATCCACCTTCCTTCTCTGCATCATGTCAAACCAGCTCTCTAGCTTTTCCTGTCATCATCCAAGTAGTCAATATCCCTACTCTAAGTCCCAGATTCTTGCCTTTCCTCTTCTCTCTGCTTCTGCTTCTCTTCTACATCTACTTCATCGACCCACACTGGCCCAATTTCCACTGGTACCCTATCAGTTATCAGCTAAAATTTTCAACTACAGAGTACTTTTGTTTTGTTGTGGTAAGTGTGCGGGAAGCAAAAGTTACTGGTTTCTCAGTGCCGTCACGCTGTATTTGGGCAAATAATGCACCCAATCCATAGTCACTTTCATCTGTGGAGACAAATAAGCGGAGTGTGAGTTGTTGTGCTATCTATGTGTGAATGTGTATGTATATATGTGTATGTCTATATTGGGTATATTGTGTATATTGTGTATATTGTGAATATGTGTATATATATTGTATTTAGGTATGGGTATGTGTGTGTGTATATGTATATATATATGTATATATGCGTATATATGTATGTAAACGTGTGTGTGGGAATGGTGACATATGTGCATAATTGTTTGCACTGATATATGTGTGTATATATCCTGTTTTTTCTTTTTCTCTAATGTTGCTGCTGCAACACCCAAATTTCCCATGGGGATCAATAAAGTATTGTCTTATCTTAAAGGGTAAGGGCAGGACTAGCCACCAGGACCTATTTAACCTTCTCAAAACTGCTTTGAGCAGCTTTAGTCCATATGAATGTCTGAAGGGGCAAGGCATTCAGGACTGCATCAATGTGTCTGGTGTGGAACATAAGAAGGTCAAAGAAGGCTTCTGTGAGAGACTGAGCTGACACTGGAAGCAGCCATAGGGATATGTCATGACAGGGAACTACAACTGCAACTGGCCCAGCTGCATTTGAGAATGTTTGGCAAAATGGCAGGGAGCTTGGCAAACCTGAGTGACAGACCATCACAAAATTGAGGACGGAAAGACAGAAAGACACAACCTGCACAGCGGACAGATGAAAAGGTATTCAACTGTAACCGCTGTGGCTCACCACACAAGCCAAGGCAGTGTCCAGCCTTCGGTAAGCAATGCTCCAATTGTCATGGACAGAACCACTTTATGAGACACTGCTTTTCAAAAATAAAGGAGGGACAGAAAGGGAAAACTACAAACATTGTGGAAGGAATTGATTTAAGTGAAACATTTCTGTGGTATTGTAAACTGTCAAAATGAGCAACAAAACAAAATTAATGCTGGAAGAAGAAAAATGGATAGCATTGCTGCAAATAAATGGGACACTAACCACAATAAAACTGGATACTGGTGCAAAAACAAACCTTATCAGCCTGACTGACATTAAAGCAATGAGAGACAAACCAAAAATACAGAGGAAAATGCAACCACAACAAGATTATAACTGACAGAGTATAAGGTTTTTAGGCATATGCAGGCAGAAGGTACAAGTGAAAGAAAAACTACACCACTTGCACTTTTTCTGTTGTGGCTGAGGGACTCGAGTCACTGCTTGGTGACAAAGCCTGTGAAAAATCTGAAGCCTGGAAAAGGGTGTATCACAAGAATCGTGGCACCACGAAATTCTATTGACTACATTTTACAGAGCTTTACATGTGTGTTTGAGGGGTTTGGCGTATTACTATTCACATAAAAAAAACAACTCAAAGGAAACGCATAGCACCCACAGGTGGTCCATGCTGCACTCATACACCATTGAGAGATCATCTCAAGAAAGAGCTGGATAGGGTGAAGACAGAAGGTGTGATAAAGAAGGTTGAATGCCAACTGACTGGGTCAATTCATGGTGCACGTAAAGAAAAGCTTGACACATTTCAATGTTTCTGGTGGGTTTCTGGTGAGTCTGTTATGATTACATCATCGTCTGGGGATCAATAGTCCAGGAACACATTGAGAGGCTGACAAGAGTGTTCCTGTGAGTGGGAAAATAATGACTGAAGCTCAGCCAAAGCAAATGCCAGTTTGGAGCTCAGGAAGCAGTCTTCCTCAGAGACAAGCTCTCAGCACAAGGTATTCAGCCCAATCAAGAAAAGATTAATGTCATGTGAAACCTGTGATTTGTTTGTCAACAGTTTTATTTTTTACCTTAAAGAAAGGGACATATGATGATTGTGTGTTATTACACTACAAGGACACAAGCTGACCAAGGGCAGACTGGGCCCACACATGAGAATGGACATAAATTGGATCTTGATCTGTCATATGGCATGGCTCTAAACAACTTGGAAATCCACAGCACGTGTTCCTCCAGACATATGTCAGTATTGTTTGAGGCTGATCTGTCTTTCACGATGGTTAAAACTCTCGCTCCTGCTCAGGGCTGTCATATTAGGAACCCTACTCCCACTGGCTTGTTCTCTCTGGTTTTTGGCCAGCTCCATGTAAACATATCATGCTGTTGTAGGTGGTAGCAATGAACAGGTGCCCTTTGTTATGTCTGTTCCATTACGGATGAACAGTAGAGGCGTGTTGAATAAACTTATACTTTATTAACATCCAGTTGCTAGTAGACAATCCCCCAGCCCCGACTCCGCCGGTCAGTTTTTCTAACATGCCGTGCGTGCTAAACTCGCAAGGGATCATGGGAGCTGGATTTCCCATGTTACTAGCACGTAACACCACATCCTCCAGATTCACTCCATTTGAACATACATTGTACCACAAGTCTGGACATACACTTTGTCGCAATACAGTGGTTACATCTTAAATAAAAAAAATAATAATTAATGGACCCAACATATCAGCTAGTACCATTTCTTTGTTTTGTACAGGACTGGAAGAAAAGAAATACTGTGAAGACATTGAACTTATTTCAAGGAAAAGCAAAACATATCAGGAGGAACAGAAAGGGAATCTTTGAAATTTTTTATCTCGATCTCTTAACAGATCAACCCTAAACAAATTTGGGGTTCTATGTATATTTGACCTAGCTGAGGCGCAAATGTTGATTAGTGATGCAAACACAATATTTGAAATCAAAAGCTAGCTACCCCCAGAAAAATACATCAAAATTCCAAGTAGTTTTGCTACACTTAGTGTCGAAAGTGGGATATAATTAAGACATTACTACACGAAATAGAAAAAAATTGGCACAAATTTAGAGGCTTCACTCCATGATCTAGTCGAGCAGGTCAACAGACAAGACTGGATTAATAGAGGACCAGACAGGATAAGTGAGTGACATCCCTTCCTCCCACATAGGAGAAGAGTGACACCATGAAAGTGCTTATTCAGTTAACGTGAGGAAGAGGGTGTTCCGCCTCCATCTCACAGGATGTGTCCGATAGCCCCATGGAGGTTCCAGTGGCTGGTGGTCATCATCCAGGGCTGCATCACTCAACACCGGTTCTTGTTAGCCAATTCTAATGCATCAGGCATCATTGGCTTTGACCACCTGCCTGAGTAGGGAGCCTTGTTGCACGCTACCGGGGCTATCCTATGCCTGCATTCTGAAAATCAGCACACTACATGGACCCAATAGTGCCCTAGCTTACTGCACAATGGGGACCCAGCAACAACTGTACAGTAGGTTCTGCTGCCAGAACACAGTAAAACCTCCAGGCACTCTTCAGGGTAGTAACAGCAGCAATCTCCAAAAAGACCTCCAAGTGTAAGCAATGTTTTTTGTCTTCCCCTTTGAGGTGGGTCGCTGTAACCCTATCCTGGTTGCTGCTACATACAGGCCACCCAAATGCAGCAAGGACTATCTATGTGACATTTCTGATTTCCTGGCTGAAATTATGCCAAAATATGATCATCTTCTCATAGTCGGGGATTTTTATCACGATGTATGTCGTCCTGTGTTGAAAGCGTTTTTTAACATAATTGACTCTTGTGACTGAATGCAGTCCGTGACTGGGCACACACGAGCATGGACATACATTGGATCTTGATCTGTCTAATGGCTCCGGGGGATCCGTGGGTCAGGCAAGCTACTTTGACTGTGTGGATCACCTGGGGAAGGTTGCTTGATGTTGAAAGATCGGATAGACACAATGACCCCAGGTTACATCACTAATGATGTGTCCAGGTTGCACCAGTGCATTTTTTAAATGTATGTGTATGCAAATTTGCTTAGTTTGAGTTCAATAGGTATTTTCATCTTATTTCATCTTATTTTCATCAGGAGAGTTTTTTTTTTTATTTACTTTTTTTTTTAATTGAATGTAATTGCATAAGGCACCCCTTTCCCTTAATTTTTGACAGACCTGTTGAAGCATCTATTCTCAAGGTGAAGCGTCAGGGGAGGAACGTGATTTCTCATTTACAACTGAAAGATGTGAAAAATACAAACTCCGCTTTTATTTAGGTTACATATGAATAATGATTTTGATGTAGACATGATGCTCCAGGTTCGTCGAAAAATAGTGAGGAAGGGCTTCTAATGCATCTGAATGTGACGCTAAGCAAACCTTTTTCCATTCATCACACAATTGATGCATTGGGAGTGAGACTGGGTTCAATGGCAAGGCATCTTGCCTTATATGTCATGACATAATTAGCACATGTCAAGGCTTCAAAATCTTCAGCACCACTTCAGTTCACATCGTGCCAACATCAACCAGGATTTCCATAGGGGGCTGAACTTCCCAAGCAGAACTTAGTCAGTTTGAAAATTCTGGCATTCAGGCAGAAAAGTAGACACAGTTGATTACAAAAACTTTATGGAGCACTCAGAGACTGTGACGCTTGCATTGTATCAACTGGCATGGAACATTGGAAACCAGATTTAAAAAGAATTGTTCAAGGCAAAGAATACCACAAGTCCTACTAAGCAGAATGAATAGTTAAAGAAAAAGGGGTCAAAAAAAAAGATTCTGCCCCCCTCTATTCATCAATGTTAGTTTTGAGAGAAATAGATATGTCCACAGATAAATTCATTCAATCAATGCATTCAGAAACTTTTTTGTTCAGTTTTTAATTACATTAGTAATTTTGGTAAAAACAATGTTCTACAAACATTGTATAAAAATAGTTACAATAGTAATAGTAATAGTAAAATAGTAACAAAAATGGATTTGCTTAAAGATGTAAAATGTTTAACTGCCAAAAGTACAAAGTCAGCATTCAGAAAGCTTGGGAAATGTTTTTGAAGATATTACAAATCTGTAAAGGGCCTTAGAGTCCATCAAGGGAGTTAAGAGGTGCTCAGTAGAGGGAACACAGGGAGCCCACATTGATAAATACTTCTTAAGAAGCATATCAAGTCAGTCGGGTGAAGTCCAGCGACAGGAAGTAACCCAAAGTTCGCACGACATCAGCACCCCTGATGTTGAGGCAGGTCTGAGTACCGAGGCAAGCAGAGAGGCCAGCCAGCCAAAGAGGGAGAGAATTAGTGCGCGGAAACCCAGAGTTAGGTGGCCAGGTGCAGCAGAAAGTAGGAATTGGGAAGATTTTAATAGTGATCTGGTTAGGACATTAGAGAGGCTTAAAGGGACCGCTGAGAGCAAATTGGAGAGATAGATAGGAGAGATAGGAGACCTCATTTATGAATATGGTAGAGAAAGGTTTGATGTTGCTGAGGAAAGGAAGAAGCTACAGGGTAGAGTTGTTAGATCAAGGCATCAACAAGAAATTGACATACTTATTCAAGAGAGAAGACAGCTTAAGAGGCAGTGGAGGAAAGCAACAGAGGTTGAGAAGGTTGGAATTGGTTGTCTGCAGGCAGATTTGAAGGGGCGATTGGTAGCGCTGAGAAGACCAGAGAATGTTAGGAAAAATAGGAAAAGGAAAGAGCGAGCTGGATTAGCCTTTTTTAGGGATCTATTTAGATTTGTTAAGTTATTGTTTAGTCAGGAGAAGAGTGGTACGCTTAAGGTAGAGAAGCAGAAGCTTGAGGAGTATTTGCAGGGGGTGCATAAAGATAGGGAAAGATATAGTGAGATGGCACTTCCTTCTGATATTCCACCGATTGGGGAGATGGATTGTTTGTTCAGGAAGTAGTGAAGCGGGCAAGGGCCTCTTCAGCCCCAGGTCCTAATGGAGCGCCCTACCGGCTGTATAAGAGTGCACCAGATGTGTTGAGGTTTCTGTGGAAATTGATGAAGGTAGTTTGGAAGAAGCAGGTTATTCCCAAGGCTTGGCGCAGAGCAGGGGATATCTTCATTCTAAAGGAGAGGGATTCGGTAGACATAGGTCAGTTTAGACCAATTAGTTTGCTCAATGTTGAAGGGAAGATTTTCTTTCGTATAGTGGCACAGAGGCTGTCTAGTTACTTAGGAAAGAATAAACTACTTGATACTTCGGTGCAAAAGGCTGGAATTCCCGGCTTCTCCGGGTGCTTAAAGCACACCAGCATGATTTGGCACCTAATCCAGTCAGTTAGGCGTGAAAAGAGAGATTTGCATGTAGTGTTTCTAGACCTAGCTAATGCTTTCAGGTCGGTACCACATAGGCTGTTATGGGAGGCCTTTGATTTTTTTGAGTGCCAGGCAGTATAAAGAGTTTAGTGAAAGCATATTTTGCGGATATTCAGCTCTGCTTTACTAAGGTATCATATACTACAGCATGGCAGCAGCTGGAGATGGGCATTATGGCGGGGTGTACAATTTTTCCAATGGCTTTGATTATGGCAATGGAGGTGATTATTAGTGCTTCGAAATGGGTGGTAGGCGGAGAAAGGCTTCAGGGAGGGTTGCGTCTCCCTCCAGTTAGGGCTTACATGGATGACATGACGACCGTAACGTCAACTATACCATGTACTAGTACGTTGATGGAGAAGTTAGATAGTAATGTGCAGAGGGTGAGACTGAAGGTTGAGCCAAGTAAGTCTAGGAGTATTTCAATTATTAAAGGGAAGGTAGTAGATAAGAAGTTTGTAATAAATGGTGAGGTGGTGCCTACATTGCTAGAGAAACCGGTGAAGAGTTTGGGTAGATGCTTCGATGCAAGACTTAGTGATAAGGGACGATTTGAGCAGTTGAGGCAGGAAATGAGTCAAGGTGTTTTATGTATAGATCGGTCAGGGCTCCCAGGGAAGCTGAAGTTGTGGTGCTTGCAAATTGGGCTGCTGCCTCGGGTGATGTGGCCATTAACAGTGGATGAGGTTCCCTTGTCAAAGGTAGAGAAGCTAGAAAGAATGTTAAACTCAGTTATTAGGAAATGGCTCGGAGTCCAAACTGCCTAAGCAGCCCAGCCTTTTATCGGAAAGGCATATTGGAGTTGCCAGTTTCTCGTCTGTCAGAGGAGTACAAGTGGGCTAAGGTTAGATTGGAGATGACACTCACCCAGTCAAAGGACTCAGTGGTTAGGAGTGTGGGACCCATGGTTAGGACAGGGAGGAAGTGGAACCCAAAGGAAGCAGTGCGTTGAACGTGGAGAGAGTTGTGGAGCATGGAGGCTAGTAGAATTAGATTTATAATAGGGGCTACATATGATGTGCTATCATATCCCGAGAACTTAAAGCAATGGTTGGGTGAGGACGCTGCCTGCCCATTGTGTTCTGGGGTGGGCACACTTAGACATATATTATCAGGGTGTAAGCTTAGTCTCTCCCAGGGGCGATACACTAGGCGTCATAACCAGGTGTTGAAATGTTTGGCAGCAGCAGTGGAAGAAAAGCGATTAGAAATAAATTCTGTAGATGGTAATTAGGAGGTTAGGCATATTAAATTTGTACATGAGGGAGAAAAGGTTAGATCATTTAAGAGCAGGCACCACGCAGGGCAGCTAAGTGTAGGCGGGGCCTGGGAGCTGATGACTGATTTGAATCAGAAGCTGGTTGTCCCAGCATATATAGTTAGCACCAGGCTAAGGCCAGATATGTTGCTGTGGTCCGGGGTAGAGAGGATAGTTTATTTTATTGAGGCTACAGTCCCCTGGGAGGATTGCATTGAGGAGGCTAGTGAGGGCTTAAAAGCTAGGTATGCTGAGATGGCAGCAGAGGCAGAGCAGTAAGGTTGGAGGGCTCGGGTGCGGCCTGTAGAGGTGGATCGTGGGTTTGTGGCAAAGTCTGTCGTTGGTCTACTGACTGAGTTGGGCATTTGTGGACGGAGCCTGAAACTTGCGGTCAGTAACACGTCTCGGGCAGCAGAATGAGCCAGCGAATGGTTGTGGCTACGGTGGTGGTAGCTGGGGACTTCATTAACTAAAGGTTGTTTGCGTGGGCAGCAGCTATGTAGCATCAGAGGAGGGTGTTTCCAGGACGCTGGAGTTCACTGTCAAGCCTTCTTGAGGTGTCGTGGGCCAAACTCGATGAAACACTGATGATAGAAGGTGCCCACTTGAAAACCCTGATGATATGCTTCAGGCTGCTGTTGGCTTACATAGATAAATGGTGATAGGGTAGTAGCGTGCTGGTTGTTTGGTTTAGATGGCTTCTCTACACCCTGAATTGGATTCCTTGGTGTTTTTTCTTAGGATCTTGGCACAAGGGACTATAACACCTTGTCCTGTGTAGCAATGAATGAATGATAATTGTTTTTTTTCAATCAATATGTAAAAAAAAACATTTTATTTTTGTTTTTATATTCTGATACTTACAGAAAATCTGTGTTAGCAGAGGTCTGTGTGTGAGAGAGAATGAAAAGAATGGATGGGGACAGTTCATGTTTATATGTCTGTTCATATGAGTTAATGAAGTGGCTCTTTGTCTCTGACTCGTTGGCCAGCCCTGCTCTATAAGATACCATCCATCTATCATCCATCTTCTACAGTTTATCCAGGACCTTCAACGCGATGATGCATAGGTACGTCAGTCAGAACAGCCCCACAACATCCAAAGCCTTAAGGAATCCAGACCAGATTTCATCCACCCCAGGGGCCCTGCCACCAAGGAGTTTTCTGAGTACCTCGAAGACTTCAGGCCCGGAAATAGGAGAGTCCACCCCAGAGTTCCCCAACTATGCATCTTCATTGGAAGGTCTGTCATGGGGAGATATTGGAAGTATTCCTTCCACCAATCCTCAGCATCCTGAGTCAAGGTCAGCAGCCCACCATCTCCACTTTACAGTGTTGACGGCATACTGCTTCCTCCTCCCAAGTTGCCAGAATGCGGACCAAAATCTCCTTGCCGTCATTCTCCATACCTCACCAAACTCTTCCGATGCCTGAATTTTTCCTCCGCAACCACCACAGCTGCATGCAGCCTGGCCTGCCGGTACCTGTCAGCTGTCTCTGAAACCCCACAGGCCTAAAAGACTTGGTACGATTCCTTCAGCTTGACGGCACACCTCACTACTGAGGTCAACAAAAATGTTTTTTTTGGGTTACCACCTCGAGAGGCATCGACCACCTTATGGCCACAGCCCCAGTCTGCCACCTCAACAATGGAGGGATAGAACATGGGCCACACAGTCTCAATGTGACCCATATCCAGGGGGCAATCAATATTCCCAAACCTGCCTGGCGCTTTTCACCGGGGGCAGCTCCAGAATGGAAAAAGAGTCCAACACTCTGGCCTCTTCTCAAGAGGCCTGGTTCCACAGCTCGAGCCATCCGTCGAGGTGAGTCCTGCTATATCTAGCTGTAACCTCTCGGCATCTCGCTCATGCTCCTTCTCTGCCATAGGTAATTTTAACCATAGGTATTAAATCCAGAATTTGATGACCAGACTTTTCGTGCACTGATGTGCATATACAGTAATGTATGTTACATGTTTGCCCTGATAGTTGGCAGACTTGTTGTCTGGACTATTTTTTTCCACAGCTCCCTCTGTCAGTCTCAATAGCTCACCTGAGCAGCTGCCACAGCCAGCGCTGAAATAAGCACATTCAGAACACACAGATACCCACACTTGTGCAAGCTCACCTCATTAGGTGCTTCAGACAGGCCAAGATTACTATGACCTCCCAGTGCCCTATAAATGCAGTTATTGTGATTGAAGCCTAATTGGCATCACTGATTATTAATTCTGATCTTTGGCACATATCTATGGTGATGGGCAGAGGGCAGGTAGTGGTGTGTGCCAGGCGGACGCACTGTGGAAACTAATTCATTTAGACACACTATTAGAACACCTTTACACACATCAGGTTCCCATGACACACACAGCAGGCAATGTCCTCTCATTCACATGAGAAGGGAGGCGAGTAGAGAAGGTTACTCTTTCACAAGACACACATATACACACACTGAATCCAAAGCACTCCAGGACTGGAAAGGCATTAAGTTGCTCTGGACCTGCATTGTTGAAAGCAGAAGCAGTGAGCACTTGGAGATTCATTGATCTGTAGACTTTTTTTCAACGTCTTACATTTACCACTTAGAGGCACAAACTCAAGTGATTTCTTTTTTTCAGAAAATATATTTTCTTCCTTTAGGGTAAAAGCTTTGAAGTATATGAGGTCTCATCTATCTTAAAGTCTCTATTTAAATTTAAATATTTTTGTCAGGATGACACACTTTTAATGTTCAAGTATTCAGGTGTTATTACCTTGAGTGAAAACATGAAACACTTGAAATAATCAGGAGTAAATAACATGAAACACTTAAATAATCAGTAGTGGTTTTCTAATCAAAATATCAGATGACATGGAGACTGAGTGTCAAAAGATATAAAAACATTGGAATGCTTCTTTTAAAGATCAGGAAGGCATTGGAAAATTTAGGCAGTTTCGTATGGAAAATATGGAGGCAGCAATTGTTTTTCTTTTTCTGTAAAGGGTAATGTTATATCAAGCTGTGCACTTCAACACTTCTTATGATGACAGCAAACCCAAGTCCATCCAACTTGTAATATAATTTGGCTGTCAAAATAATATAAAACTAGGTAAAACTTCCATTTGTGTAACTTAAAATGTTTTAATACGATACGGATACGGATACAAATACGAATACTCAAATCAGAAATTCCAGAAAATCCACAAATAAATTACAGCTTTTGCCACAATATATTTTTTATTGGTTCATTCTGAAAGGGGATCTTTCTGTGTGGAGTTTACATGTTCTCCCTTGTCTGTGTGGGTTTCCTTTGGGTTCTCCAGTTTCCTCCCAGTCCAAAAGCATGCAGCCGGTGAAATGGAGAAATTGGAAAAATTGCCCAAATGTGTGAATGTGAGACAGAATGACTGTCTGTCTCTATATTATTCCCTGCGATTGACTGACAACCAGTCAAGGGTGTACCCCGCCTCTTGTCTGATGGCAGTTGGGTTAGGCTCAAGCATCCCCTGCGACCATAAATAGGACAAGCGGTAGATAATGAATGGACATATACAGGCATTTCCACTACTCTTTCCCATAGAGATACATACAAATATATTTGTGTGTGTATATATATATATATGTATGTATGTATGTATGTATGTACACACACACACACACCTATATATACATATATAATATACATGTATATGTGCGTATGTGTTGAGTGTGTGTGTGTCTATACATGCATGGAAACTATACAGGAAGGACCACCTTGTGCTGTGATGTGGAGCTATTCACTGCACAGCTGTGATATCCTTTATATTTGGCTGTTGTAAATCTTTCAAATAATTAAAGAAATTAATTAATTCATTCATGCTGTATATTGGTAGACGGATGCTGGAATTGGAGATGCCAGGTAGGAGATCTAGAGGAAGACCGAAGAGAAGATTTATGGACGTAGTGAGAGAGGATATGAAGGTAGTTGGCGTGAGAGATGAGGATACAGAAAATAGGGGTAGATGGAGAAGGTTGATTTGCTGTGGTGACCCCTTGAAGGGAGAAGCCGAAAGGAAAAGAGGAAGAGGAAGATTCATGCATTAATTTTCATTAATTCATTCATTTGTTTCATATTGCAAAAATGCCTCATTAAATAGTTTTTCAAAGTAGTTTACCTTGAAAACTGCAGTACAATTAATTCTTGCAAACGTCTGTCTTTCGGACACCCAGTCCTGTCATTGAAGCTATTGTAATCGGACAGGTGCTGAGTTGCTTATAATTGAAAATACTGATTTTGTTTCAGATTCCATTACTAATTTCATTTTGGAATCGTTGTGCCTCAAGTAGACTTTGACCAAATGTATCTCTGTATTCAACCGCCACATGTTGAACAAAAGGGGTTGAATCCTTTGTTCCAAGAATCGACACCATGTTGCAATAAAGCGATTCTCACCTTTTTCTTATTCTGGGCATGTCCAGATGGACATGCCGGGAATACCTCCCCCGGGAGGCCTCCAGGAGGCATCCTGACCAGATGCCCTAGCCACCTCATCTGACTCCTCTCTATGTGGAGGAGCAGCGGCTCAACTACATGTTCCTCCCGGATGGTCGAACTTCTCACCCTATCTCGAAGGGAGAGCCCGGCCACCCTGCGGAGAAAACTCATTTTGGCCGCTTGTATCCGCGATCTTGCTCTTTCAGTCACTACCCACAGCTCGTGACCATAGTTGAGGGTAGGAATGTAGATCGATTGGTAAATTGAGAGCTTCGCCTTCCGCCTCAGCTCCTTCTTCACCACGACAGACTAGTAAAGAGTGCGCATCACTGCAGACGCTGCACTGATCCGCCTGTCAATCTCCCACTCCATCCGTCCCCCACTTTTGAACAAGACCCCGAGATACTTGAACTCCTCCACTTGGGGCAGGACCTCTTCCCCGACCCAGAGTGGGCACTCCACCCGTTTCCGGTCGAGCACCATGGTCTCGGATTTGGAAGTACTGATCCTCATCCCGGCCGCTTCACCCTCGGCAGTGAACCACTCCAGTGAGAGCTGGAGATCATGGCCTGAAAAAGAAGAAACTTGATCCTGTGGCCACCAAACCAGATCCCCTCAATGCCCTGGCTGCGCCTAGAAATTCTGTCCATAAAAGTTATGAACAGAATCGGTTGCTGCCCAGGGCAGCCCTGGCGGAGTCCAACTCTCACCAGAAACGGGTCTGACTTGCAACCGGCAATGTGGACCAAGCTCCGACTCCAAACATACAGGGACTGAACAGCCCGTTTAACAGGGGTCGGAACACATATTCCCGGAGTACCCTCCACCAGGACTGCCTGCGGGACCTGGTCGAATGACTTCTCCAAATCCACAAAACGCATGTCGATTGGTCGGGCAAACTCCCATGCCCCCTCGAGAACCCTGCTGAGGGTATAGAGCTAGTCCACTATTCAACGATCAGGACGAAAACCACACTGCTCCTCCTAAATCAGATTGAACGACCCAGCAGAACCCCCTCTCCAGCACCACTGAATAGACCTTGCCAGGGAGGCTGAGGAGTGTGATCCCCCTATAGTTGGAGCACACCCTCTGATCCATCCATCCATCCATCCATCCATCTTCGGCCGCTTATCCTTGGTCGGGTCGCGGGGGCAGCTACCGGAGCAGGGAGGCCCAGACTTCCCTCTCCCCAGCCACATGGTCCAGCTCTTCTGGGGGGACCCCTAGGTGCTCCCAGGCCAGCCTAGAGACATAGTCTCTCCAGCTTGTCCTGGGTCTTTCCTGTGGTCTCTTCCCAGATGGGCATGTCCGGAATACCTCCCCTGGCAGCTCTCCAGGAGGCATCCTGACCAGATACCCGAGCCACCTCATCTGACTCCTCGCTATGTGGAGGAGCAGTGGCTCAACTACGAGTTCCTCCCAGATGGTCGAACTTCTCAACCTATCTCGAAGGGAGAGCCCGGCCACCCTGCGGAGAAAACTCATTTCGGCCATTTGTATTCGCGATCTCATTCTTTCGGTAACTATCCACAGCTCGTGACCATAGGTGAGAGTAGGAACGTAGATTGACTGGTAAATTGAGAGCTTTGCCTTGCGGCTCAGCTCCCTCTGCGACCACGACAGACCGGTACAGAGTCAGAATCACTGCAGACGCCCGGAGTTGGCACTCCAACCGTTTCCGGTTGAGCACCATGGTCTCGGATTTGGAGGTGCTGATCCTCATCCCGGCCGCTTCACATTCGGTTGCGAACCGCTCCAGCGAGAGTTGGAGATGATGGCCTGATGTTGCCAACAGGACCACATCATCTGAAAAAGCAGAGACTTGTTCCTGTGGCCACCAAACCGGATCCCCTCGATGCCTTGGCTGTGCCTAGAAATTCTGTCCATAAAAGTTATGAACAGAATCGGTGACAAAGGGCAGCCCTGGCGGAGTCCAACTCCCACCTGAAACGAGTCCGTCTTACAACCGGCGATGCGGACCAAGCTCTGACTCTTTGCATACAAGAGCTGAACAGCCCATTTAACAGGGGTCGGTACCCCATACTCCCGTAGCACCCCCCACAGGACTTCTCGCGGGACACGGTCGAATGCCTTCTCCAAGTCCACAAAACACATGTCGATTGGTTGGGCAAACTCCCATGCCCCCTCGAGAACCCTGCTGAGGGTATAGAGCTGGTCCACCGTTCCACGACCAGGACGAAAACCACACTGCTCCTCCTGAATCCGAGATTTGACGACCTGGCAGACCCTCCTCTCCAGCAATGCTGAATAGACATTGCCAGGGAGGCTGAGGAATGTGATCCCCCTGTAATTGGAGCACATCCTCCGATCCCCCTTTTTTAAAAGGGGGCTTACCACCCCGGTCTGCCAGTCCAGCGGATCAGTCTCCAACATCCACGCAATGCTGCAGAGGCGTGTCAACCAGGACAGCCCTACAGCATCCAGAGCCTTGAGGAACCCAGGGTGGACCTCATCCACCCGCAGGGCCCTGTCGCTGAAGAGTTTTTTGACTCCTTTAGCCACTTCAGCCCCTGAGATAAACGGACCCCCACCAGGGTCCCCTGGCTCTGCTTCCTCATAGGAAGGCGTTTCTTACAGGATTGAGGAGGTCTGAGAAGTATTCCTGCCACTGATTTCAACGTCCCGCATTGAGGTCAGCAGTGCCCCGCTCTCACTGTACACAGTGTTGACGGAGCACTGCTTTCCCGCTCTGAGACTCCAGATGGTGGACCAGAATTTCCTTGAAGCCCACCAGAGGTCATTCTCCATGACCTCCCCAAACTCCTCCCACGCCCAAGTTTTTGCTTTGGTGACTGCCGTAGACGCATGCCGCTTGGCCTACCGATACGTGTCAGCTGCCTCAAGTGTCCCGCAGGCCAAATAGGCCCGATAGGACTTCCTTCTTCACTTTGACAGCATCCCTAACTGCTGGAGTCCACCAGCAGGTTCGAGGCTTGCCGCCCTAACAGGTGCCTCACAGCTGGAACTCTGAACTGCCGCCTCGACCTAACCTAGCCTAAAGTGCCTTGGTGCAAAGTGCACATATGGACACCTTTATGCCAGAACATGGTGTTTGTTATGGACAATCCAATAACAAAAGTCCAATTACAAAACAGCACTCGGGTTCAGATCAGGGGGACTGTTCCTCCCAATCATGCCCTTCCAAGTCACACTATCATTGCCAATGTCTGTGTTGAAGTCTCCCAGTTGAACGAGGGAGTCCCCAGAAGAAGCGCTCTCTAGCAGCCCCTCTCAGGACCCCAAGAAGGGTGGGTATACTGAACTCTTGTTGGGTGCATAGCCACAAACAACAGTCAGAACCTGTCCCCCCACCTGAAGGCAGAGGGAGGCTACCCTCTCGTCCACCGGGTTGAACCCCAACGTGCAGGCGCCGGGGAAATCATTATGCCCACTCCTGCCCGGCATCTCTCACTGGGGGCAACTCCAGAGTAGAAAAGAGTCCAGCTCCTCTCGAGAGGCCTGGTTTCAGACCGCATGTTGGGGTGTTGCATCGAGGTGAGTCCAACTGTATCTAGTCAGAATCTCTCAGCCTCAGGCACCAGCTCGGGCTCTTTCCCCACCAGAGAGGTGACATTCCATGTTACTAGAACCAGCTTCTGCAGCTGAGGGTCGGACCGCCAAGGTCCCCCGCTCCGGCCACCGCCCGGCTCACACTGCACCCGATCCCTTGGCCCTTCCTGTGGGTGGTGAGCCCAGAGGAAGGGGGACCCCTGTCATCCTTTAGGGCTGTTCCTGGCCAAGCCCCAAGAATGCTAGCCCGGCCACCAGGTGCTCACCATCGAGCCCCACCCCTGGGCCTGGCTCCGGGGGGGCCCCGGTGACCCGCGTCCGAGCAGGCGAAAACTAGGTCCAAAGTTCTTTTTGAGCATGAGAGTTCTGAGCCACCGTTTGTCTGACCCCCCACCTGGGACCTGTTTGCCTTGAGTGACCCTTCTGACAACAGAGCTCCCTGGATCATTGGGGGACACAAACCCCTCCACTACAATCAGGTGACAGCTCAAGGAGGCCCTCAGACCGCCACACACACGCACCCACACATACAAACACACATTTTGGATTGTCAAATAAACTTCTTTGTATTTTAAAAGGGGAATTTTCTTGGTAATTTGTGTACGAATATTGTGACAAGACCGAGACAGGGTCAGTGCTAAACCTCACATCTTATGAATCTAAAATCATTTTTGTTATATTTTTGTTATATTTTGTTAATATTTACATTTTTAGATAAAAACCTTCTTTAGACTGTGCTTCACTTATTAGTTATTTCCCAGCTTTGCTTGTGGTGCCCCAAATGAAGGTTAATATAATTTTTAAGCTAATGACATTCCAAGAACTTTGACTAATAGCTAACGATAATCATTGATAATTGTGAGTTATTACTAATAACTAATTCTAGCTCAATTCACTGCACCACAAATTGTTACCTGTGTGAGGCTAGAGTAGAGCACTGCACAACAGAATTTAGATTATCATTTGAAGACATTAAATTTAGAGTGCTCTCCAACTTGAGCAGAATTCTACAAACCAATTGATTAAGAAAAAAATCTCATTTTGTTTGGACTTGCAAGGCCTTCATATCAGGACATTTCATTTTCAGTGTTCCAAACTTAATTTATCATTCTTAGCTAATTTTTACTGATATCTTAATGTTTTTCATGTATTAATTAGTATATGTATCGGTATACAAATATAAAATTAAATGTAGGAAAAAACAAAAGCCAGAGTCACAGGAAATCAATTAATTCGCATTTTCTGATACTGTCTCAAACTCTATCCTGGTCATAAGTGCATTTCTCAATGAAATCTGTGGGCAGTGAGGTAATACAGTGATAGGCCATAAACACAGAAAAAGAAATCACTTTTAACAAGCCTACAATGTGTACAGGCGATGTAATCTGAAGGAGATGAGTAATTGCAAATTAGTGGTTGACGAGAGTGTAGCCAGACAGCATCGGATGGCGCTTTGCAGGATGACTCTGGATACAAGTAGGGTGAAGAGGACCAGGCCAGACAGAGGATGAAGTGATGAAAGAGAAAAGGAAGGAATGTTGTACGGTTTAGGGGGGGGAGTTGAAAAGGAAGACTGGCATGTGTGATAGTTTTGTGAGTTCTGCTGACCCTAGACGCCCAGTCCATATCAACTGCAACCGAGTGACTTTGCTAATCACCCGGGCAAGGTTTGTTGCAAGTGCTGCGGCACCTGGATGTGATTTGGAGATACTACGCCACCACAGAATCTTAATAGATACTGTTGTACTCATTCAGCCTGTAACAAATCACAGATGAGCTCAATGATCAGGTTAAGCAAGGAGGGACGACTTTTCCAAGTGCAGTCAGCTCATCAAATAGAATTTAATTCTGTCAGCAAGGATAAAGGAGTCACACAGCTGTGGGTTCTCTGCCACCCACCCGCAGGTGAGTGATATCGCAGAAGAACCCTGATCGTTATTACACAATGATTATAAAGGTGTCAGGGGCGGTTACAGTTGTCCATCACGTCCTTATTTGGTGTTGATAATTATTGCCATGGCTGTTACTATCTTCCACCCAGGGCTTCCTGGGTGCCACCTGTTGCCTTCTGCCGGAGGTCCCCTTGTTTTTGTGGTAGCCCGTTCTTCTGCTGTGCTCACGTACTTCTACGTAAGCACCTGCGCCATCGGCTTCAGAAATGATAAACACAAGGACACAGCGTCTCTTCTTTAAGGATTATTCTAAATTACTTACTTAATACTATTGTGCTATAAGAACACCTCTAAGTTATATATTTCTTTACTATCATGCTATAAAAGCACTTCTAAGCTAACATATTCCTTCAATCCCCCTTTTGACACTATTTTTTTATGTCAACTATAACTTCTGGCTAGGTCTGGCCCCTCTGATGGCAGTGACGAAAAACTCTCCAGCAGGATGGAATGCTGATGGAGGGAAAATTCTGCGTCCGCTCCTTTATCAAGATCTGCGTGACCTGGCGGGAGAGACTTATAGCCATATTATGGAGCTGCCGAATATAGTTTGTCATTTCTAATTTGTTTTTTTTTTTCGTGTTGTCAGATGGTACAGGGGTCACCCATGGGAGTTCGTGGGGTGAAATGCAAAACTTTTTTTTTACATCCCTTTTTGTTTTTTGTTTGTGATATTCATGTGATGATCTGTGAATGATCCCAATTGGTTTGTTGATTGCCCAATTCCTGTTCCCCATGCCCTCTGCCTACTGTTTTGCTGGTTATCTTCTCTGACCCATCCGTCTCATCCTCTGCATCTGGATGGAGATACTCTGGCCAGGGCTGCCTTCATCTGTTCATGATAGCTGCCCATATTTCCACATCAATCTCACCATCTGTCTTACGTACCGTGTCCTTTCTGATTGCTAGGGTTCGTAAAGACCTTATTCTGCTCATATACTCTTGCATATTTCCTCCATGTCCTTTCATCCCACATTTCTCTAGCTTCCCGTTGCTTAGCTTTTTCTACTTTCACATTCCATTTTATCAAACGCACTCCTGGCGTCGCCTCTGACTGACTTTTCCGTGCCTCTTTCAATCACTCACCAGCCATTTCTATCCATTATGTTACTAAATCTCCCAATCAATGCCATTGTCTTTATGATCTTTTACCCATTTCATCACTAATTTTTCCACCCAGTCACATTCCTTGGACATCACTTCCCTTTTTGCCGCAATGTATACTTTTTGCGCCAACCACCATCCCGTACCAGGATCACTGCTGTCCCAACTATGAGGGGGATGCAATGTATTTGTGCTGATGACTGAACAAAACCTTTTTCTCCTTACTTGTTTCTCACTCACATGCACACACACACATTCAACGGATCCACGTGTGCCCATACACGATGACATAGGCTCATGCACACACGCTCAAGCAAAAATGACAGAACGGACGCATAATCAGTATGTGGCGCAGTTTTTAACAGTCATCCGCCTGCTTAACACAATGACACCACCCCATTAATCCAGGTAGGCTTCAGACCTCCATCCTCAGGTGCGAATTCGAGGACTATAGCGTCCTCTACGTCACCCAATTTGGAGCCTCAGAGAAGTGTCTCTGATGAAGCCTCCCCTTAACCAGAACCCCCCTTTTCATGTCCCTTTTTTGTCTTTATTGTTTTCTCTTTATCCTCTTGGAACCCAATGTTCAGCCTCCGGTAAACCTCCAGTAAGTCTCACAGCTATTAACCCTTTGTGAGGACCTTGTTACCAAAATAGGTCAGTTTGTTACCTGAACAAGTCTTACTCTCTTTTCTCTTGTTCTGCGTTTCTTCACTTTTTTCTCTTAAAAAAATTCTTGACCCGTCTATCCTTGCTTTTGACTGGTAGGATCAATTATTCTCTTTTTAGAATCTCGGATTAGTCAGTCAGAATCCACAGCCACAATTTCATGATATATCCAATATGCAGTATTTATAAAGTTTACTGCTGTAACGAATCACAGATGAGTTCAATGATCAGGTTAAGGAAGGAAGGACGACTTTTCCAAGTGCAGTCTGCTCAAATAGAATTTAATTCTGTCAGCAAGGATACAGGAGTCACACAGCTGTGGGTTCTCTGCCACCCATCTGCAGGCAGGTGATACCGCAGAAGAACCCCGATCGTTATCACACATATGATTATAAAGGTGTCAGGGGCGGTTACAGTTGTCCTTCACGTCCTTATTTGGTGTTGATTATTGCCATGGCTGTTACTATCTTCTACCCAGTCGCTCGCTCCAGACATCCTGCGAGACGGTCGGCATGACCTGTCTTCTCTTCTTCTCCATGGGCAACCCCTCTCTCGTGCTCTCTTGTCTTGTCTTCAGGCATCCAAGGCCTTCCTAGATGCCACCTGTTGCCTTCTGGTCCCCTTGTTTTTGTGGTAACCCGCTCTTCTGCTGTGCTCATGCACTTCTTCGTAAACACCTGCACCATCGTGCAGGAAATGATTCACACAAGGACACAGCGTCTCTTCTTTAAGGATTATTCTAAATTACTTACTTACCACTATCATGGTAAAAGAACACCTTTAAGTTAAATATTTCTTCACTACTACGCTATAAGAGCACTGATAAGCTAACATATTCCTTCAATTATACACTGGCAGCTGCTGAGGATGAAGCGCTGCAAACATAAACAAAGGAGTTGGAAGGGTGGCAGGATCCAAGCTAGGCTAAAGGCTTGCCGCTTCAGTTCAGTGGTACCATCTCTCCTTCTTTCCAATGTCTTGTCCCTTGTCAACAAACTAGACAAGCTACAACTGCTAAGAGGAACACTCAGAGAGTGTAGAGACTGTTCCATGACAGCATGTCAGACGCTGCCATACAGCTTGAAGGGATGTCGGTGTTTTGAGCGGACAGAGAGGCAACTAGTAGCGTCCCAGGCAGACAATGTTAACATTGAGTAGTGTGCTGAGGTGGTAACCAGCGACATCTCAAAGTGTACAGAGGATGTCATTGTAGTCATGACCTTCACTGCACATGGCAACCAAAAACCCAGATAACATCCTTGGACCTGTGCTCAAAGCCTGTGCTGGTGAGCTGGAAGACCTCCAAACAGAAATCTTCCACCTTTCCTTCAGTCAGGTTATCGTCACCACATTTTTCAAAGAATCCACAGGAGTACCTGTGGCAAAGAAATCAGTTATTTCCTGTCTGAATGACTCGTGACTGTCGCTCTGACACCGATTTGTGTTGAAGTGTTTTGAATGACTCGTTAAACCACACATCAAAGGCAGCTTCCCCACAGCACTTGATCCGTTCAAGGTCACTTACCATCCAATTGCTCGACAGAGGATGCCAGATCTACCACCCTGCATTCAGTCATCACACATCTGGACCACAAGGACACCTACGCCAGAATCCAAAACATTGATTTCAGCTCAGCATTTAACACCATTGTTCCCCAGAAAATAATGGGGAAACTCCTCTTACTCAGCCTGAATAACTCCACATGTCTTGGGATTCAGGACTTTCTGTACGAGAGACCACAGAGGGCCCGCGTCAGAAGGAACATCTCCAAATCCATAACACTGAGCACTGGATATCCTCAAGACTCACTGTACTCAGTCCACTGTTGTTTACACAACTGACATATGATTGTGATTGTTTATCCTGAAATGAGGGGATCCAGATCATCAAGTTCACGGATGACACCACAGTGGTGGGACTCTTCCGTGGCAGTAAGAAATCAATGTACAGGAAGGAAGTTAAACACGTGGAGGGCTGGTGCAGAGTGTACAACCTGCTGCTCAACATGGACAAGATGAAGGAGATATTCCAGATTATTCATTTGTGCTATCATGTGTCTCAGGGATGGATGATGTATGCATTTGTGGGTGCTTGTATGGGGGAGGGGGCACAGGGTGTGCGTCTGATGTGTTGTTTTGAAGTCCCAGAGAACCGTTGTCTCATTTTGCCTGCAGTACCTGGCATGAATTGCAGAGTGACAATAGTGCTTCTTGAGTTTTTATTCTTGAACGATCTTTGTCAAATTTTGTTATGAATACAGCATAATATCAGCAAATTCGACCACTGTATTTAACCCATGAGGGATTACCCATGAGCATGAGGCAGCTACTGAGCAGTGCCGGGGTTCGGTGTCTTACCCAACAACACTTCGACAAGGTAGGAGGTGCGTGGGGACCAAACCAGGAATGTTTGGATCCTAGAAGGGCTGCGAAAGAGGACTTCTGCCGAGGACTTCCTCATCTTACTGGGGAACTTCAATGCTCACCTGGGCAGCGTCAGTGAGACCGAGAAAGACGTGATTAGGAGAAACAGTTCCCGTTGTGATTGGGTTTCTGTGGTCTTAATGGACTGCCCATAAAAAACACCATGAAGTCACTGGAGCGTTTCGACCTTAGGCATCTTTGCTCCCTTGTCGAACCAGCATTGGACCCCCTGCAGTTTACATACCAGCCCCATATTGGAGTGGAGGATGCCATCATCTTCCTGCTGCACAAAGCTTGCACTCAGCTCGAGGAGGCAGGCAGCATTGTGAGAGTCATGTTCTTTGACTTTTCCAGTACTTTTAACACCATTCGACCTACTCAAGAGTAAGCTACTGGACGTGTAGGTGGATACTCCACTGGTGGCCTGGATTACTGACAACCTCACAGGCCGGCCACAGTATGTGGGTCTGCAGAAGATCGTGTCTGACACGATCATGAGCAGCATGGGGGACGAGACGGTCCTGGCTCCCTTCCTGTTCACACTCTACACCTCTGACTTCAGCTTCTGCTCACAGTCCTGTCGCCTGCAGAAGTTCTCAGATGACTCTGCCATCGTGGCCTGTACCAGCGGAGGCCAGGAGGTACAAGAGAGTGGTGGACAGGTTCTTGGAGTGGTGTCAACTGAACCACCAGCAACTCAACACAACAAAGACGAAGGAGTTGGTGGTGAACTTCAGGAAATGGAGGACCTGTCCAAACCCCATCTCCATCAACGGGACAGATGTGGAAGTTGTGGATGAGAAAAAGTACCTGGGTGTCCATAAAGATAATAAACTAGACTGGACTAAAAACACAGATGCCATATACAAGAAAGGTCAGAGACGCCTGTTCTTTCTCAGGAGACTCAGGTCTTTCAGCATCTGCAGAGCCATGCTGCAGATGTTCTATCACACGGTGGTGTCAAGCATGATCTTCTATGCTGTTGTGTGCTGGGGCAGTAGGCTGAGGGCAGCTGACGCTAACAGACTAAAAAAGCTGCTCAGGAAGGCCGGCTCCGTCCTGGGAGTTGAACTGGACTTGTTTGTGGAGGTGTCTGAGAGTAGGATGCTGAGGAAGCTGCTCAGTATCAGGGACAACGCCTCTCACGCCTTGCATGCTATACACAAGTCCTACCAGAGCACCCTCAGCCATAGACTGAGACCACCAAGAGGACCACAGAACACCGCAGAAGGTCATTCCTACCTGTGGCTATCAAACTTTATTACTCCTCCCCTTTCTCCAAGATGGGAAGGCACAGCAATAAATCAAAAGTATGTTTTGAGTGAAAAGAAAGAATGCATGTAATGTAATGTTGGAGCCTTCCAGCAAAAGAATTTCCTTCGGCATCAATAAAGTTCTGTTCTATTCAATTCTATTTTATTCTGAAAAAACTAAAACAGCATTTTTTGATTATATATTGATTGAAAAAAATACTGTCTTTTTTTAAACGGATTTGTAATGTCTTCAAAAACATTTTCCAAGCTTTCTGGTTGCTGACTTTGTACTTTTGGCAGTTAAACCTTCCAAGTCTCTAAAGAAATCAATTTTTGTTCTTTTGGTGAACTATTTTTATACAATGTTTGCAGAATATTGTTTTTACTAAAATTACCAATGTAATTAAAAACTGAACAAAAAAGCTTCCAATACATTGATTTAATAAATTTATCTGTAGAGACACCTTTTTTCTCATAACTAACATTAATAAATAGGGGGGGTAGAATCCTTTTTTGACGCTTTTTTCTTTTACCATTCATGTTGCTTGTAAATTAGAAATCACGTTACTCCACTGATGCAGCACCCTGAAAATAGATGCTTCTCCATGTTCGTCGAAAAATGAAGGGAAAGGGGTGCCTAATGACACTGCGTTGAATAAAAAAAAATAAAAATAAAAAACTCTCCCACTCAGTTAAAAGTCCTTTCGAAAATTTGCGTCAAATGCACGTGTGTGAGATGAAAATACTGTAGCCCATTGCAGTGTTTCCAAACCAATTTTTGAGCCCCAGCACATATTTTACATTAGAAAAATGTCATTGCACACCTCCAAATAGATATCTAAAACAGGTTTTTATGAAGTAGAATGAAACTGCATTATCAATTTACTTACTCCGTGTGAAATCTGGCCCTGTATGGCACTGTTGGACAGCATTTCCCTGCACACCAGGCATAACCGAGTCGGCTCGGTTGGTTCCCCAGTAAAAGTGAATCAATAAGCAATATAAATTTCATTTTATTGTCTTGAGCTCACCTTTTTTACTTTCTTGTGACCACTACTCAACCGGGCCTTCACCGGGGTAAGATAAGATAAGATAATACTTTATTGATCCCCATAGGGGAAATTCAAGTGTTGCAGCAGCAACATTAGAGGAGAAAAAAAAAAAAAAAAAAAAAAAAAAAAAAAAAAAAAAAAACACAAAAAAAAAAACAAAATTTTTC
>CAAKHD010013357.1:146702-159011 GCA_901007705.1 Fistularia tabacaria | reverse complement strand
AAAAAAATAAAAAAAAACTTTTTTTGACCCCAAAGGGGAAATTAAAGTGTTGCAGCAGCAAAATTAAAGAGGGAAAAAAAAAAAAAAAAAAAAAAAAAAGGAAAGATAAATACACACATATGAAGAACACGTAATGTTCTTCAGGACCCAAGGGTCCTGATTGAGTACTTTTTTCTTTTAAAATATGTATCCATCGCATATCACTGCCGCTGTCTCAGTCGAAGCATCACAAATTACTCTGCTGTTTGAGCAGCAGCACGTCGATACACAGGTTAATTCACTACCTGTTGCCATCTAGTGGAAAATCATTGAACTGTTCTGCCAGTCACTGCATGCTGCCAACATAGATAGACATACGAAGACACATTATTTGCATTGAATAATAATCATTCTAATAATCATTTTGGGAAAAAAATTCTTTTAAGAAAACTTTTAAAGAAATCGCAAAAACAAATTTTTGACACAAACACAAGAGCCGCATGAAACCAGGCAAAAAGCAGCAAGTGTAGCAAAACTACTTGGAATTTTGATGTATTTTCTGAGTGTAACTACCTTTTGATTCCAGATATTGTGTTTGCATCACTAATCAACATTTGCGCCTCAGCTAGGTCAAATATACATAGAACCCCAAATTTGTTTAGGGTTGATCTATTCAGAGATCAAGATAAAACATTTCAAAGATTATCTTTCTGTTCCTCCTGATATGTTTTGCTTTTCCTTGAAATAAGTTCTATGTCTTCACAGTATTTCTTTTCTTCCAGTCCTGTACAAAACAAGGAAATGGTACTGGCTTGATATGTTGGGTCCATAAATTATTATTTCTTTAATTTTAAGATGTAACCACTGTATTGTGACAGAATGTATGTCCAGACTTGTGGTACAATGTACATCCAAACAGAGTGAATCTGGAGGGTGTGGAGTAACATGGGAACTCAAGCTCCCATGATCCCTTGCGAGTTTAGCACACACGGCATGTTAGAATAACGGATCGGCAGCGTCGGGGCTGGGGGATTGTTTACCTGCCGTAGCAACTGGATGTTAATAAAGTATAAGTTTATTCAACACGCCTCTACTGTTCATCCATAATGGAACAGACATAACTAAGGGCACCTGTTCATTGCTACTACGTACAACAGCATGATCTGTTTACATGGAGCTGGTCAAAAACCAGAGAGAACAAGCCAGTGGGAGTAGGGTTCCTAATATGACAGCCCTGAGCAGGAGCGAGAGTTTTAACCGTCGTGAAAGACAGATCAGCCTCAAACAATACTGACATACTGTATGTCTGGAGGAAAATGTGCTGTGGATTTCCAAGTTGTTTAGAGCCATGCCATTCGACAGATCAAGATCCAATTTATGTCCATGCTCATGTGTGGGCCAAGTCAAAGACTGAACTTGGTCATAAAAGTCAATGATGTTAAAAAAACTCTTTCACAGCAAGACAACATACATCGTGATAAAAATCCCCAACTATGAGAACATGATTATAATTTGGCATCATTTCAGCCAGGAAATCAGAAAAGTCACGCAGAAAATCATTGCTATATATTTTATATATAGCAGCAACCAGGATAGGGTTACAACGACACGCCTCAAAGTAGAAGACATAACACACTGCTTACACTTAAGAGTTCTTTTTGGAGATTGCTGCTGTCCCCCCTCCCTCCTGGCTTCCACGTGTTTTGTTTGTTGTTCTTTTATAAATGGTCTGCAGCATTGTTTGAGCTAATTAAATTAATTGTTATTCAACCCCAGATGGAAGCAAACTTCTTGCTGTGTCACCTACTATCAACCTAGACAAATGCCGTTCCTCCTCTGACCATAACCCCTACTCACAGCTTGTGTCCTAGTCGTGTAATAACACACAATCATCACACGTCCCTCTCTTTAAGGTAAAAAATAAAATTATTGACAAACAAATCACATGTTTCATTTACCCTAACTACTATTATTCTACTACTATTAGCTTTAGCCAATATAATCCTACTACTATTGCAACTACTTTAACATTCTCCAAACATGTCATGCCTGGGTGACATCTTGCTTAGGTTCTTTCTGACAATAGCGACTATTTGATGATGGTCAGTTTTCACATTGAATGTGGATAGGCCATATATGTAGCTGTGGATCCACTCTAGGCCAAACACGAATCCCAGGCATTCTTTTTCCATTTGAGCATATCTGCATTCAGTCGCTGTCATGGACCTGGGTGCATAGGCCACTGGTTTCCAATGCTCACCTTCAGCTTGTAGTAGTAGTACTGCACCAATGCCAACCTTTAAAGGTCATATTTTGATGTCCTTGATGAAATATTTCAGGGCCAAAGATGATGCCGAAGCAATATCTACCAAAAGGTGTGTTAAAGTTGCAATATATGGTGCTACTTTCATCTAGCTTTACCCCCAGAAACCTTAAAATGCACCATGCTTTTCTTTCGCACCATGAAGTTGACCCAGTCAGTTGGCATTCAACCTTCTTTATCATATCTTCTGACTTCATCCCGTCAAGCTCTTTCTTGAGATGGTCTCTCAGAGGTGTTGGAGTGCAGCATGGACCAACCGTGGTGCTGTGTGTTTACTTTGAGTTGTTTTTTGTATGTGAATCGTAATACACAAAACCCCTTGAACACGTGTAAAGCTCTGCACAATGTGGTCAATAGAATCTCTTGGTGCCTGGATTGCTGTGATTCACCCTTTTTACCAGCTTCAGATTTTCACAGGCTTTGTCACCCATCAGTGACTCAAGTCCCAAGCCACAACAGAAAAAGCGAAGGTGCTGCACTTTCCTCTGTATTTTTGGTTTGTCTCTCATTGCTTTAATGTCAGTCAGGCTGGTAAGGTTTGCTTTTGCACCAGTATCCAGTTTTACTGTGGTTAGTCTCCCATTTATTTTCCAGTAATGCTATCCATTTTTCTTCTTCCAGCATTAATTTTGTTTTGTTGCTCATTTTGACGGTTTACAATACCATAGAAATGTTTCACTTAAATCAATTTCTTCCACAATGTTTGCAGTTTTCCCTTTCTGCCCCTCCTTTCTTTTTGAGAAGCAGTGTCTCATAAAGTTGTTCTGTCCATGACAGTTGGAGCATTGCTTACCGAAGGCTGGACACTGCCTTGGCTTGTGCAGGTTATGTCTTTCTGTCTGTCCATCCTCAGTTTTGTGATGGTCTGTCACTCAGGTTTGCCGAGCTCCCTGCCATTTCGCCAAACATTCTCACATACAGCTGGGTTAGTTGCAGTTGCAGTTCACTTGCATGACATATCCCTATGGCTGCTTCCAGGGTGAGCTCAATCTCTCTTAGAAGCCTTCTTTGACCTTTTTATGTTCCGCACCAAACACAATCAGGTCCTGGATCATGGAGTCTGTTCATGTGGCAAAGTTATATATCCGAGCTTTTAGATTCAGGTCAGTCAGAAAGCTATCAAAAGGTTCACACTGTTGTTGTTTCTGAGAGCGAAATACATATCTCTCATATTATTCATTCTTCTTATGAGAGCAATGAGGATCAAACTTACTCAGCAACGCCCAGCTTGTCTTTATCAACCGCTATGTCATACACAAATGTGTTGTATACTTCAATGGCTCATGAGCCTGCTTTTGTTAGTAGCAAAGCTACCTTTCTGCCCAGTGTCTGGCTGTGCATCAAGCCCCATGGCCTTGATGTACAGCCCAAACTGTTGCTTGAAGCTACTCCAGTTGCTGTTGACATTCCCAGTTTGCTTCAAAGTCTCTGGTGGTTTCAAATCCATGTTGCTTCTAACAACTTAGTACGCTTGTTAGCCGTTAGCCTGTTGGCCACTGTACTTGATGTTTTCTCTGGCTCACCGTGGAATTTACTTTTCATCCCAGTTATGTAGCGGTTTGTTTTACTCTCGGTACCATGTTTAATCGTGCTTTCTTTTTTTTGAGGAATTGAGGCATTTTTGGTTTAATTAAATGAATTTTCATTCAACCCTAGTCAGAACCAATTATCTTGCTGTGTCATGTACTATCAATCTAGAGGAATGCTGTTCCCGCTCTGTCTCAAGCCCACACTGACACCTTTTGTCATAGTAGTGTAGTAACACACAATCATCACACTGCGGAGTATCAAATAACAACCTCTCACAAAGTTGTCAGTGACAGATTGCCAGCCACACACCAAGACCATCTTGGATGTCCCTCAGCAGGCACTGGAATGTTTTCTGGCTGAGTGTGGAGGATGTCTGTATGTGCCAATTTTTTCTTAGAACAAAAACCCTGAAAATCCAGAGTACATAGCAGGAGACAGAGCTGCGGTCCTACGCACGTCACTTTGTTTCCAGATCAGTCATCCACCCATTGTTCCCCATGATTGTGTCTGTCAGGCGCCATGGTGGCCATGGTGGTTAGGGCTTCTGCCTCACAGCATGGAGGATGCTACTTTGATTCCCACGGGGGTCCTTTCTGTGGAGTTATGTGTTCTACATGTGTCCCCGTGGTTCTCCACTTTCCTCCCAGAGTCCAGAAAGGCTCCCGCATCCCTGCGACCCAGACTGCAGCATAATTTAGATGATGGATGAATGGACTGTGTCTCTACTCTGTCCAATTCATCTGTATACATTATAAGAGGAGTTTTACACACAAAAAAAAACTAACACCTCCACTACAGCAGCTGGAAGTAGAAATTGTAGAAGAAAACAAACATGGCTTGCTGAAGAGAACATCTATCATCTTAAGCTGTGTTAGTAAACAATCAGACGACAACATTGATGTAGTCTGCCGAACCAAAAACTGTCTCTTTACAGGTGAATATTTGAGCTTAAATGAGTCCACTCCTCCCACCCATATTAATAAGCATATCCCCTGAAATTACTCAGCTATCGAGGCTGATACCTTCCATTCAGGTTTATTGACCAGTTACTAACCTAAAATTAACTATAGCTCATATGAAATCCTCTTTCTAAGTCGTTCACATACGGACAGGAAAAAACAACAGCCAATCCTGCTCGTCATAATTTACCGTGCTCCTGGCCCATACTCTGAAATTCATATACGATTTTTTCATAGTTTATTTCAAAGTTAGTTCTTTAAAAGGGAGAAAATGATTGCGAGCAATTGTAATATTCATGTAGACAAGGTAGGGGGAAACTATGCCCATGGGCCATATACAGCTGGACTTTAAATTTCATTATGATTCAATCTAATTTATTTTACCTCTTCCCTGAAATACCTGCGTTCCCCCAATAAAAGGGGCACCGCTCATGCATAGACCTTTGTTGGGGATGTGGCCTATTTCTTTCATCTTTCTGCTTTGGCCTTAAAGCCCTTCTATAAAAATGAGCAGATCACTGAAAAGAAAAGTGGACAGTGAGTGCCAAGTGTTTAATAAGGAGTACACAATAAATACCTTTTTACTGAAATCTGATCAACAGCTGTATGAATGATTTGCCAAGAAAATGTTGCGGTTTTCAAAGAATACAATATTTGCCATCACTTTGCCATTTACTATTGACTTTGATCACACTTGACCTTGTCAACATGTGGTATATAAATTACACAATTATTGGTCCACCCACACAACATCATTTTATCAGACCATTTTCTGATATCTACTTAATTTTTATTGGAGGATTATGCGCCAGTAGACAAATATATCTACATATAACATTGTCGTGGAAATGATTCTATTGCTTGTCCGGCGAGGCACAAAAAGTAAAACAAATATTGAATCCGAGAAGAGTCTATCTATTCTATTTACCTCAGCGGATGCATCTGAACCCATGGAAAGCACAGGACAGGAAGAACACTCAACATTTGGACTTATGGACTTGTCTGGAAGACAGATAGCTGTTAAAGCAACGGGCATCTTCTTCATATAGGTACGTACTACGATTTTGACTTATCGGTCGCACACAAGTACTTTTCCACTGAGAACAAGATATTTTCTACCGCATAGACATGGGTTCAGATAATAAGCATAGTTTCACACAGAATAGTAAAGATATAGATTTACATAAAATATTTTCACAACAATTATCAGATGATGCTATTCTGAAATCTAAGGATATGAATCCATCGGCCCTTAATCCACAATTGAAAATCAATTGAGCAGATGTCTTCCTGAAAAAACCTTTAGCTTTTCCTGTATTGGTCACTTTGTTCATAGTGTGATCCTTCAACCACAATGGAGTCTGTTGACCCTCTAAAAATGATTACAAAATAAAGAAAATCTGAAACATGGTGCTACATGGTGCAACCTGGAAACCTGAAAACTGAAACAGATAACCCCAAAACTTGAAGAAAATGGCATTCTACCAAATTGGAAAAATCTTGCATAGCCTGGCAAAGTAGCCTATTACCATTCAGGAAGGTCCCTCACAATAATACAGTTTACTTTCAGTTTCTTAAGCTTCTTTTTTCTTAAACCGGGCAAAGAGTGGCATGTGCCTCGCACCCCGCAAGTTGGCCTGGCCTGGTATTGAGTGAAGGTCAGAGGGAGCTGCATTATGCCTTTTTAGATCTAAAAAATATCATGTGACAGGTGTCGAGGGAAGAACTATGGTATTGTTTGGGATTTAATACACACCTACGGGTGCAACCTAGACACATCATCAGTAATGTAACCAAGGGTCATTGGGTGTTTCGAGTCTTTCAATATCAGGCAACCTCGCCCAGGTGGCCCAGCTGGGAGTGATCAGTCCCCAGCTAGTGTCTTGTGTGACCCACGGATCTCGCTTCTTTATCCACAACCATCTTGGCGCCTCCTCAGCAGGGTCTGTGATGTTTTGATGGCTTTCATGTGGTGGAATCCCCTTATTCCCAGCACACTGAAAGCCCTGCAGAGTGACTGGTCTGTGAATCCTTGGCATCCAACCTGGATGGGGTTGGACTGAGCCTTCCACCGGTTGCGCCAGCATTCACCTGCAAGCCCCTCATATTTGGCCCTCTTCCTCTCAAATGCCTCCTCCATCCGGTCTTCCCAGGGCTCAATTAATTCTAGCACCACTACCTGCCTTGATTGCCTTGTTGATTCTGACATGAGGACCTTGTGTAGCCTCAGTGTGGTCACTGTGATGGTGTCAGGGAATTTAAGCTGCCTGCCAAGGTCCGCTTTCAGCTGCCAGTCAGGAAGTCAAGAGTGGCTGAGAAGCATTCTAGACTGATGCAGTACATGTATGATAGCTGTGAGACTGTGTTAAGGTGTACTTTTGCCAGAGGAGCAACTCTGTTTTGTGACAGGGAAGTTCAAGGTTCACATGGGGCTACATCAAGAATCAGCTCAAATCCCCCTCTTGTTTGCAATGGGGATGGACAGGCTGACAGATGAGGTTTGAAAGGAATCTCCATTGACTTATGATCTTTGCACATGGCATTGTGATCTGTAGTGAGAGCAGGGAGGGGGTAGAATAAATCTTAAGAGGTGGAGGTAAGCTCTGGGAAGGAGAGGAATGAAGGCAGCATCCAGCATTCATATATGTGTGAATGAGGGGGACCCAGGATGATTATTGAGGCTACAGGGAGAGGAGATAAAGATGGAGGATTTTAAATACCTAGGGTCAACAGTTAGAGCCATGGAGAGTGTGGGAAAAAAGGTGAAGAAATGTGTGCAAGGAGGTTGCAACTGATGGAGAAAAGTGTCAGGGGAAATGTGTGATAAAAGAGAATCAGCAATAATGAAAGGAAAGGTGCACAAGACAATGATGAGTCCAGCAATGATGTATGGCGTAGTCTAGTAACATTAAGGAAAAGACAAAAAGCAGACCTGGAGGTAGCAGAGATGAAGATGTTGAGGTTCTCTTTGAGAATGATGAGGATGGATAGAATCAGAGTCCATCAGACGGAGAGCACATATTAGATGTTTTGGAGATAAGATCAGAGAGGCTTGACTGACTTGGTTTTGATATGTACACAGGAGAGATAGTAAATAATTGCACAATTGCACAATTCATTGTGGATTGAAAAAAATTGCCTGAACATTGTGAATTTGGGACTCACCTGCAAGATGCACTTAGGGATAGGTTGGTCTCTGGCCTCAATAGCGAGTCCATACAGAACAGGCTATTAACAGAGGCTGACCTCAACCACAAGAAAGCAGTGGAAATCGCCATATCTATGGAGAGAGTGGCAAGGGAGTCCCAGCAGCTTAGCAGCTCCCTGAGGGTGAATGGAGTTTCCTTCTCATCCATGCCAGGGAGGAAATGTACCAGATGTGGTAGGACAAACCATTCTGAAAGTGACTGCTTTACAAGGACCAGAGTTGCCACCGCTGTGGTAAGACAGGCCACATCTCACGCACATGCAAAGAGAACAAGCCAAGAAATAAAGCTGGAACCACAATGTGTGAGAGGAAAGACAACAAATGGAGGGAAAATTCAAAGAGACAGACATAAGCTGAGTGACAAAGATACCTGTGTTCTCTGTGTTCCCGACATCTTCTGACGCAGATGTCAGGAACACAGAGAGCAAATGCTGCACCGCAGGATAACCCAGGCTCTGCAGTTATATGGGTCAGGCCAGAAGTCGAGGGACAGACAACCAAGATGGAACTAGACACAGGTGCAGCATTGTCATTAGCTCAGAGAAACTGTATAATGCACAATTCAGCCACATTCATATGCGCCACACACACATCCTGCTGAAAACATGCACTGGCCAAGTCATTGCCCCAGTAGGGGTGGTGAAAGTTCGGGTACAGATGAATAAATAAAGTGCATGGCTCTCCCATATGTGCTCAAAGGTAACGCATCCCCCCTATTTGAGACTGAGTGGTTGAGAAGTGCTAGACTGAATTGGAGAGCAGTAGCATCAGCCAAATCCATTCATCGCATGCAAAGAGATGACACCTCAAGAACAGTTCTAAACAGCCAAACTGATGTGTTCAGAGATGAGCTGCGAACTTTAAAGGACTTTGAGGTAGCGCTGACACTCAAGCCGGATCATCACCCCAAGTTCTGTCAGGCGCAGGTGGTCTTTTATGCGCTCAGGCCCAAGGTGGAGGACGAGCTGGAGCGCCTAGAGCAGCTAGGAGCGTTTTCCCCAGCGCAGCTCAGCAAATGGGCCTCCCCCATCGTGTCCCATCAAAAAGAAAAAGGGGGGATATAAGCATTTGCAGGGATTTCAAAGTGACCATCATCCCTGCACTCTGTGCAGAACATTATCCTATCTCCAGGATGGCAACTGCACTCCATCAGTCCCCTGCATGCATTATTACACAAGGGCATACAATGGAAATGGACCCAGGCGTGCGTAAAAGCATTTTTTGCACAGCAAAAGAGCAGCTCCTCTCAGATAGAGTGCTCACTCATTACAACCACAAACAGCCAGTTTCCCATGTTATGCCTGGTGGTCAAGAGAGGCTAATAGTGTTCGCATCCAGAACCCTTAGCAAAGCGGAGCAAAACTACACTCAGATGGAACAGGAAGGCCTGGGAATCATATTTGGCATGCGCAAATTCCGTGCCTACCTCTATGGCCGCCATTTCACCCTGCTTACAGACCACAGGCCACTGACAACTATATCAACCCCCAGCAAGGCTACTTCATCTATGGCAGCTGCCAGACTTCAGCAGTGGGCCCTCATGCTTACAGCACAATTCATTACAGGAATGCAGCTGAACATGGAAATGCAGACAGCCTCTATCACCTGCCCCTGCAGGTGGTTCACAAGGAAAAGCTGGGTTAGTGGATAGGGTGATGGTACATCACCTAGACACGCTGCCGTTGTGCAGCACGGCCATTCGCAAAGAGACAAGGTATGACCCAGTACTCGCTCAAGTGATGGACAGGGTACTCTCAGGGCAGTTCCCCATGACAATGGGGCAGTTCCCCATGACAATGCCCTGATGCCCTTTTACTCATGGAGAGATGAGCTCACCGTGGTGCAGGGATGCCTTCTTTGGGCTAACCGGGTGATTGTCCCCCCAAGACTTACGCCACAATTGCTGAAAGAGCTGCATGCAGGGCACCCTGGGGTAGTGAAAATGAAAGCCATCAATTGGAGTTATATCTAGTGGCCGGGGATTGATGCTCAGATCGAACAGCAGGCTAAAGTTTGCGATTCATGTCAGCGCAACCAGAAGATTCCCAGTCTCTCTCCACTGCACTGTTGGCCATGGCCAGGAACTTAGTGACAGCAAATACATGTGGATGCCCCCCCTTTTGAGGGGCATATGTTTCTAATGGTAGTTGATGTCCACTCAAAGTGGCCGGAAGTACAGTTGATGGATTCCACCAAAACTGCTAAGACCATTCAGGCTCTTCAGGGTTTGTTCAGCCGTCACGGATTGCCTGAAGTTTTGGTCAGTTATAGCAGCCCACAATTCATTTCAAGTGATTTTTCAGTTTTTCTTGAAGCAAATGGAGTGAGGCACATGTACTATGAACCATTTAACCTAGCCACAAATGGACAGGTGGAACGTTTTGTGCAAACGCTGAAGGGCTCGTTTAAAGCAGAGCTTTTATTACTGTCTCACATTGCTTCCCTCTGTCCCCCCTGTTATTCAAGCTAGAAGTTTATCAAGAACGAGAAAAAACTTAAATGGAGGAGACTTTGAACATAACCTTCAATGTTTTTCTGTGACTTGGCTAGACATGTCACAAACACTGGTGTCATCAATTAGCTTTCGGTACAACATTGTGCATGTGTGTCACATTTACTTCAAATGAGTTACACACTGTGTTGACATTTCTTTATTGCATGTATTAAAGCCTTTGTACCCTTTCATTAAAGAGAATCCGGGTCCTGTTGTGGACTGGTCGGCTCAGGTACAGAAGTAATTGAGTAATTGAACCCTGAGCACACTAAGGATTTTAAACCAATAAGTGGAATATCATAATTGTGTGGTAATAATTTTCTTTATTAATTACTTTGTCTGCATTTTACAGCCTGGCCCTGAATTCACTTAAATCTTCAGGGTCACAGTAGTACCTACCACAGCTCCTCGGGGTATGTCTGAAATGTAAGAACTTCCAAATGTATGAATTAGAAGAGTTTTATGAAGCTTGACAACCAAATCCTGTAAATAAAGGGAAAAATAGTGGAATAATCCAATGTCATTGCAAAGAGATTACAAACATTCTACGATACTCCACGATACCTCCACGATAGCAAGGATTTGCCAATATAAAAATGACGTGATAGAAAACATAATGGTGTAATAAGCCAATTTTTTTTTTTTTGTTTAGCCTTTTTTTTGGTGCAACATCCTGAAATGTCCGACACGGGATAACCACCCTCTACTCCAGAGGTCCCCAAACACTGGGCCATGAAATGGGACCACTGGTCCTTGGACTGTTTGTTATCGGGCCACAAAGAGAGAATTAAGTTGCTTAATTTGCACAGATTTAATTTTCATTCGTCTTCTGGGTCTTTTATCATGAAAAGTTGCCCATGCTGCCCCTATCTCACTCCTGCATTTGACTCAGTCATTGGGTTTTTCCAGTTATCAGTAAGTCGGCAAGCTAATCTTTATAAATGTCCCAAGAGCTATATCAATCTGCTATATCAATAAGACAGTGGAACTCAGTATCTCAGTGGGCCAGCAAAAAGAGTGCTGCACTGAAATTAAGTACCAAAAGTCCTCACTGCGGACAAATCACAACAGGTGAATCACACACTCTACACACATTCTGCATGATATGCAGTTAATGTGCTATTGAATTAAGCCATAAAACCCTCTTAACATCCAACATCATTCCTTTGTAAGGTGGGGTTTTCTGCAGTGACATCAACAAAAACAAGATTACAGGGTAGACTGCACATAAGGAATGCACTTCAACTGTCATTGTCGAAAATGGCCCCCAGATAGGGTCGTCAATTGCAGGGAAGTTCTGGGCACCCATCGATTCTGCATTATGGTGAGTAGTTATTGGTGATGCAGCCTCAAGGCGGCACAGGCCAGTGACTCCCGGAGCCGGTCCCAAATCCGGATAAATGCAGGGTTTCAGGAAGGGCATCCGGCGTAAAACTTTTGCCAAAACTAAATATGGGAATTGAACCTAAGAATTTCTTACTGGATCTGTCGAGGCCCAGGTTAACAAAAACCGCCATTGGTGCCAATAATCTACAGGATACCAGTGGATATTGGGTTACTGTGGGTTGAAGGAGAGGAGGAAGGCGTGTTCGGAAGCAGAAGAAGCATGATCCTCCACATGGTCCTTCCAACCCTATTACCCACCTCTGTCCCTCTCTCTCTCTCTCTCTCTCTCTCTCTCTCTCTCTCTCTCTCTCTCTCTCTCTCTCTCTTTCTATATATATATATATATATATATATATATATATATATATATATATATTTTTACATATCACGACGCACAGCCCATATGTGTGGTGTGTCTGTTTCAAAAAAA
>CAAKHD010013357.1:129702-146682 GCA_901007705.1 Fistularia tabacaria | reverse complement strand
TCTTCCTCCCCCCCTCTCTCCCCCCCTCTCTCTCTCTCTCTCTCTCTCTCTCTCTCTCTCTCTCTCTCTCTCTCTCTCTCTCTCTCTCTCTCTTTCTATATATATATATATATATATATATATATATATATATATATATACATTTCTACGTGTCTACATTTTTTGAAGAGAGTGATCTAGACCTACTGTACATGTCATGAAACAACTCTGTTGTGATTGGCGATATATAATTAAAATCTGACTTGAACTATTTACCAGCATGCATTCAGTCTCCACTACAGCCTTCCAAGACAGCTACTGGATCAACCTGAAAAGGTTTTAAATCAACAGCGGATAGTGTTACCTGCCTTTCTGACCAGAATGACCATGAAATATCAGTTTTCCCACACAATATTTATTCAGAGAAGAAATTCCCTTGTTGCAGGTGCTTGTATTTACACTGAGAATCCAGAGGAGATCACTGTTGTCATGCATTTGGATTAAATCAATGCGCTTTCACAAGGCCACAAAAGGACACATCGATCAAAGAGCTTTTTTTTCCGTGTTTCATGTTCAACTGGCAGACTCAAGAGAGAGGGAGAGCAATAGAGATGCAAAAAATATGTCGCTTTGAGTAGGTGAAGCTGTAAAACAGTCAATATTAAAATGCAGAGCTGAACCTCAGAGCCCATAAATTGTTTTATTAGTTAAAGGAAACATTGAAATTGGGCTTTGTAATCCCATTCAGCAATGAAAAATGAACCAAACCCACTAGAAGCAATATAATTAGCAAACATGTATAGTGATTATCTATGAAACAATCAATACCTCAGGAGCCAACTTTCTATGCACATCCACACATACAGAATATGTCTGATCCAAAATGCTTGGAATGGATCAAATGTTTTAAATTGAAATGCTGCAAAGCTGAAGTGTAACCCTGTCTTGATTTTCATATAAATGTCATTCTCAGAGATATATTGAAATATTTGAATTCTCTGTAAATTTAGAAGCTCATATCTGATGTAGTCAACAACTTCTGACTAGTGTCATTACTTTGTGGTCAAAAGTATCACTACACATTTTATTCATCAGCAACTGCTCCTATAAAAAGTCACTTTTACAAATGCTATGCTGATATCATTTCAACCTCTATGGAGTATTGCAAATATATGGTTGCGCTACTTACATGTGACAGTAATAAACATGTCAGTCACTTCATGCCTCATGAGATGTTAGCTTGGCTGCTGTAACAGAAACAAACATCATAAACCAGGTACAAAATGATCTCTGAAACAAACTGGCCAGTTTAGACCTACAGGAACAGTAACTCTGTCTTTCAATGTGAAAGGAGTTCACCTACACGATGTGTAGCAGAAGACTCCAGATCCTGAGTGATCTAGACCTGCCTAGTAGACCTACCGAGTAATCTCCAGATTTTGTGAAGATGTGCTACATCTTGAATTCACAATTTAGAGCTGAAAATTTAGAGAATAACCACCTTTTTTTTCATTTTGATCAGCATGAACGAGCTCTGATGCTTATCAGGCAGGATTAAAAGTATAGATAATGAAAGGAATGAAAATTCATCAATCATTTTACGGTAGATGAATGGACAATCTTTTTAATCTTTGTGTCAGGATCTGCTGCAGAGGTTTCCCTTGTAGTTACAATAGTTGCTTTCATTTCCTTTTCGAAAAGAAAAACCCTATATCATGGATGCAAGGGATTACTCTAACAAAATCAAAAAAATAGCATTGACAGGAAAAACACAGATTTTCAAATTTACACTTAAATACACACACACACGCAAACACACATATACATACGGCCACGTACAAAACATGCATCGACATGAGGTGTTTGAAAAAATATCCATTAGAATAATGCAAACACTAGTAAAAATATTGAAAACTGATACAAATAAATACTGAAAAACACATGAAATGTGACATACGTTGGTGAATTTGAGAAAAAAGTTGCAGCTCTAAACACACCCATATGCCATTACCAGGGCAGGCGAATTTATGGGATTTTTATGAAAGGATTTTTTTACTTGTTCAATTTTCTTCGATTATTTAGTGGATTGTTATAACCCATTATTAAAACCTTCCTTTACTTTTTTTCCAGATTTCAACAATTTCATCCCCTTTTTTCTCTATATGACAAATGTAGGAGGAAAGGGATTGAACCACGCATACACACAAACACACACGCATGCACATACTGTAAACACTCAAACACAGACCAGTCACTCCCTCTTGGTTGTCCATTGTGATCATCGGGTTGTCCGATGATAAGATCCCGCCTCTGCTATTTGTGACTGTTGCTGTGACTATAGAGTCCAATCCTTGATCTACACTGTCTGCCACAGTCAGTGCAGGTAAATCCACTGGTTAGGGTTGTAGATATGATGCTGGCTTCGTGTTTCCTTATGCATTTCTTCATCCGTCTCTCAGTGCGGTCCTCCTCAAGTCTCTGCACTCCTTGTTGGCAGAGACCTCCACCAGGTGGGTGGCTGCATCCTCCAGTTTGGTTGGCTTCAGGCTGCACTTCTTCATCAGGATTTTCAGTTGGTCTTTTTATCGCCTTTCTGGCCACCAGCAGAGCGGCAGCCCAGATGTAATTGGCCATAGAGAACTCTCCGTGGCAGGCGATATTTGGGCATGGCCAGCCAAGCGGAGTTGGTGCTGGTCGACTATGGCCTCGATGTTGACACAGTTGGTCTTACGGAGCATTTCTGTGTGGGGGACACGACCCCTCCAGGCTATACCCAGGGTGCGTTGTCGGCATCTGATGTGGAAGGCCTCGAGCATCCTTACGGGTTGTGTATAGAGTGTCCATGTTCACAGTTGTAGAGGAGTGTTGTTAGGACTACTGCCTGGTAAACAGATGTTTTAGTGTAGAGGTTAAGGTGTTTGTTCTGAAAGACCCTATGTCTGAGTCGGCCAAAAGACGATGATGCTTGATTGATCCGGTTTTCTATCTCCCTAGTATCTAAAAGATTCTGTAATTGCAAGGGGCTGGTTTGCGATGGTGAAGGTTGGTGGGTGAGGTTTGGGAGTAGCTGCCCGCTGGCACAGCACCTCTGTCTTTGCTTAATTTACAGAGAAACTGAGTTTGCCATAGGCACTTGCAGCAGCTTGAAGTGCTTCTGGTGAGTGGGCCACAATTGCACAGTCGTCTGCATACTGTAGCTCGATGATGTGTTCAGCGGTTACTTTTGTGACAGCCTGAAGCCTTCTGATGTTAAAAAGGTTTCCGTTTAGCCTGAAGTCCACTGTCCCCCTGTCCTTCTTGATTTTTTCACATAGCAACTGTGTCATAGATAGCAGGAAGATATTAAAGTACTGGAGCAAGGACAAAACCCGAACGCAAACCAGTACAGACCCTGAAAGGTTCAGATTCCTGGCCTCCAGTACTGGCAAGTGCCGACATCACATTATGGAACTGTTGAAGGAATGTAACAAATTTTCTTGTGCAACCAGATTTCAGGAGGATACTCCATAAGAGCTCCCTGTTGATTATGTCAAAAGCCTTTGACAGGTCAATGAAAGCCATAAAGAGGTCCTGGTTTTGTTCTCTGCACTTCTCCTGAAGTTGCCTTGCTTTAAAGACCATGTCCACAGTGCTTCTATTCCTTCTGAATCCAAACTGTGATTCAGGCAGCATTTGTTCTGAGATGTTATTCACCAGTCTGTGCAGCATGAGTTTGGCCAGGACTTTGCCAGCAACTGCAAGTAGTGAAATGTCATGGCTTTTGCCACAGATGGACTTTTCTCCTTTGCCTTTGTAGATGGTGATTATTTTTTCTGCTGTTTCTTGCTGTCAAATGTGTGCAATAAAGAGGGAGAGTGTGAGAGTCAAGAGGCAGCCTCCATGTTTGAAGATCTCCACAGGGGTGTTATCAGGGCCAGGGGCCTTGATGTTTTTCAGTGATCTTACTGCACATCTAACCTCCTCAAGAAAGTGAACCCTGCCCTACTTCCATCAGGGAGCCTTCATCTAGGAATCTGGTTTCACCAAGAGCAGTGATGTCGACATTGTAGCGGTTAAGTTCTGCTCCAGTGCGGTTCTCCTCTGAGGCCTGTCACTGACTCCATCATGGTCCAGGAGGGTTTGTATGTCCCACATAGCCAGTTTGAGAGGGATTATTTTTCTTCTTTTTATTTCAATCACCGGGTGGAATTTCCAGATAGTTGCAGTTCCCTACCCAGGTAGTTCTGAGTGGGCAATTTTTGGCCACCTTTTCTAGGCCCCTCCTCATTCAGGGTTAACAATTTGGCTCCTAAATAGGGCTGCTTAGACGCACAGGGGTCTGCTAGGAGCAGCTGCCACTCAACCCCAGCTGCTAACGACCATAGATAGCCCTGTACCGCTGGTGTACAGGATTCCGACCAGGAGCTTCCAGCGCATTCAGACCTTCTCCCGTCACCAGATATCCTTCTGCCACCAGACTTCGACCATTTCCGGTTGGTCTCACCGAGGCAGAGGTGGATACCTGCGCAAAGAGATTGTTTAGAGTGCCGCTGGGGATTCACATGTCCCAGCAGCACTTCTTCACTACAGGAGGGTGTGATCTGGTGGTAAGGAGGGCCCAAGACAACTGGCACTCTCTAGCAGTTGCAGGTGACTGCCAGAGCTCTAATTTTCAGGAGTACTGCCTACTGTGTGACACCAACACGATTCTTTTCTGTCAGGGTGTGCTGCCTTCGCCTTTTGTCATCCTAGACTCACACAGAGGCAGAGGTTGATAGGTGCCAGGACGTATCCACTAGGGTGGGCCTGTGCACTGTGTCTATGGGGCCCAATGCTACTCCCAGATCCACTGCCAAGTTAGCCTGGGACCGCAAGGCCCCAATTACCATGTGTGCCACGAGGAGGCCTGCCGGGGGTCTCGGTGATGGAAAGGTGATGGCTTTGTACTGCCAGGAGAAGACTGATGCATGAGTTGCTTCTTCTTTCACCACAAGGGCTATCCCGCGATAGTTCTGAAAGTGAGAGGTAGCAAGCAGACAAGAAGTAGGCATGTACCTTCCCTCTAACTACTGCACTAGTTGCATCACAACACCCTGTGTTCAGAGACACACAACACAACACAGACCATTGCACAGCCGCACAAATACAGAATATAGAAACACATACACATACTGTAACATTGCACATGCACATACACCCATACAGAGACATGCAAATTCAAACACTGTCACATACACACACTCACATGCAGTATCACATTCAGTAGATCACACACACACCGACACACACATACACATACAGTGAAAAACACACACATATGCTTCCTGCATGTGACAAGTAGATAACTTTTTGTGGTGGCTTGCTTTGAAAGAAGCTGCCTAATTAAAAAGATCATGAATATTCATGAGACACTTGTACTGCTGCAGCTAATTGCATATTCAGAGAGTTTGGGTCGACGGCACAAGGGTAAGTGGTCTTATTCAACTCCGACACACTGACAACTCAATAAAGCACAACCAGGATTTAAATCATGTGCAAATGTAATCAGTATCTGAACACAAATGGAAGGTCCTAGCTCCTAAGATGTTAATGTATCTCCAAAACATCTGCGCAATAATTTGAGTGGAAAATAAACATATAGAGATCATCTTTTTTGATTTCAAAGTAAGATGCCTTTATTGTATTAGGCCAATGATGGAATTGGTTCTTTTTAACCTCCTTAAGTACTTTGCACATTATGGTGATGTGCATTCACACATATTGGGCTAGACAATATGACAAAGTAAGAACACTGTCCAGACACAGCAGCTCCACACTTCCCAGTCTGAGTCTGCTGAAATAAGGGTCATCTTGGACTGATACTTTCAACGTCATATTCAGGGATATAAATAAAATGGACCGATTGAAACTTGGTGAAATCTGGAAGACTGGCTGTTACAAAACTAACCACTTTTAAAATCATCAAATATGAAACCTGGCCAGCATAACAATCATTATGATGACATATTTTAAAAGACTCAGAAATATTAAAAAATAGCAAGTTATTGATGCAATTTCAATAAATCACAGGTAAAACAATGAGGGTGTCTAACTATATCAAATCATCCTGCTTTCAAACTTATAGATGTACATGTTCTTATCGATGTTAGTTATCACTTACATTATAAGCTCAAGAGAAAAGGCAATACATGAAAAAAGATAAAAACAGTCCTCTCATTTCACACCATTGAATGCCGTGCCCCAGATTTAAATGTGAAACACAATATTTGTGGCATATACATATATACAGTATATATTTATATATATTTGTGGCATACATAGGTGGCATCTATCTATCTATCTCTCTCTCTATCTATCTATCTATCTATCTATCTGTCTATCTATCTATCTATCTATCTATCTATCTATCTATCTATCTATCTATCTATCTATCTATCTATCTATCTATCTATCTATCTATCTATCTATTTATTCATGGAGATGATACAGGTATATTTGATATAGATGATATATGTATACATTTGTCTGCACAGTCTCCATCTTTTTAACATCCATTTGAAAATAAGTTTTCTTAGTTTACTTAAAAAATGAAAAAGGCAAAGAAAGACAAGCTGAGACACAAATTGGATTAATTACAAAAAAATGGATAATGGTTGAACTTAAGGAAACAAAAGCAAACAGATGAGATAAAAGCACTTAAAAGAATCAGGAAAGATCATGTTTTGATAGAACTAACTATATAGTTTGATAGGCCATCTAATCACTTAATTTTAGCTGGCCTTATGTGAAGACCATGTGGCAACAGAATATCTCTTATTAAACATTGTATTTTTATCCTAGTCCCCACACACTGACATTTACCAAGTTTTCGTAAGCACAAAGAATTAGTTTTGCGGGCTACGTGCTGGGCTACATGCTAAACTAAACAGACCAGCTCTTCCCAGTCTCCTCCAGTCACTAACAAACTGGATAAAATTCGACTGAGGTTGTCTCACATAAGTTCAACAGCTGTGTAGCGATCTTCTCCGAGACCTGGCAGGACAAAACAATCCTCAACATGGCAGTTGAGCCAGCGTGGCACTCTCTGTTCCAGGCTGACAGGACTGCAGCCTCAAGGAAGACCGAAGGCAGAGGATTCACAACTCAGGATGTGCAGCTACAAGTATTATTTGAACATTCTGCTCCCCCAATGTGTAGTATCTTGCAGTGAAATGCAGACCATTTAAAATGGTTAGAGAACTCAGCTTTGTCATTACCACAGCGGTCTATATACCACCGCAAGCTAATGCTAAGTTAGCATTGAAGGAACTCTACTTTTCTGATCAGCAGCCAGATGAACGCTAATCCAGAGGCCAAAGGCTGTGCACCCTAAATTCCACAAGTCTAAAAACTTTCCAACAAGAGAAAATAAAATACTGGATCAGGTCTACTGCAACTTTTCAGGTGCATACAAGGCTGCAGCAGCCCCCCACCTTGGGATGTCCGATCATATCTCCGTGGAGCTGATCCCTGTCAACCTCCTATTTGCACTATCAAAGCAATCAAGGTTTGGACTGAGGAGGCCTCTTTGGCACAATAGGACTGTTTTGAACACACGGACTGGGGGTTATTCGAGGGGTGCTGATCTTGATGAGCATACATCGGATGTACTGTCCTATGTTCATTTCTGCACTGCACAATGCACAATGCTGTCTTACCCACAAAGACGATCACAGTCTTTCCCAATCAAAAGCTGTGAATGGACCGCACAGTGAGGCCACAGCTTAAAGCCCGAAATGCCACCTACAGAGCAGGCGACAGGATGGCCTACAGCAGGACCCGGGAAGATCTGAAAAGGGGCATGCAGCTACCAGAGGTGCAGGATCAACATCTTGTCCAGAAGCTGCACCAACTGAGTTCAACCCCAAGGAAGATGAACACATCTTATTGCATCAGGCTCTTTTTCAGTCGATATCACACCTTCATTTATGACATAGACAGTACCAGTTTGGGTATAGTGCTAGTACATATCTGGAAACCTGACAGAAGGAACAATCCAAAGCCATCTTGTAAAACATTGTCATCAGCATGGCTGTGAAATCAAAGTTGGAGAGATGACAATCCTTAATGTCCTGAAGACAAGAGAACACATCAGGTTAAAGGACATGTTTCCTTGAAATAGACTGACTTACTCTTGCCTATATTTGGAGGTGGGGTTGACTGGCATATGACTTTGGAAAACATCATTCCTGACATTTTGCTTACCACAATGAAGCTTTTTAGAGCTTTTGTTTTTGAGATTGTTTTAGAGATTTGTTTAATTCCTGTGAAAGTATCACCTCTTTTCCAGATTGTTAAAGACGGACGCCTTGTGAAAGTATTTGTCGGTGTCCATGTGTGTGTGTGTTTGTGCACGTGCATGTGCATGTGCATGTGCAATAGACTCATGTGTTCTCATTGGGCATTTTGATGGGGACATGTTGGCCATATGGAAGAGACAATGAAGCAGAGTAATTAAAACTGCGCAAAGAAGAGAAACGCTGGCACCATAATTAGAACACTGATTAATCAGCTGATAATTTTATCTTGATTAATGTGACTGATTTTTTCTTCATTTTGACCCTTGCCAGTCAGGCCCCGTCCAATCAAATTTAAATAATGAATCAGAATGTTTCCAGTTCACCCTACCCCCAACCACATCCAATGCACGGGCACTCTTAATATACATTTCCACACACCAGAAAGAAAGTAAAAAGAAAAATACAATTATGAAAATATTAACAATGAAGCTTAATGAAAAGAGAGGGAAAAATCATTTTTAAAGGTATTTCCAAAAACTCTCCTGTTACAGGTATTTCACCGCTGACAATATTTTATTTTTTTCGCTTTTTTTAATATCAATCTTCTTCTTTTCCCTTCCGGCTACTCCTTGCAGGGGTCACCACAGCAAGATAGGATATCATAAGATAATACTTCACCTCTGCCTTCACCTCTTTCCTCTTCAACAACATCCATAAATATTCTCGTTTGTTGTCCTCTCGGCTTCCTGCCTGTCGTTCCAACCCTTCTACCAAAAATATATCCCCCCTCTGTACATGACCAAATAATCTCAGTCTGGATTCTCTGACCTCATCTCTACTTCTAAAATGTGCTGTCCCTTGGATCGAATCATTCATAATCCTATCCATCCTCATCACTCTCAAAGAAAACATCAACATCTTCATCTCTGCCACCTCCAGCTGTGCTTCATCTCTTTTCTTCAATCCCACTATCTCTGAACCAGACAGCATCTTGTCATGTCTTCCTCACCTTTCCTTTCATTCTGCAGATCCTCTTTTATCACACATCATCCCCGACACTTTTCTCCACCTGTTCCAACCTGCTTGAACGCATTTCTTCACCTCTTTTCAACACTCTATTGTTCTGGATTGTTTACCCTAAGAATTGAATATCCTTCACATTCTTTATCTCCACTCCGTGTAGCCTCACCATTCTACTTGGGTCCCTCTCATTCATACACGTATGTATCCTGCAGCTAACCTTCATTCCCTCTTCTTTCAAGGGCGTACCTCCACCTTCATAGATTTTCCTCCACCTTCTTTCTGCTCTCCCTACAGACTGCAATGCCATCCGCAGTTATCATGGTCTATGGAGATTCCTGTCTAGCCTGATCTGTCAGCCTTGAAATCACCAATGCAAACAGACCCTGACCCCTGATGAAGTCCCACCTCCACCTTGAACTTCTGTTACACCTCCAGCACACCTCACCACCGTCTCACAGCTAGCATACATGTCCTGCACCAGTCTAACTTACTTCTCTGTCACCCCAAATTTCCTCATACAGTACCATCGTTCATCTCTTGGCATCCTCTCATATGCTTTTTCCTGTTCCAAAAAGGCACAATGCATCTCCCTCTGACATTTGTTTTACTTCTCTACCAGCCTTCTCAAAGCAAATAATGTATCCGCACTCTTTCTCAGCATGGCACCATAGCGCTACTCACAAATGCTGACTTCTGCTCTCAATCTAGTTTCCAGTACGCTTTCCCATAACTCCATGTATGTCCCATTAAATTCATTCCTCTATAGCTACTGCATTTCTGCACATATCCCTTATTCTTAAAAATATGGCCACCTTCACACTCCTATAAATCATTCTCCCTCTTTACTTCCCAATCTGCCATCAGAGTCATCATACGCCTTTTGTGCCGCCTTTGCTTCCTCCACTTTTTCCTTGCACTGCATCTGCATCTGCCTGTAGTCTTGTCCTGTCTTTCTTCAGTCCCCTCAGTGTCCCAGTTCTTCTTTGCCAACCTCTTTCTCTGTATATAGTCCTGTACTTCCTCATTCCACCCCCAGGTCTCCTTATGTACTATCACTCCAAATGAACCACCAAGCACTCTCCTACTTTCTCTTTTGATAACATTACCTGTAGTTGTCTGGTCATCTGGAAGATCTCCCTTACCACCCAGAGCTTTCTCAAGTCTTACTGAAGAACCATACAACAGTCCTCCCTTTTCAGATTCCACCACATCATCCTCTGCTCTGCCTTCTGTCTTCTTCATCTTCTTTAAGCCTATAAACCACCATCCGATGTAGTCTGACTACACTCTCACCTACCACTCCTTTGCAATCACTGAGCTCCTTCAGATTACATTGTCGTAATGAGATGTAGTCTACCCGTGTGCTCCTACCTCCACTATCATAACTGATCTTATGTTCCTGCTTCTTCTGGGAAAAAAAGGTATTCATTTGAGACAATTCCATCTTTTTTGCAAAGTCTATCACCCATGTGTCCCGCTGTCTTCCTATGCTGGATATCAAACCTTTCCATCACTTCCTCATCACCTATATTGTCTGCATCAACATTGAAGTCTCTACCAATCACTACTCACTCTCCTCTGGGGATATTCAGCATCATTTTATCTACCCTACTCCAGAATCTCTTCTTCTCCACTAATTCACATCCTAACTTTGTGGGCATCCACTTACAACATTGAGCAATACACATTAAATTTTCAGCTTCAGACTCATCAGTCTATCTTACACTTTTTTTTTTTACATCCAGAACATTCCCAGCAAAGTCTTCCTTAAAGATAACTCCAACGCTGATCAAAATCTTCTTCTTGTGGCAACTGGACTTGATTTTCTTCCCTTGAAGTTTTTTCACTGAACTGAAGAGGCCTCTCAGATGAGAGGTGAAACATATTCAAGGGAAGAAAATCAAGTCCAGTTGCTACAAGAAGAAGATTTTGAGCTGAATTGACCATGACCTGGATGTCAGAGAACTTCCACAGATAACCCCTACTCCATTTCTCAGATGACGTCACATCCGTTCCTCACCGTGTATGTGACAGGTCCTGTCTTTGACAGGATCTCACTATGCTGCCATTTTTGCTTTGGCTGTTGGTAATCCCTTGCCAAAACTTGTCCAATTACAAAGTTTCTGGCATGATGTGTCCAGCTTTGAAGGACTGTTTCTTTGTCACATCTATGTGAAGGTCGGGTTTCAGCAGATTTAGAAGTGACCTCATCTAACCTTCTAATGAACGCCAAAGTGGGAGCTTGACCAGTTGTAGTGTGGTCAGTATATATATGTGTATGTCAGAACTTTGCCATCCTTTCTGGAAGTGTTATCTGAGCATTGTGCATGGCTTTTATTGTCTGCTTAATAAATTGGACAAAGTGCTCAGCTTTGGGGCTTTGAGTCCATTTTTCCATATGACTTATTGGAACTCTTCCCATATAAATTGACTACCATGGTCACTGATGAGTCACTCAAGAAATTCTGCTCTTGTAAGGAGTGCACGATGCACTTCATCAATTTCAGTGGACGTGGCATTTTTCACTATGAAATTGTGTCGCCACTTTGAATATGCATCAAAAAGTACAAGAAACATTCTGTCGTAATCTATGTGGATCTTTTGCCATGGAGCAGTTGGCCACTCACAGCTGTGGACAGGGGCAAGGAGGCTGTTTTTGTGTCATTTGGCATCCAGAGTGTGTCTTTAAGTCCCCAATATAGTGATTAATGCCTGGCCACCATGTGTAGCTCCAAGCAAGGCTCCTCATCGACAACCAGGTCTCCAGGACTCTGGAGTGCAGTTTGGGTGGCACTGTGACTCTGGTGCCCCACATAATGCACCCATGATACACAGAGTGTTGCTCATGTTGACTGAAGAATATGGGTAATCCTGCTGTGTTCTTGGTAGGCCACTCCTTCACCCTTAGCTCAAGGACCTTTGCCATAGTTGGGTCTCTGCTAGTCTCTTGTTTGATCTGAGTGCTGCTGACTAGAAAGCTCATTTTGGTGAAGTGAAACATCTCGGCTCAATCTGAAGACATATTGTCCTGGCAATCGTGAGAGTCCATCAACATTTCCATGCTGCATCGTACCTTTGTAATCAATCCACAAAAAAAACAAACAAAAAAAACACGCCCATCTTTGCAAGCGTGCTCGTCGTAGCCAAGATTGATTTTCTTAGCTTAGAAATTGAGCGCTATGAGTTGCTAGTCTGTATTCAATGAGAAACATCTTACCAATTTGTAGGTCTTAGCACCCATTACACTAAGCAAAACTGCCACTTTCCTGCTTTTTTCAAACCGCAATATTGTTCAGCTCTCAATATAAGTGTCCCATTCCTCCACACTACTGTCAAAAGTCCTCCAGACCTCCAACAGCAGCTGCCAGCAGCAGTAAACAAATATAGTGTATTGGGCATGTGCTTCTTGAGATAAGCAATGAAAGATGATGATGAAAGCTAATTTAGTCTTTCTTAAATGCTTGCATTGACGATATAATGTTAATTTGCTTCGCACTATCTAATAACTTGTAACACACAACCAACTGTCTAGCTGCATTCTTTACTTGATATGAATTACAATCATTCTTATCCATGTGCTTCAAGTACAACCATACATGTCCAGTGTTTTTAGCTCAGTTGTTGTATTCAGAGTGCAGTCTACTTAATACAGATACATAATCATGATAATTATAATGATAATGTTTTTAAACTGCAATTTATAACCTATTTAATTTTAAGGAGTTAAGTCATATAATCTGGCACAGAAATGGTACGACTGGCTTAAAAAAGAGGTAAAGCCCTGCTGTGCAAAAATTTTGGGAAATTGGCTTGCCAAAAATAAGACTTTATAAAAATAAGAAATTTTATGTCATTGGTAAAGAAGTCAGTAAATGAATATGGATATAGACTGGAGTAATAATTCCTTTCTTCAGGCACCAACATCCCCCACTGTTGTCAATCTTCAGCCACAAAAACTAATTTCTGTGATGCCCCATAATGGCAGGTGCATTTATTCTGTCAATTAGAAGACGAGGGAGAAAACAGTTGGTCGCTTAAATGAAAAAGGAAATGCTCCTCTACTTTTCTCTCTCTTCATCTGTCTCTTGTTCCCCACCCTTCCACTCTGCTGTCTTTTTATTTTTGGCATAGGCTCAAGTGACTGGCTCAAAGCCAGAGCCTGCCGAGTGACTTTGGGTACAGCTGCCAATAATATGAGCCTGTGTTACTCGGCCCTGCCAAGTCCATCCTCATGTGCCAGAGCCAGTGGGGGCGTTGATGGAGGACAACACTGCCTACGCCCCATGACCTAGATCCCATAAGAGTGAGAACACAGGCCAAGGGTGTTAATGCTTTCAGATCTGTTTAAGACTAGGGTGACAAGTCATTTACCTGGGTGGGAGCAGGGATGGGGGGGGGGTAGTAAAGTAGTATCTGGGCATCTGTCTCCCTCCTAACAGAGGTGCAGCTAAGATACCACCCGTAGGCTCTCGGTGCAAGAAACATAGTGTGTGCTTTGATCTGTGTGGTGAGGGACAAAAGACGAGGGGGAAATATTGGTATAGTTCTGATGTAACCACCTCGCATCATGTGTTGTACCTTAGAAAAGTGTCGTACAGCCATCATCTCTATTTTCAGCATGTTATCTATCAGTCAAGAAGGCATTAATATTTGTTGCTGACTTTTTGAGATTGCACTGTTATTTGCATGAAATGTCATACTATGTAAAAAGTTTGTCTTGCAGTACCATAAGCACCTTTTTTTTTTTTAAACAACCAAATATTATTTAGGTTTTGAAATCTGTTTTTCCCCAAAAATGTGAATGATGTAGTCTGTGGAGGTTCTCAGTAATCCAGGTCAAAGTCAATTCTTGTCAAAATCTTCTCGTGGCAACTGTCCCTTAAAGACTGTTATCCAAGAGGCTTTTCAGGTGAAGAACTGAAGATGAAGAAGAGAAGAAGATTTATGTATGTATGTGTGTGGTGTAGTGGATATCATGGATATAATTCACCATGTGCTGATATTGATGTTATTGTGGTTTACTTACTCACACCGCTTGGTAATGGGTTATACAGTAATTAGTTTTATTCCACATAAGGCAGGGTAAGTTTTTAATAGAAGGTTAAAAGGACATGGTCCCTTCAAGGAAGCCATTGGTGCAAAGGTGCTGAGATGGGGTATCAAAGAAGGTTTTGGGTTGGTTCTTGGAATGAACAAATAAGTGACATGCCACTGCGTTGTCAACATGATAAATTATATTTGTGTTACTGATCACAATTTTCACAATGGCAGGGATTGTCGTAAAATGCTGGTGGGTAGATTAAAACACAAACAATGAAGTTGTAAAATAATAGCAGTGGGGCAAACATCCAGTTAACCCCCTGAAACTCTTTTTCATATCATTTTCAGGTTACAGTTCTCTAAATGGAGTGTTCTGATGTACCTTTATTGTGTGTGTGTGTTTTTTTTTTATTATGTATGTTATCTTTGGCTTTATCAAAGAAACAAGAGGCAGTTTTTAAAAAGCATTCCATTGAAAAGTCTGTGTTATGTCTCCTCAGTGACTGCGGCCTTCAATGTCACTGGTCATTTGGTTTTTCAGAGACATAATGTTGTCTCCTGTTACTCTCTTGATAACTGCTGTCCGAGGTTCTAGTCCTTTGCCAGCTTGGTGGGCCGATAAATAAATGATGAAATGTGAAATGAATAAAAACATGGAGGGCTATGTGACAGCCCAGACATGGGAATTAGAAGCCAAAGTGGTGCTAAAGCTGGGTTATTGGACAGGGGCCTCGCTAACGAGCCATGAGATTGAGTTTGACACGTCAAAGAACAGGTGCTCGTTTATTTTCACAAAAAGGACAATGGCAAGGCTTTGCCCAACAACTCGCCTGTCCAGAATAAAAAATAACAATACGAAGCCTTCACTAGGGAAAGTTTTGAGATTACAAAAAGATATAATTATAACATTTTGACTCAGCTCTCTTCACATTGCTGGTTATGCTCTTGCTAATCCAGCTTCATGCCATTCATGACATCCTTCAGAGGTTGCTAAACACCTTCAGAGGCTATACCGGCATTTTGCCGGGCGCAGGTGTGGCAGCATGGGCAATAACAAGCACTGAGTAATTACCACAGCCATATCCATAACAGCAATAAAACCTCCAAAGTGTGCTCGGCGTGTCCCAAGCCCCCTCGTCTCCTCCCCCCTTCACTTTCGCTATCACTCTCTCTCCCGCCAAATCATGGAACTGGGCTCTGGTCCAGGGGGCTCACTGCTCCTGCTGCCCTGCGTCTGTTGGGGAGGGAAATAAAGCTGAGCTGGCCTCTCGGGATCCTCTAATGTCTGCGTTAATTGTGAGTTATGGAGAAACATGAAGAGAGCTCAAGGGTCAAGGCTGTCAACAATCACACTTTTCAAGCAGAATTTACCAAAGTGCTTTCTGTTTATCCCCTCATCAATGGGAAGGAATGCAAGGAAATTAGCATTAGTATGCCAATCTGTCTTCATTCCCCCCAAATGCTATCCCCCTTTATTTTTCTTCTGCTCATCTCAATTCTCTCTAGCTTGCTATGTCACCCTCTTGGTTACTGTATGAGTTGAAGTGGACCAAAAAGTGTCACCGAGTTCAATTATTTCCTTAGCGTTGGGAAATTTAAGACACTGTAATACCTCTGAATGCGCCAATCCAGTGATGTTATTCATTTAATGAGAAAATCTAAACTTGGATTTCAAAGGCGGAGAGAGAGCAATAATGATTCTCACGGTGGGCCATTTTTCTAAATGATTCATCACACTCTGAACCTGTTGTCAGGGTCCCAGTCTCTCATTAGACTGTCAGTACAGACCCTCATTAGCTAAAACAGACAATGTCAGACTGTGGTGAAAGCCAACTTTCATGTCATAGCCACTGGGATGAAAGGGAGAAAAAAATAAATGAATAAATAAAATGAAGACATAAATAAGTAGATGAATAAACAAGGATAACTCTGTTTCAAATTTAAGTATTTTAAAAACACATTCTTTTTCTTTTTAACTCTACAGAAGGCATTAGATACAATGAAATACTATGTCTGGAATGTCATCTTAAATCAAACAAATTGCAGAACATTACAAAACAAGAACCATTTAAACCAATTACTAAAATCCTGTTTTAGAGAACAATAACTTCAGACCAATAGCCATTAATAGTCATTATTAATCACAAGGAATAACACTGCTCCAATTCTACTTATCACAATAAAAGATAAACTTGATCAATATCAGTTTGCTAACAAGCAGGAATGTGTTACTGAGAACTGTGGCTACTTTGGTGCACATTATTTCCAGGCGTTTAGATAAACCTGACACCTCTGCAATAGCAGTCTCTAGATTTCTCATCAGCTTTATCCTTACATGCAAACATTTTGGTGTCAAAAATGATCCAATTGGAGTTAAGTCCTTATTTGAATTCCCTGGTATGTTTCTTTTCTGCTAACGGAGTTAATTGTCAAGCTTAACAAAACCCTTTTATCTTCTGTTATAACCAATGTTGGATTCCCCATGTCAGTTTGGCCAGGTTTTTTTTTAATAATAGTGTATACTTTATCAATCCCTCGTGGGGAAATTCGAAGTATATATTCGACGAATATATATATATATATATATATATATATATATATATATATATATATATATATATATATATATATATATATACACTCTTGAAATAAGCAGTCAGACTCTCTGTTTGGGGTTTAT
>CAAKHD010013357.1:100516-129415 GCA_901007705.1 Fistularia tabacaria | reverse complement strand
ACCAATGTTGGATTCCCCATGTCAGTTTGGCCAGGTTTTTTTTTAATAATAGTGTATACTTTATCAATCCCTCGTGGGGAAATTCGAAGTATATATTCGACGAATATATATATATATATATATATATATATACACTCTTGAAATTAGCAGTCAGACCCTCAGTTTGGGGTTTACTAATTTAGCCTACTTTTTGCAAAAATATCCATCCATTTTTCGCCCCATATCTAAGGTATCTGTGGTTGGCTCGCATACCATGGAGCAGAAGCAGGGAGACCCAAACTTTCCTCTCCCCGGCCACTGGGTTCACCTCCTCTGGCTGATTCCTGAGATGTTCCCAGGCCAACTGAGAGATCACAGTTCCTCCAGTCTGTCCTGGGTCTTGCCCTGGGCCTTCTCCTGATTGGACGAGCCTGGACCACCTCACCAGGGAGGCGTCCAGGAGGTTTCCTGACCAGATGCCCTAGTCACCTCATTTGGTTACTCTCAATACAAAGAAGCAGCATTTATACTCATAGCCCTTCCCTGATGAACGGGGAACACCCTGCTTCGAAGGAAGAGGAAACTAATTTTGGCCGCTTATGTCAGTGATGTGGTTCTTTCAGTCACTACCAACAGCTCATGCCTGTAGGTGAGGGTGGGAACGTAGATCAATTGGTAAATCGAGAGCTTTCCCTTTCAGTTGAGCTCCTTCTTTACCTAAATGGACCAATGCAGAGTACGCATTACCGCTGATTCTGCATCGATTCACTTCATCAATTTTTCCCTCACTCGTGAACAAGATACAAGTTACTTGAACTCCTCTACTTGGGACCGGATCTCATCCCAATCCTTGAGAGGGTACTCCACCTTTTTGTTGCTGAGTGATTTGGAGGTGCTGATTTCCACCCTGGCAGCTTCACATGCAGCTACAAAATGCTCCAGTGAGAGCTGGAGATCACGATCTGATGCAGTCAACAGGACCACATCAACTGCAAAAAAGCAAAGACCCAATCCTGAGGCCATCAAAGCAGATCCTCTCAACACCCTGGCTTCACCTAGAAATATCCATAAGGGTTATGAACAAATTAGTGACAAATGACAACCCTGGCGGAGTCCAACCCTTAGTGAAAATTAATCCGACTTCCCGGCAACACAGTCTAGGCTTTGACATTGATCATATAGGGAATTGGGAGTATTCCTTCCACCGACCCACAACATCTCAAGTCAAGGTCAGCAGCACACCGTCCCCACTTTTTAAAGTGTTCATAGTGTACTGTTTCCCTCTCCTGATCCACCTGATGGTGGACCACAATCTCCTTGAAGCCGTTCAGTAGTTGTTCTCAATGGCTTCACCAAACTCCTCTCATGCCTCAGCGACCACCAAAGCAGCATGTTGCTTTACCTGCTGGTACCGGTCAGCTGCTTCTGGAGCCCCGCAGGCCAATAAGGCCTGATAGGACTCCTTTTTCAGCTTGACAAAATCCCTCACTACCTGTGTCCATGGGTTCAGGTAGGTTACTGCCTCTACAGCCGCTGACAATCATACGGCTATGGTTTTGCGAAACAAAGTCTGCTTTGTCTAGATGCCCCATGACTCCCCCAGGACACGGCCAAAGTTCTGCCAGAGTTGTTAATACCTAGCTTTTTAGCTTTTGTAGCTTTTTCTTCCGGGAGACTCTGCCAGACATTCTCATTTGACCTTGACAGCGCAATTGGGTCTGCCAAGCCCGATAAGCATCCACCACCACCAGAGCCAACTCATCACCAGTTAGTTATCAGTCAGAAGGTCTACCCCTCTCCTCACCTGGGTTTCTAGGACAGGCAGCTGCAAGTCTGATGACACAGCATTGAAGGCAATCATTGAACTGCAGGCTAGGTGTGCTGGTGCCAAGTGCGCACATGGATGCTGTTGTGCCTCAACATAGTGTGTCTTATGGGCATACTGTGATGAGCACAGAATATCCATTAATAAAACACTGCTCAGGTTCAGATTAGGGGGTGAATTCCCCTCAATCACACCCTTCCAGGTCTCACTGTATTTGCTGACGTGAGCACTGAAGTCCCCCAGAAAAACAAGGGAGTCCCCAGAAGGAGTGCTCTCTATCAGTGCTTCCAGGGACTTTAAGTTGGGTAGTCTGAACTCCTGTTTGTTGTATAGGCACAAAAAACAGTTCAATACCAGCTGAAACCCGAATGTACAGGTTCCAAGTAGGGGGCCAATAAGTATGCCTACACTTGTCCGGTGGCTCTCTCTGAGGGCATCTTTCAAGTGGAATAGATTCTGACCACTCTATAGAAGACTGGGGCCCAAGTTGTGCATCGATGCAGATCCTCTTGGGCCGGGTTCTTTCCTCACCAGAGAGGTGACATTCCAAGTCCCAAGAGCTAGCTTGTGCAGCTGAAGATCTGACCCCCAAGGTCCCCGACTTCAGCTATCACCCAGCTCACACCGCACCCAGCCCACTTGGACTGCCTCATAGACAGTAAGGCCATGGAAAGGGGGCCCACATTGTCTCATCCAGCTGTGCCCCGCCAGGCCCCATGAGTGCAAGCCCAACCACATGGTGCTCACCATCAAGGCCCACCCCTGGGCCTGGTTAGAGACAAAGAGCCCCCTGGCCTTATCCGTCCTAACAGTCCATTGGTGTTTTTCTTTGTGGAGCGTCTCTTGAGCCACACTTTGTCTGGATCCTCACCTGGGAGATGAAACTGAATTAATTAAATCTCAGGGCCAGAAAACTTTAATTTCAAACATGCAGTGGAACAGGTAACACACTGTTAAGTTTGTCTAGATTAGCAGATCTCAAATCAACAGCAATCAGTTTCAACATTCAAATCATTTAACAGAATGACCACCTTCTTTGATACGTGTCAACAAATATACAGTATGTCTTGGATGGAGGGAAATTGTATACTCATTTGTATTCCAACAATATAATTTATTATTATGTAAGGTCGTGGGGATGCTGGAGCCTATCTCAGCTGTCATTTGAATCGCAGAAGCTTGGATGATACATATATATCAGAAGTATGTCAAATCTTTGGGTGCTTGTCTGAATTTCTTCAATGAGACATGATGAGGTAGATCTTGCACAGACATATTCTCATCTTATTTTGAGGAAACTACAAACTGGATATATGTTGCTAAATCTGGAAAGTTCATAATTGTTCTTGCACACATGTACGTCTAACCTGATCTTATGTCCAGCACCAATTTGATGCCTGATTATTTGACACTCAGAACAAATCAGGTTTTAAGCTTGGCCTGTAACATATATCTTTATATGCATTTTTCTCAACACTTCCATGCAAAGAGAAAAAAAGTGAGTAGACCAGCTGATGTTGAGCTGTAGGTAGACAAAGTAAAGATTCTTAGACATCCAGGTCATGTTTCTCAATGTAAATCCTTGTTGTGGCAACTGAATTTGTTGAGTTTTTCTCATAGTGACAGTCAAGCCATGCTGTTTCTGCGGAGATGACCAGCAAATTGTCAGATATCGATTTATATTGGATCTGTTCTCAGAATTATGAATGAGGCAGGAAACCAATTACGACGGATACCTAAATTTATACTACCTAAATAGCTGATTTCACTGTGTATTACAGTCTTTGTTCATTCACTTTTTTTCTTTTTTGACTTTTTTAGTGTACAATCACCTTCTAGGAAAGACTTGTTGTAAAGTGTTAATGTAATACAGACCCTTGACATTAAATCTGATTGAATTAAGAGGGTGTTTATTCACAAGTGAGAATAACATCAACTGTGCAAAGCTAAGAATTCGGTATTTTAAAATCAAACTTTGATATATAAACTGGTAATCAGTACAATGTTGAATTGATCTTCTACATCACCCTCCTTTTGTTCCCAAATTCTTTCAGCTAAAACATTCAAACCAGCCAAAAAAAGTGTCAATTGACATGGCTGATGGAAAACCAAAAAAGAGGAAAACAACTGAAAATGTATGTGTTCAGTTTGTGATTAATTTCTTTCAATGTTTCTTTGGTATTCATTTTAACATGTTTTATAGTGTAACTGTTATTTAGAGTGATGCATGTACACCAAGTAACAATGAAGCAATATTTGCCTTCACTCAGAAATCCGGTCAGCACATTGTCCATCTCTGATGTGATGAATATAACACCCGTTGATATTTATCTTTGCATGGACCAATACGCACTAGCAGTGGGAAGCAAGTCCTGTGCAAAGAGATGCATTAACTAGACAGGTACGATGCAGTGTTCATGAATAAATCACAAAGGACATCATAGATCCGACTGCCCCTCACACATTTCTGCCCTATATTCCATAAATAATGCATTAAAAAGGGGAACAATCTATATACTTGTAGCTTGTGTGGTTCTTCTCGGGCATATAATTTTCCATTGACAGATGGATTGACACAAGGCGAGGTGGAGACTTCATTTTAAATCTGTGTTTTTCCGGCCCATGGTCTGTATGTGTATCTTACAGAAAGGATATACAAAACAAAAAATACATTTCAAAAATAAAAATAAAATCAGAAAAAAAAATGGAAATTCCTCACATATTTAGCAGCACATTAGAGACACAATGCATGATGAATCTGTGTTTGCTGTGTTGTTATTCATTCTCCAAAAAATAGCTTGTTAAACTCAACATTCTGACATGAAAGCATAGTATGTGGTCATTCAAAGACTTTCACAGAAATTGAACCATTTTGTTTCCTGGGCAGAAAAAACTGGCAAATATGCAATGTGTTGAACAGCAAGAGACAGTTAAAGCCTCAATCTCTGATTAATAAGATAGGAGTTAATGAAGTGGCTCAGACAGAGCATCGCTGACCCTCTCTGACCCACACATGAAAAGAGAAGCAGTCAGGCAGAATGCCTACAAAGCATTGTCCCTGCCTCTTTGAAGTGACATGGAAAACTCACCATCTGGTGTGATCATCATATTCTAACTTTAGCAATCTTCAAATTATCACACTCAAACCGAGTTGAAGCAGCTTTCTGCTGGTTCAACTCTTCTCCATACACCTCAGCTGTAACACAGTACAATGTCATGCAGAGACATCTTTGGCAAATCTTTTTTTTTTTGTTTAACAGTTTGTTTTTTAGTTTTAATTTAAGATACTTTGTGTCATCTCTCCAGACTGATGGACTTACATTTTTTTCAACCTGAAGGCATACTCTGCCTGTAAATCTGATTTGAATATATTGTAGGATATATTATACGCACATTTGCTTTTGAAAGAAGATAAATTAATTTAATTCTTTTCGTAGCAAAAGCATAATAATAAGTACTGGTCTCAAAAATTTGGTGGGGAAAAAAATAAATGATAACCAAACACTAGTGTTACATAAATTATATATCTTTAAAGTTTTTTTGTTTCTCTTTCTATTTAATGAAGAAGTATTTCATCACAAAAAAACTGTTCCACTTTAATGCGGACTTCTATCACTGCCTGGTTTAGTTCAACCACCACTCTGGTGGTTGAACTAAACCTTCGTCCGCCAGTAATGGAAACACAAGGTTACAAATGATGAGAAAATCTTTAGTGGTGAACTTCCAAGACTTAGAAAAGTTCGGGCAGACAAAATGGCCGGTCAAAACACCTCAAACCTTTTGCACGTTGGACTCTTTAATCTCCTCCCTTATGATGGCACAAACATTACTATATGATGAGACCAAGAGATGATTGAGCAGATTGGTTAATATGAAACATGCCATCAAACCTTTGTTTCACATCTAAATTCGTATCCTTTCAAATACTGCTTTAAAATGGTATAATTCTCAGTGATAATAAAGATATCAGTGTGATTTATTATTTCAGTCCCAAATTATCTCCAGAGAAGGATGTAAATCCACTCTTTAACAAGAATGTTTAATTAGATTGTCTGTTGTGTAACCAGCCTCAGACAATGTCGCAAAAATCTCAACAGATCAGGTGAGTCAATAATTTGTGTCTCCAAGTTGACTTTGGAAAACAAAATAGTTGACTAGAGCAGCAAAAACACCATATTCATTCCAATGGCCTTTTTCACAGCATTGATCTGTATCCAACACAACTTGTTCACATTGCCACATTTCATCACTCACACAAACACAAAAGCACACTCAATTTTTCATGGAAATTTGAAAGTGATTGTCATATTTTAACAATGTTTCTGTTTCTTGCAGGGTGTCGTTGTAATATAAGTCTGTGGCTATCTTCAAATAGATATTACCTGAAGTAACTATGGGATTATTTAGGGAATAAAAACCTAACAAGAGATGTGTGTATGATTTCCACTGCTTCATGGTGCAAGTGTGTCTACATTTGTATGAGTGTCAAGTAAAACCCCATACGCACATTGCTGAAAAACGTGGCTTTGAGTTTTGTGTAATTGTGTGTGTGTGTGTGTCACGTACGCCGGCGGTCACAGGTGAGTGTCATGTGTGATGATCATTATTGCCGTACACCTGCTCCGCTCCCGCAATTAACTTTGCCAATGCAAATGAGCTTTATTGCATCACCGAGGCCTCACCGCCTCCCCAACAGACTAGACGATGTTCATCTGCTGGATCTAATTAAGGTAATGAGAGAGGCAGAAATTGAGGGATGGATGGATGGAGGAGTTGAGGAAAAGGAAAGTGGGGTACACGAAGGGTGGTGAAACAGAGAAGAGGATGAAAGAAGTTGGCACCAGGCAAGATAATTAAGGGGAACTGGAGATAGACCTGTGTTAGCTCTTTGTGTGTGTACATGTGTTTATATGTGTGTGCGCATACACATGCATGTGTGTGCATCTATAAGTGTATGAATGTACCCTTTAAATATATTTGTGGGGCAAGATTTTCAGCCTCATATATAAGGACATAAATGCTTAATGGGATCTGCATTGTGTTTCGTGTGTGTATGCGTGTCACAAGAAAGTATGGAAGAGACAGCAGGTGTTCTGACAAGGACAGTCATCTCACACACATATGCACACACACACATAAACACACAAACATAGACACGATCATGGTTTCCATTATCTTGGAGAACATTGATATAGGTCCTATTACATTTTACATTTATTACATTTATCGATTACATATAACCACAGCAACTAAATTGCTCAAATGCAACCTTATTCCAAAGCATTTTAAAAAAGGAAATTGAATAATTACCAGAATTTTTGCGGAAAAAAGAATTTAACGAAAAGCAAATTGAAGGCTTACCTTTCAAATCCAGGCAAAACCAAGTCAATTTACATGTGTTCATTAACTTTCTTTTGTTTTCTTCTTACTTTTATACCAAATCTACTATAATTTCTGGATTGTTGATGGTTTACCACATGCTATCAATTTCATTTTTTTAATCCTACCATTGCATTGTATTTTATTTTAAGTTTAATCGTTCTGTGACTGAGCTCGTTACTCAATTTATTCATATATCAAATAAAATTTTCGCATTAGTAACTGATAAATTAAAATGCTAAATCAGTAAATGCTTAATCAGTTCCAACACCCCAAAACCACACTATTTGTTTTTTGTAACATGTTTTTTTTAAATTGAGAAAATGTACTTTTTAAATAACAAATGTGTAAAAAAAAATAATACATAATGATCAGACAAAGATGCTGGAGTAGGCAGAGGAGATTGGTGGAGGTGGTTAAGTTACTATGTCACTCGTTGGCTCTGACTTGTGCTCATGAAAAGAGCATTCTTGAGGCCTCAAAGATGTATCAAAAGCAAACGATAGCTATGATTGCAAATACAATGGTGACTCATCAAAGTGGACAAATCCGAAGTTTCTCAAATTTGATACTTTAAACTTGTTTTTCATGTTCATATACAGAGTTAGCAAATATAACATGCAATTACGCATCTGACTTACAGGCATCCATTGGAGAAATTGAGATTTTAAATATTGAAAAGCATAATGCATGCATTTTATAGTTCAGTGAAGGTATTCTTCCTTCTGCTGCTGTTCTCAGAGGTCACCAAAGCAAATCATCTTCCTCCACCTCACCCTATTCTTAGTGTCCTCTGCTCTCACATTAATTAACGTCATGTCCTCTTTCCATAGATCCACAAACTTTCTCTTTGGCCTTCCTCTAGGCCCACTGAATGGCAGTTCCAATCTCAATATCCTTTTACCAATACATTCACTTACCCTCCTCTGTACATGTCCAAACCATCCCAGTCTGACCTCTCTGAACTACAAACCATTTTTACATTTTACAGCCAACAAGTTCAGTGGGCATATTATAAAATAGAATAACCCAATTTTGCTGAAACTGATTTTTTTCTTTTATTTTTATTTGTTTATCTCAGTTCATATTAGTAACAACAAGGAATGATTGAAAAGGTATTGAGACAAGAGATTGGGTCTGGGACGTTAATACATGACCAAACCATACTTATTTGTTGGACTATTTCAGTGACACCCTAGTAGACCTGACTCATGCCACACGGTCATCTGCAGCTCACACTTGTTGTAACTAAAGTGACCCATGCTGAATTTAATATTCTCTTATACAATACTGCTTTATCCACAATCATTCCATCTACATTGGAGGCTTAACACTACAATGTGGATTCCACCAGGTGGTGTTCTCATCACCAATCTGGTCAGTAGGACTAAACTCTAACTCAAAGAATTAATGCCTAATGTGTGTTTAGATGAAAACTTGGCTCAGCTGTTTTTCCTCTTAACCATTTCAATGTCAGAAGAGGGACATTTGGGATCCTCTGCAATAAGGTGTCATCACTAATTCTCTTTGGCCAGTCGTGCTATAACTTTAAGAAAATACAAACATGATTGAATATGCTTTGTATAGTTTGAATTGTTCAAACCTACTCTGCCCTTAGTCATATTGAATAAGGAACGCAAACAGAGACGGAAAGCAGCAATAAATAACCTAACTTTTTGTGTTTGTTTTTTCTAAACCTGCCATTAGTAATATTTCAATACCAAAGATGATTTCACTGAGGAGCTGAAAGTTTGTCATCTATTCACAAGCTCTGTATGTAAAAGCAACATAAACCATGTAGAGAACAGCTTTTCAATTAAGTGTCCTACAGCTCCAAAATGAATCCCTACAAGAATGACTAGATGGAAAACAACACATTCACAAAGTTACATCATACAAGCGCAAACACACACAAGCATCAGGTTTCAAAAATCCCAATTTGGTGACCATAGCAAAAATTTGTGGTTAAATGAAGAGAAACAAATGACGAGAGATACACTGGAAATGTACTGTTTGAGACTTTTGACAGAACTTTTGTGAGATACAAATGTTTATTTGTGTTGTTAAAGTGCACTAACTGTATGAGGTCCCCTCCGATCTTTTGGATTGGCAGCAGCTTCCTGAATCATGTTCAAAATAAAGCACTTGTATTCAATCAAAAAAAACTGCTTTGTGTTGAAAAAAACTCAGTGAAGTTAAATATTACCCAGGGCTCAGAGACATTAAACAATTCTAAGACTTCTTATGTTAGTTCATTTAACAATGTTGAATCAGGCAACACATTTTCCATCAACTGCATATTTGGAATGTTTGCAGAGATTAGAATGCATTTTTTAATTTTATATATCAAGTAAATTCACAGCTAGTTTTAAAGGTAAAGAAACAATGTGAATCAGAATGTAGGATGTTGTCTTGCAGCGACTTTACATAAGTTTGATTCTAACAATGATTTGTGATACCCGTATTTCAGTTTAATGCTTGTGCTCTGAGTGTACAGAAAGTGTCTCAAGATTAAGTGATGAAAGGAAGGGTGAGAAATCGAATTCTAGACGCTGGTACGAGGATTCTTGCGAGGGAGGGTGAGATGTAGAATTCTAGACTTCAGTACAAGAAACTTGCGAGGAAGGGTGAGCTGTAGTTTTCTAGACTTCAGCACAAGGACAGTTGCGTGGGGTAACCACTGCAAGTTAACCAGCCCAGCTGCCAGGACACGCAAGCAGCTGGCTCCTCTTATCCTCCGTCTGACGAGGCTTGGTGATCCGCAGGTGTGCACTGCATCCAAGCTGAAATCCAACCTGTTGCAGGACTGCTGCTCAGTTAGGCTCTCCGGTGAAGAACTGGGAGGTGAGAGGAACTGCAGAGACTCATACATGGAAAGTTCTGATTCTGATTTGAATCGCACAGATGCCTTAGTGTGGTACTGGATGGGTACATTCTATGACTTCTAGTTCCTCTATATGATATGAAGAAAATATGTCGACTGAAATTATACAATTAATCTATCTTGGACTGTGCAAATGCAATGCATCATAGTTAAATACTTAAATATATTCTTGTCAATATGGGGGTTTGTCTTAAAACTTTGTACCGAGGTGCCCTGATAAGGGCAAGCTTCATTTGTCAGCAGACTTGCTGAGGTTAGGTCGAAGTGTGTCAGAGAACTTGCATACATGCAAAATGCATATTCCACATAGAATAAGGGCATTGCCAATACATCTATACATTGGGAAAAAATATAGATATCATTTCCATAATATCTTTTTTTCACTCCATTATACTTTGGAGGCCAAGGCCGGAACGGTGGGCTCTGACTGCCACAAATAAGAGCATTTATGTACAACATGACAGCCATAATAATCACAAGGCATGAACCAAACTCCTCCTGAACTTTTCATTGACGAGACCAGAATGGACCTTAATGGTAACAGGTGGTCCATCAGATGTTCAAGACATTTCTGCTTATTATGCTTTCTGCTTTCTGAAAACCTAAAAAGTGTCTGGAATGCTGCTGCATCCTATCCTTGTTCGGTCACGCCCTTCACCTGACATGCAGCGCACATTCTGCTCAACACACCTGTGGTCACTCAGCAAAGACATTGGACCCCAGCAGCAGCATCAAGAAAGTGGCTTGGTGGTCGGAAACAATGAGAGACTTATGGAGGTATTTTCAATATAATCCAACAAAAACAAAAACCTGAATGCACTGTAAAGGGAGATGGTGGCCACAAATTAGGATTGAAAGAATACCACCAACCTCTAGCAGCAACTGAAAGCTCACCACATGCAATGGTACTTGACAATCCGCTTGTGATAAATTTCGTAGTAAGCTTATGGTCAGTTTTCAACATACTCTTGGTGCAAAAGGGCTGCTTACCTCAGTCTAAAGTTAGCTTTGTTTTGCCAATGTCAAGGGCACTGCTCTGTAAAAAAGATCGGAAGACTGAAGTACAGGGTGAGTTAATAAACTATGTATTTTTCTTTTGCTTGTTTGATAGTTAAGACCGTTCTTTTTTCTTAAGATGGTAGTATTTTTACTATGTGAATAGAATGGTAGCGTCTGACCGGATGTGTACAACAATTACAAGTGGTTGGTTAACAAACCCTTCTTTTATTTTCAAACAATGATGTCCAAAAACCTACAACGACAGCCGCTCAAAGACCTGCTACCTTCCCACCTCTTAAATTCTCTCGCGTTCCTCTCAACAGTACTGCAGGGTTGCTTCGGGTGTTGTTTTTTCTCTCTGGGCAGGCATCAAGGATCCAGGGTTCCAACGTGGATGGGCATCACCTCTATAAGGGGTCAACCTGTTCCTGTTGAATGACTGCCCAGCTCCCCCTAAGAAGCAGCTGGACCATATATACCACCTCCCCCAACTACTCCAATACCTCAAAAGGCCCCACCCAGTGACTGTCCAACTTAGGCCTCTGGCCCTTTTTCTTCTTTGGTCTGTACACCCATACCATGTCCCCAGCCATAAAATCCCTTCCTCTGTCCCTCATCTCATAATTTCTTTTCTGTCTCATGCCCGCTTTCTGCAGCTGGTCATGAGCAAAGGCATGAGCTAACATCACTCAATCGTGGAGCCTTTTGCTGTATTCTGGTCCTGGGGGAACCGCAAGTGGATCTGGGGGTCTACCAAACATAATTTCCACTGGCCTCCACAGGTGTGCATGAGGTGGATTCCTGCACAGCTGACCTGTAGGCCAGTAAGATAAGGGAGAGTTGCATGTCCTAGTCATGTTGATGCTCTGCAGTGAGGATGGCGAGTTGTTTTGCCAGGGTTCTGCTGAATCATTCCATGAGCCTATCACTCTGAGGATGCAAAGGAGTTGTTCGAGTCTTGCACATACCATGACATTCACACATAGCAGAAAACTGGCCTGACTGGAAGTTCCTTCCTTGGCCACTGTGGATGACCTTAGGTGCCCGAAACCTGGTAACCATGTCCTTCACCAGAACATTTGCAACAGTCCCTGCCTCTTGGTCTGGTATGGTGCAGATATCTGGCCATTTCGTGAAATAGTCCATGGCAGCCAGAACATAATGGCTAGCATTGTCCGTGTCCTCTCTATAGACAGGCCCCTCTCCATCCTGCATGGTGCCTTTCTCTCCCACATTGAGCTCTTTCTTGCGAGCCTCTCTCGCATCTTGAATGGCATGTTGAGTGCTAGCCCTTTACTCCACTTTAAAGACATACAGTACCAGTTCTTCTCGCCAGCATACGATCTGCCCCTCTTGCTCCTTGCAGGACATTAACCACTGGAGGGCAGAGTGGTCAGTTCTGGCCATGAAGAGTAGACCACACAGATAGTACCTAAAGTGATTTATTGTACTCACAATAGCAAGGAGTTTCTTGTGTGACACACAATAGCCCTGTTCAGCTTTGCTGAACGTTCTACTGAAGGATGCTATCACTTTCTCTCCCTCTACACCCACCTGGCTGCCCTCATCTAAACATCGCTGGTATCTGTGTCCCAGACGAATTGGCAGGTTAGGGTCCAGGAGAATGAGGCTGGGAGACTCTGTCAAGGCATTCTCCAAAGAGTCAAGGGCCTGTTAACACTCGGGTGTCCAGGAGAAATCATTGTCATTTTGTGACAGGTGGAACAAGGGCATTGCAATGCATCAGAAGCCAGGTCAAAACCGCCGGTAGTAGGATGCCAGACTGATGAAGCTCTTCAGCTCTCACAGATCGGTAGGGACCAGCCAGTCTCTCACAGCATGCACCTTCTCATCCAACTTGCCAATACCTTCTCCCGCAACTCTGTGCCCCAGCTACAATTGTTACAATCCTCTGCCAGTACAGAAAGCAGTCTTTGATCTGGTCTAAGGGCTGAGGGCCACTAGCAATAGGGCTGGCCCCAACATGGTCACTATGAGCAGACCCTACTACTACTTCTCTCTCCAAGGCTAGCTCCAGTGCCTCCCGCAGAGTACGGGGGTGTGCTAGCTGTGTCTGTATGCGCAGTTCTCTGGGAGTTATGGCCTGGATGAAATGATCCCTGGCCAGCTCGCTCTGCACTTCAGCCGGCATGTGGGCAAATGCTCTCCTTTACAGGGCTTCAGTGTAGTTAGCAAGCACATGGAACGGCTCCCCGGCCTGTCTCTGCCTGTTTGAAAGCTCTGAGTGCAGAACACCAGAATGGTTGCATTGTCCAAAATGCCACCGCAGAGAACCAACTAAAGTCCTGTAGATGTCTCTTTCAACTGGGCAAAGCAGCAGCACGCATGTTGACACTTCATCTGTAAGCCAGCTGGAGAGCTTTAATGTCCTCTGACCAGCCTGTGGCCCATGCCAATCATTTTAATTGACCGGAGAACGCCTCCCAGTTTGATTACCAGAGTATTTCGCGTCCTGACATGGAGCTGGTTACAGCGGCGATGCCATTCCCATCCAGCCCTGCATTGCCCCTGGTGGCTGTTCCTCGCAGTGTGCTCTTCCACACTGAGCCCAAGCCAGCATCGACAGTTTGCTTCTTGACTGTCTGTCTCAGGCGACCATAATGCTCCAAGGCATGGTCAAACTCTGTCTTCTGCCCCGACATACTAGCGTAAGCATGGTCCACCACCTTCTCTTTGACTCTCAAACGACTGTCTGTCTTTTCTCGGTGCGCAGATCAGGGAATGCAGATCAAACCCAGGTGTTTTACGTCTGACACCAATGTAGCATCTGACCGGATGTTTTCGACAATTCCAAGTGGTTGGTGAACAAGCCTTCTTTTATTCAAAAAGTGACTTCCAAAAACCTACATCGAAAGGAACTCAAAAACTTTTACATAAAGCTGTTACCTTCGTGCCTCTCGAACTCTGTCGCTCCTACACCTCGCCCCCTCGCCCTTCTTCTAAACACATTCACAGCCAGTAGGAAACAACAGAACTCTGAACATTCTTCTCAACAGTTCTGCAGGGTTTGTACAGTATTTTGAGTATTCTTATGATATACCTATATTGAATTGTTTTGTATTCACCTGAACATCCTTACAGGGGGCATAGGTTGTATACAGAGATACAAAGAGTAATCGTGTCCATTCTTTGTTTTTTTGTTGACCAAATCCCAGGGACCAGAACTTATAAAGAGAAACCCATGGTCCAAAGAACAGCGGGCACAGTCATCTATCCCAGCAGCCTTGGCACAAGATCTGAAGATAAGTCAGACTCGGTGCTGCTGTATGATGTCCGATTTAAAAAAACAATATGCATCTTAACTACACTGGCAGACAAGGTCAACCTCAGCATGTACATTCCTCATACCTTGGGCACGTGTATGTTCATTGAACTTTAGCAAATTCTCAGAAATAAAGCAACAATTGCCAGAGGAAGAGTGCTTTTGTTTTTGTCTTCACAGACACAGACTGAAATGACTAAACTATGACTAAAACTAATAAACATTTTAGTCCGAAAGACTGACACAAAAATTAAAATGGCAACACTGAGCCCATGACTGGAAATTGTGCAAACCAGTGACTGAATTTCCTACGGAGATCATATCGTCCACACTCCAACCAGATCGGGTCAAAGTCCTGTTGGAGTGTCTTCCTCACAGAGTTGATTGTCCCTTAAGATGATGCCATAGGGGAGGCCTTTGCACAGATTTTTTTTTACCCTGACCTAGTGGCTGAGGCTACAGCATGAGGTTTGAAGGCTGAGGTGCAGCCGGTCGAAATAGGTCTGCATAGGCTTTGTCACAAATTCCACCATCAAGCAAGCCAAAAGAAAATCACTGGGTCTGGATTAAAAGGAAAGTTCCTGTCTGGGCTGCTAGGTGACTCACCCAACTCCAGCCACCTCCATTCTACTCGTAAGAGAAAGGAGGGAGGAGGGAGGAGGGAGATAAAAATCAAGCCAGCATTGGAGGGGCCTATTCAGTCAGGTGCCCCTCCAACACTGCCTCTCTCACTTAAAGATGGCCGGTGCAGCAAAAAGTCATGGCAGCATGTCTCAAGTGTGCAACAAGTAATGTAACATCAAGTCCTGCTTGTGACGCTGAGTGACTAAAGGAGGAACCGACCTCTTGACACACACCCAGGTTTGATCAGCCTGCGGTGGGCCTGCATCAACTGAGGCTGCATCAACTGACTGCAACATTGAGTCTTAATAAGAAACAGTTATCTAAAGTTATCTAAAGAGATCTAAAGAGATACTGATAGTGATATTACTGTATTCACTTTTGAAGTAGTGATATTCTTTTTTTGTTTTCTATTGAGGAGACTGTCATTTTCTGTTTATCCACCCCCCTTTTGCCCCAACTCTGGGGTGAAAGATTTGAGTTGGTCATTGAAGTTTTAGTGAGTGATACCAAATATTGAAATGTACTTTATTTTTGTTGCTTTAATTTACTTTTACTAAAAGGGGAATAAATAAATAATCGATAGATTGTCTGACAAAGTGAGCTGCTCCACAGCTGTGTTGGCAGCCCACTTGCATCCGGACATGGTTGTGACGCAAGCTTGTTTTACCAAGTCACCATTGGAATCCGTCAGGCTTAACACAACTCTGCATTTTGCCACCTAATACTCCTCAACAACCGATTAAAGGGGGAAATGCAGCTGGCCAGACCATATGTAAAGGCCAACTTAAGAGAAACTTGGGGGGGTGCCCAGCCACCTCCGTAGGTGCTTGTTGGTCTTCCTCTCAATGACCTCAACGGTGGTCATGGGAAACTCATAGACAGTGAATAGCCAAAGTAGCCTGGGCAAGAGGCCGTGTTGGTACAGCCACGTCTTGAACTTGCCCGGGAGTAAAGATTTGTCGATCTTCTTTAGCAAATCCTAGGTCTGCTTCACAGCCTGAGTAACCTTGGTGCTATCTGTCAGTGATGCATTGAACAACTTTCCAAGGCACTTTATTGGGTTGCCCTTGATGGATGGAATGATCTCGCCCTGGACTTGGAGGCTGAACTTTTTGGTAACTCTGCCCTTCTTGATGACCAAGTGCCTGGACTTCCCACCTTTGAACTGCATTCCCACCCAAAAGGCAACTCTGCCCAATGTTTCCAACACCCATCTTGCTTGGACGTGAGTCAGTTGTTACTATGATGTCGTCCATGAAAGCTCGCAGCACTGGCTGGACAATGCCGGATTCAAATATAGGGCTCCCGGTTATGCCCTCTGCTGCGGATATCAGTTGGTCATTCCCATAATGAACAAGATGGGGGAGATGGTACACCCTTTTGGAGGTCCAGCCAGCTGGTGGTGAAAAGTGCTGATGTAAATCTGAGTTTAAATCCCACAAGGTGGCCGGCGTACATTGTTTCTAATCGCCGCTAGGATGTAATAGTGCTCTTGTCCTTCTTGGATGAGATTGTGTGGGATTGACCCATAAGCATTAGCAAGGTCTAGCCAGACAACTGAGAGGTTGCTTCTCTTCTGCTTTGCTTCGTGGATCAATTGGCTGATCATCAAGGTATGTTCCAGACAGCCCGAAAAGCCTGGGATACCATCTTTCTGGAAGGATGTATTGATATAGTGGTTTCGCATCATGTAAGAGGTGATCCTTTTTGCCAGAACGGAAAATTGGATCTTACACTCTATGCAAGAGAGAGAGAGAGAGATTGTCCTGAACTGAAAGATTGTGGAGCATCTCTCCTCTTATGGAACAAAACATCCCTGTGCCAATATTCAGCTTGGTGGAATCGTACCCTTGGCTCACATCTTCCTTATAATCTTCCACAGCCTCTTAAGAAGTTTTGGGTGTTTCTTATATAACTTATATGGTATACCACTTGGGCTGTGGGCAGCAGATAATTTGGCTTTGCGAACAATGTCCTGAACTTCCAGCCATGTGGGTTCCTTTGCATTCAATGAAGGTGCTGGCTTTCCAAGCCTGGAGATGTTGTGGTTGGCTCCTAGACCCTGACTCCTGTTGGGGTTGCTGTGAGCTTCCACAAGGAACACTTCTACCTCTGACTTCGAGCTGGAGAGCGTGCCAGATTTTTGTTGGCCAAGGAGTGTCTTTGTGAAGCCGTATGGGTCTTTTACAAACTGCGCTCATCTCTTCTCTTTATTCTGCCGCTGATTCCGAAGGTGTTCTGCTCTCCTGATCTTACACAGTTGTTCCCGCTGCTTACTTGTTACGTCTTTAATACCTTCTTTCTCAGTTGGTGAGCTGGTCTTAAACAGTTTGTTAGGCGTCTTTATCTCACTTCTCAGGCGACGAATCTCTCTCTCCCTCCTGTTTGACTGCTGCTGTGGTTGGCGCTGGTATTTCCTCTCCATAATGCTGAACTGTTCCTTAGCAAGGTTGTATGCTTTGGTTGTGGTTGCATCTATCTTCTATGCCTGATGACGTTGCTTCCAGGATTCAGCCGAGGTATTCATCAAGCTGCATTCATACGATGTTGTCTGCCATCTCTGGCCATTTGATCCTCTCTCTCCTTGCCAAATGGATTGGGGTTGTCGGAGGGAGGTTCATGTTCACTGGTCTCTAGTGCTGGGGCTGCTCATGTGTGTCTAGGTCTATGCGCTACGTCTGAGTCGCTGATGTTCCACACCTGGACCTGCTCTGGTGGTGCTTGAGCCCTCTGGCGCTTCTGCAGACTTCCCTGGAGTGGCACCTCATGGTGAGCTCCTCTCCGGTCAATGTTGATTGCTTTAGCTTACTCGTTGTCCTGTTTCTCGTTCTGGCCGATACTCGTATGTCCATACCATTGAGTCTCTCTTCCGCCCCTCCTCTCAGGAGACTCTGGGGGTATTGCTCATTTGGTTCATTTGTAGCTTGGGTTGGTGCCCTCTTGCGAGTGCTGCTCACAAGATTGCTAGCTCTGTATGCCCACACCAGTCTTTCCTAGAGGTCAGCTATCTCTCCAGCGTCATCGGGCTTTCTCAGTTGTCATCTAGTCTTTCCTAGACGCCACTGGTAACCGGGAAAGAACTGGTTGCATACACCTGTGGGTGTCTTCCTCAGCTATCTTAGCAGATAGCTGTAGCCTTTTACCAAGAGCAGATGTCATCAGGCGGTAAAAACCTCCACTGGGTGTTCCGGCCCTCAACCACTGCCAATCTGTCCCTGGCCTCCAGCTGTCCTCCTTTCTACTATTCCATATCCAACACGAGGCGCGTTCTGCCTCATCGCCCATCCTACGACTAGCTTGTGTCTTTCTTTGCTCATCCAGTTCAAGAGCAGAAGACACTGGGCCCTACTCATGCCACTTGTTCATTTGTTGCAGGGTATTTAAGGGCCGAATTGAGTCATGGCAAGGGGCTGGCACCCCTTTTGGCCTTCCCGGCCATCCAGAGAAAGATAAATTCACAACCCCACAACACGGGTGCTTTGCATCCGTTACATATGCATATCTTATAATGGTCTTCCAAGTCTCAATACACATATCTACATATATGTATGCAGATGCACAGTCTGCTCCCATCTAACCCTGTCCTCTGCTTCCTGTTGTCTCACAGCAGCTAACATAACTTCTTTCACTCCATCCATAAATCTCCTCTTCAGTATTCGTCCAGCCCTCTTGCCTGGCAGTTCCAACCACTGCAACCTTCTAACTTTATATTAACTGTCCCGATTCAGTGTATGTCCAAACCATGTCAGTCTGGCCTCTCTGGCATGATCTCCAAAACATTTAGATATGTGCTGTCCATTGGCATGCGGTTAGCTACATGGCTATTGAGGCACGGACATGTTTGAAGTCGGATTTACAATTGTAATAATTCAAAAGAGTATCTTATACCCTATTCAATAACCAGCTTGCATATTGACTCCAGATGATTTTTCACATCTCTTCAGCATTTCTCTCTCTCACTCAGTTACATATATAGGAACATATTTCACCCAGAAAGTTTATTTTATAGTGGCAAGGGACAACTGATAGAGCAAATTTGCTCAAACATTCAAGAAGTGACCCCTCCCTGAGCTGCCACCTTATCGTGGTGGAGGGGTTTCTGTGTCCCGATGATCCTGGGAGCTATGTTGTCGGGGGTTTCATGCCCTCAGAAGGGTCACCCAAGGCAAACAGGTCCCAGGTGAGAGTCCAGACAAAGCATGGCTCAGAAGACTTCCATGACGAGGGAGAACTTTAGACCTAGTTTTCCCCAGCGTGGACGAGGGTCACCGGGCCCCCTCCCCTGGAGCCAGGGTGGGGCTCGATGGCGAGCGCCTGGTGGCCAGGCCTGCACCCATGGGGCTTGGCCGGGCACAGCCCGAAAGGAAGACATGGGACCCCCTTCCCCTGGGCGCACCACCCACAGGAAGGGCCAAGGTAGTCAGGTGCAGTGTGAGTTGGGCGGTGGCCGGAGAGGGGGACCTTGGCGGTCCGACCCTCGGCTGCAGAAGCTCGCTCCAGGGACATGGAATGTCTCCTCTCTGGTGGGGAGAGAGCCCGGGCTGGTGCTCGAGGTTGAGAGATTCCGAAAAGATATAGTTGGACTCACATCGACGCACACCGTGGGGTCTGGAACCAGGCCTCTCGAGAGGGGCTGGGCTCTTTGCTACTCTGGAGTTGCTCCTGGTGAGAGACGCCGAGCAGGAGTGGGCATATTGATTGCCCCCCGACTCGGCGCCTTCATGTTGGGGTTCAACCTGGTGGACGAGAGGGTAGCCTCCGTCCTCCTTCAGGTAGGGGGACGGGTTCTGACTGTTGTTTGTGGCTATGTACCCAACAGCAGTACAGTATACCCACCCTTCTTGGGGTCCTTAGAGGGGCTGCTAGAGAGCGCTCCCTCTGGGGACTCCTTCGTTTTACTGGGAGACTTCAACGCTCACATGGGCAACGACAGTGTGACGTGGAAGGGCATGATTGGGAGGGACGGCCCCCCTGATCTGAATTCAAGTGGTGTTTTTTATTGGACTTCTGTTCTCGTTATGGATTGTCCATAATGAACACCATGTTCAGGCATGAAGGTGTCTATATGTGCACTTGGCACCAACGCACCTTAGGCTAAAGTTCTTTGATCGACCTTGTGGTCATATCATCAGACTTACGGCCACATGTCCTGGACACTCAGGTGAGGAGAGGGGCGGAGCTGTCAACTGATCACCACCTGGTGGTGAGTTGGCTCCGATGGTGGGGGAAGATGCTGGTCAGACCTGGTAGACCCAAGCGTAATTTGAGGGTCTGCTGTGAACGTCTGGCAGAGTCCCCTGTCAGGGAAAGGTTCAACACCCACCTCCGGCAGAGCTACAACCACGTCCCGAGGGAGGCGGGGGACATTGAGTCCGAATGGGCCACGTTCCGCGCTTCCATTGTCGAGGCGGCTGCTCAGAGCTGTGTGAAGTTACTGAAGTAGTCAAAAAGCTCTTCAGTAGCGGGGCCCCGGGTGTGGATGAGGTCCGCCCTGGGTTCCTCAAGGCCCTGGATGCTGTAGGGCTGTCCTGGTTGACACGCCTCTGCAGCATTGCGTGGATGTCAGGGACAGTGCCGCTGGACTGGCAGACCGGGTTGGTGATTCCCCTTTTTAAAAAGGGGGATCGGAGGATGTGCTCCAATTACAGGGGGATCACATTCCTCAGGCTCCCTGAAAAAGTCTATTCAGCGGTGCTGGAGAGGAGGGTCTGCCGGGTCATCAAATCTCGGATTCAGGAGGAGTAGTGTGGTTTTCGTCCTGGTCGTGGAACGGTGGACCTGCTCTATACCCTCAGCAGGGTTCTCGAGGGCATGGGAGTTTGCCCAACCAGTCTACATGTGTTTTGTGGACTTGGAGAAGGCATTCAACCGTGTCCCGTGGGCAGTCCTGTGGTGGGTGCTTCAGGAGTATGGGGTACCAACCCCCATTATACGGGCTGTTTGGTCCCTCAATGCCCGGAGTCAGAGCTTGTTCCGCATCGCCAGTTGTAAGTCGGACTCATTTCCGGTGGGAGTTGGACTCCGCCAGGGCTGCCCTTTGTCACCGATTCTGTTCATAATTTTTATGGACAGAATTTCTAGGCGCAGCCAAGGTGTCGAGGGGATAGGTTTGGTGGACTCTCCCTCAGAGATAGGGTCAGAAGATAGGGTGAGAAGTTCGTCCATCCGGGAGGAACTTGGAGTAGAGCCGATGCTCCTCCACATAGAGAGGAGTCAGATGAGGTGGCTCGGGCATCCGGTCAGGATGCATCCTGGACACCTCCCAGTGGAGGTATTCCGGGCATGTCTATCTGGGAGGAGACCACAGGGAAGACCCAGGACACGCTGGAGAGACTATGTCTCTAGGCTGGCCTGGGAACACCTAGGGATCCCCCCAGAAGAGCTGGACCATGTGGCTGGGGAGAGGGAAGTCTGGGCCTCCCTGCTCCGGTTGCTGCCCTCGCGACCCGACCAAGGATAAGCGGTCGCTTAGATGAATGGATAGAAGATGGATGGATGGATGGATGGATTCAATAAGTGAGCAGGAGCAGTGTGAAGGGGGCCCTATGAAGTGGTATCGGGGGGAGAAATCAGTAGCATTATTATAGTTTACCGTAGTACAGCCTAACTGATGCTTTTTCCTGCTGTCTAAAACCCCCTTCACACTGCTGAGAGCTCATCACTGCTCAGCAGAGGATGCCAGTATTTGTTTTCAGACAGTTCCAAGACTCATACTCTGAAACACCAGAAACATAAGCTCCAGTACTGACAGTCATATAGATAAGATAAGATAGAGAAGACTCTCATGATGAAGAACAACTTTGGACCTCGTTTTCCCCTCCCAGGATAACCAGGGCCCTCCTTGGAGAAACGCTTGATGGTGAGCGCCTGGTGGCCGGGCCTGCATTCAGGGGACTCGGCCGAGCACAGCCCGAACGGACAACATGATTCCCCTTTCCCCTGGGCTCACCACCCACAGGAAGAGCCAAGGGAGTCGGGTGCAGTGTGAGCCGGGAGGAGCGGGGGACCTTGGCGGTCCAACCCTCGGCTGCAGAAGCTGGCTCGAGGGACATGGAATGTCACCTCTCTGGCGGGGAAGGAGCCCGGTGGACAAGAAGGTAGCATCCCTCCACCTTCAGGTGAGGGGACGGTTTCTGACTGCTGATTATGGCTATGCACCCAACAGCAGTTCAGTTTACCCACCCTTCTTGGGGTCCCTTGGGGGGCTGCTACAGCGCTCCTGCCTGGGACTCCGCGGTTCTACTGGGAGACTTCAACGCTCACATGAGCAACAACAGTTCGACTTTGAAGGGCATGATTGTGAGGAACGGCCCACCCGATCTGAATCCGAATGGTGTTTCATTGCTGGACTTCTGTACTCGCTACGGATTATCCATAACAATCACCATGTACAGACATAAAGGTGTCCATATGTGCACTTGGCACCAGCGCACCTTAGGCCGCAGTTCTTTGATCAACTTTGTGGTCATGTCATGGACACTGTAGAGAGGCACGGAGGCATGGAGCTGTCAACTCGCTCCTTTGATCCCACAGCCATCAGACCATATAACAGCATTCTGGATTGCACACAAGTCTGACTGTTTGGAGGTGCACCCGTGCGACCACCACCTCACTACTCACTCGCTCACATGTGTCATGCCCTAACTCTGTTGTCTACTCTTATCCCTATTGATATGACACCATCACATCCTGTTTATCGTTGTCATTCTTTCATTGTCGTTGCCACTCTGTCTTTATCTTTGCACTTGTTGTTGTCAATTTATGTTGTCTACTCTCACCCTTGCTGTTTATTTATTTATCTTGATATTTATTTACTTTTTTAAAAACTTTTTGGCTTTCTTTCTTTTAATTGTCTCTTGTGGTGGACACTGAGGGGCGTGGCCTCTCACCCCATGGGACTAGGGGCTGGGGGCATGGCTGAAGCTGGAGGCTTATATATGTGCGCCACAGAAGTGTCCAGGGCAGTGTATAGTGGTATGGTGGTGCTCGATTATAAACGTAATTTCTCATTCAAGACTCCAAGACTTCATCAATTATTTGTCACATTGGTGACTCTGACGTGATGCGGCCTCGGACATATCTGTAGTTAGTCCTCTACTCGCTCGGCCCCCAGAGCCCAGCCACCGCACGCAAGTACCAGTGTAACTTCATCGTCAAATACAAGTGCTTGCCCTGCCGGTGCCACAGTCAGACCAAGGAAGTTGGTCGGACACCAGGACCAAGCCCGAGGAGGTGTGTGATTCCACCTCGACCACATCGTCGCAACACGCTCAGCCATTTTCCACCTGCAGGGAATTTTTGCAGATGACGCTAGGTACTCTTTGGGTTGTCACAGTGCTGGACAAGCACTCCACACAGCGAGCCATGGAGCTGTTAAGCAACCCCCCGCTGACAGATAGATACACTGCACTCAAAAGTCTACTGATCTGGAGGTACAGCCTGTCTGCCGCGTCGCGGACAGACAAGCTTTTTTCACTACCCGGTTTGGGCGATGGGTCAGCCGTGGAATTGATGGAGGGCATGCTGGCATTGTTGGGAGCCAAAGAAGGTGGCTTCCTATTCCTGCATATTTTCCCGTGTCAACTTCCACCTTCAGCATGTGCCATCTTGGTGAACTCCCATTGTCTGGGAGGACACACCCAAGACCGCGGTGGTCACCACGTTCTGGCTTTTCAATTTCCTATGCATGCCTTTCGGCTTGATGCTGCTCAAACCTTTCAAAGGCTTATGGACTCTGTGATGCGTGACCTAACCTTTGTGTTTGTGTACCTGGACGATATCCTGGTGGCCAGCCCGTCAGTGGACAAACACCTGGAGCACCTGGAGCACCTGGCACAGGTTCTCCATCGTCTGGACGACCACGGCCTTATAGTCAACCGGCTAAATGTCAGTTTGGGCGGTCAGTGATTGTCTTCCTGGGCCATCGCATTTCACCGCAAGGTACAGTTCCGTTGCCTGCAAAGGTGCAAGCAGTGACTGGTTTTCCCTGCCCGGCCTCGGTCAGAGCAATGCAGGAGTTCTTGGGCATGGTCAATTTTTAAAACCATTTCCTCCTTCACACTACCCACCTCTTTCAGCTGCTTTATAGGGCTCGGCTGTCCAGGCGGGCTAGTGACATGGTCGACTGGACTCCAGAGCAGGTTTGGGCTTTTGACGGGGCTTACACAGCCCTTCTGGCCCATCTGGCTCTCGAGATACCCATAGCATTGATGACCAGCACGTCTGATGTCGCTGTGGTGGCAGTGGTGGAATAGCCAGTGGCGAATGCAATGGCGACCTCTTGCATTCTTTAGCCGCAAGCTGCAGGATAACAAGTAAAGTATAGCATGTTTGATAGGGAGTTGTTAGCACTGTATTTGGCGAAGCGTCATTTCTGCTTTCTCCTGGAAGGCCGCTCGTTCAAGGCGTATGTGGATTATAAGTCTTTGACATTTTACATGTCAAAAGTGGCTGAGCAATGGTCCACCCGCCAGCAGTGACACCTTTCGGCCATTTCTGAATTTACGACGGACATTCTGCATGTGATGGGGGAGGCCAACCCTGTCGCGTGTGCTAGTGTGCCCCATGCATGTTGAAATGGATTTCTCGGCTATGGCTGTCGACCAGCCTGGTGACACAGAAATTCTCGCCCTCTGTCCAGAACCCCAGCAGCACCTCCACGGGTCGAGTGTCTGGGGTCCCCAGCCGTTCTGACCAAGGAACACTGCAGCCATTATGGCAGGCCGATCAGGCCTCCCGTGAGGCAGTAGTTGGGTGTCAGGGTCCCTTCTCGGTGTTCTTGGGGAAGGCTGTATGATGGACACTGAGGGGCGTGGCCTCTCACTCTCGATCATAAATGTAATTCCTCATTCAAGACTCCAAGGCTTTGTCATTGATTATTCCTCACTGAGCACCACACTCTCTGATTTATATTTAGACTATTTATTGATATTTTTATTGTTGCACTGCTGTGACAAAGGAATTTCCCCTGTGGGGATCAATAAAGTACTATCTTATCTTATCTTATCTTATCTTATCTTATCTTATCTTATCTTATCTTATCTTATCTTATCTTATCTTATCTTATCTTATCTTATCTTATCTTATCTTATCTTATCTTAACTGATCACCACCTGTTGGTGAGCTGGCTTTGATGGTGGGGAAGGATGTCGGTCAGACCTGGCAGACCCAAACCCTAGCAGTGAGGGATGCTGTTAAATTGAAGAAGGAGTGCTACCGGGCCTTTCTGGCCTGTGGGGCTCCGGAGGCAGCTGACCAGTACCAGCAGCCCAAGCAGCATGCGGTTTCGGAGCGATCGACAGGCGATCTGTGCAGCATCTGCAGTGATACGGTCTGTCTATCGATATTCCTCCCATCACCTATGGTCATGAGCTGTGGGTAGTGACCGAAAGAACGAGATTGCGGATACAAGCAGCTGAAATGAGCTTTCTCCACGGGGTGACCATACACTCTCCCTCAGAGATAAGGTGAGAAGTCCGGCCATCCGGGAGGAACTAGTACAGTCGCTGCTCCTCCGCATGGAGAGGAGCCGCATAGAGAGGTGGCTCGGGCATCTGGTCAGGATGGACGCCTCCCAAGGAAGATATTCCAGGCATGTCCATCTGGGAGGAGAAAGAGTCAGGACATGCTGGATGGATGGATGGATGGATGGATGGATGGATGGATGGATGGATGGATGGATGGATGGATGGATGGATGGATGGATGGATGGATGGATGGATGGATGGATGGCAGATAAGATAAGATAAGATAAGATAAGATAAGATAAGATAAGATAAGATAAGATAAGATAAGATAAGTTAAGATAAGATAGACTTCATTGATCCCACAACAGGGAAAATCAATTGTTACAGCAACATTGCAAATAGTGCAAACAATGGTAATCGAAAAATAAACTGAAAAGATATAGGTTGTCTGCCTCAAACCAGTTTGTGGATGATATGGGTGCAACTGTTTGATTCAACATCCTTTCAACTTGTCATTCCCTATTTCCACTTAAAACAAGTTAATGGTCCAATTTGTAGAACATAGGAGTTTTATTCTTATTTTCTCCAACTTTTGACACAAAAAAGCAACATCACTGTCATTATAAGTTTGACAGGCCATATGGTGTGCCCTTAACTAACTTCTAGCTAGAGACCTTAAATAAGCCCCTCAGTGTCCAGTACAATACAGTTTATGCCAAAGGCTTCACTAGTTCTATCCACTCTGAGTATTTACACAGTATGAAGAAAATTGGTTCAGATCAATGATCATTAGTCAGTTCAGTAAAGGAGGTATTCCCAGAAAGAAATTTTAAGTCAAATGAGGAAAATCTGGAGTATCAATGAACAGATTGCACCATGTATAGTTCAATAAATTCCTTGTACTTTTTTTGCATCAGCAATATTTTCATTTATTTTCTGGACTGTCAATCTTCCTGACTTGACCCCTATTCATTGGATAACCATTCCTCATGCACACAAATCTTGTTCAATTAAAAAAAATTGCCTTGAGGTGTCTTTCAGCTGAAAATCGGGCTGAAAAGGTGAATTAATCAAACACACACAAGAAAGGTAATTTTCTATCTTGCAGTCAAACCGCTCTTTTCTCTGTTCACTGCAAAATCCAAATCTGCCTTGGGCACCTGCACCTTGTCCTTGTGCCTCTCAGAGGCAGCCAGTCATCCAGATACCCCAGGGCAGGGTAATGGCTGCACTGGTGCATTTTACAAACACTCTCAGCCTCAGTGTCGGGCCAAAGAGGAGCACTAAACATTCAAACACCGTATCCTGAAACGCCCACTTCAAACATTCCCGTGTGCGGGTTAAATGGGTAAATTAATGGGGATTATCATCAGTGTTCGCTATACTTTTAGACAGTAACACAATATGAACCTACTTGAAGTTGAAGGACAACAAAAGGTTGTTCTCTAAACAGTCCTCGGGAAATAAGGCCTCTATTCCCTAGTAGAATGGACTACAGACCAAGGTCAGGTGTCAATGGATACCATGGAGAGCTGGTGTGCAAGATCCATTCATTTTAGTCAGACCTTGGACCTTCATTGAAGAGGCTAAAATCATGAAAACTAGAGCCATTGATTTCTATCAATTCTGAATATGTGCCTGCAGGGAAAAGCAGAGGGAGGAGCTTATAGGAACGATGACTATGTTTTATATTGTATGTCTCATAAGGCTATGTCTGAGACTAAAACTTTGAAAAGCTTTAAACAAATCAGTGTGCCATGTTTTTTTTTCGATCTTGATCCTCTCTAGTACTTTAGTGTACATGTTATGAGATAATGCTCATTCCTTGTAAGTTTAGTATATAATGCAGGGTTCTATCACAAATATTTTCCCACGTGACCTTTTTCCACATAGGGGGATCTTGAATATGATTTCAGAATGTTCAAGTTTCAGATAAAACATAAAATATATATATTTTTTTAATTATCATTTGATTTATTTATTTATTTTTAATGTTTATTTTAATTGACATGTGGTATACAGCATGTGACCAAGTCAGTCCACTATAGATCCCTATTGGGTGACAAAATATTGGAATAAATAGATAAATAATAAAAGAACAAAAAACCTGAAAATAACAGCATATAATCCGTATTTCATCTTGGTTTAATTGATGTCTGAAGAACCCTGATTCCTTCAACCCTTGTATTGCATTCTACTTTTACCTAACCGACTTTTTTGTCCATTCTGCACAAGTGAATATCAGCAATCTCAGCAAAACCAACATGGAATAAAGTGACCAAAATTCAGTGAGAAGTCTGAACTTAAAAGGCAAAATCAAACAAAATTACTAGTTGTAGCAAGTTACAATGCTATTGAACTTTTCAGAACTCAATCATGGTGCCCTGTTATCAGCGTTTCGATGTAAATTAATAAAAAAATTAAACCAATTGTTCCCATGTAAGGGTAACTTTATTTTTAAAACCAATGCATGATCACAGGCAATATTCAATTTTTTACTTATGTATGCCCAACGAGTCAAAATAGTGAGGATACATTGCAAAACAAACAAAAGATGGTCAGAAGGTCAAATACAATATGGAATGACTTTCTTCCTGATTCACACAAGTAAGTTTGGAGTTCCTCAGCCACATCCTCTAATGGTGACCATGTGGCTATTTTGCAGTTAACATTAAGTATTCAGACTAAGTGGCTGCAGGATTACAGGACACTCATAAAAGCTCAGCATGGGCTCATCAACAAACAAACTGGAGCTGCAGGCTTTTTTGTGATTTATTTAAGAAGCCCTCCTTTCTTTAGCCTCCGTCTCTCTTTTTCTCTGTCTGCATTTCAGTGTGTATTTATCTGCCAATGTTGCTGGATTTGTCTGTGTACACGCAAGCACCAGTGTATGCAACATTGTCACTTGATGTGCTTAATGACTAACTGTCTGTGATTTCAAATGTCTCTCCTTAGCTTCTGCCACTGATTAAGCATGATGCTCCCCTTTCGTTGACATGAATCGAGGTTGAATGTCTCTACTCACAGATCAATATGACTTTAGGAATTATTTGTTCTGCAGCCGTTTTGTTTTCCTCTCCTTTTTAAAATTATATAATTATTTATTGTTTTGTAACAGGAGGGCTACACTTTCTCATTAGCATACCATTTTTATTAGCCAAGGCCACCGGTATCTACCGCCAGTCGCGCATGTGTGTGTGCATGTTTGTGTATATGTGAGTGTGTGTGTTCATGTGTTTGTGTGTACGTGAGTGTGTGTGTGTTTGTGTGTGTGTGTGTTGTGTGTGTGTGTGGGTGTGTGTGTGTGTGTGTGTGTGTGTGTGTGTGTGTGTGTGTGTGTGTGTGTGTGTGTGTGTGTGTGTGTATGTGTGTTTGTGTGTGAGTGTGTGAGAGTGAGTGTGTGTGTGAGCGTGTGTGTGTGTGTGAGTGTGTGTGTGCGTGTGTGTGTGTGTGAGTGCGT
>CAAKHD010013357.1:13927-100496 GCA_901007705.1 Fistularia tabacaria | reverse complement strand
ATTTCTACTTTCACACACATACACTTGTGTGTGTGTGTGTGTGTGTGTGTGTGTGTGTGTGTGTGTGTGTGTGAGGCGCACCTCGAGTTTGACGTCCGTGTGTAAATTGTGCTGTAATTAATCTGCTGGCCCTCAGCTCTGATTAAACTCAGATTTTTCCACGTATCTGAACACTCCCCTCCCGTCCTTTTGGCTTCTGCTCATCAACTCGCCAGGAAACAACATAGTCCAGTGGGATGATTTATGTTTCAGAATTTCAGACAATAAATCTAAGCGGGGATTATGTGCAAAAAAACACACATTTGATATTCAAGGGTTTTTTTCCTCTTTTAAAGTTTATGCCGCCAAATATTTCAACTTTCAATAGAAATAGTGAAGTTCACTGTCTATTTTATTATTAAACCTTACAGTAGGAAACTGTAATCCCCCCATTTAATGGGCATTGCCCTGATGTGTTATAATAAGTCACTGTGCCTATCTGATGAAAATTAACTTTTTGAACTAGTGCAATTGTGTCTTAATCTGTAATAATTGTATTTGTAATCCTGCAAATATAGGAAAAGGTCAAGACTTGCCAGATGAGCATGGCACAGAAAAGGGCAAGTGACGGCCACCGAAGAGGAACAGGGCCGGGAGACAAAGGTAAAGTATTAGAGGTGGAAAGTATTGCAGCCTTTCACCACTAGTCCCTGCTGTTGCATCAAATATGACTAATCCCCAACGCCATCCTCCCGGCACACTTTCTCTCTTACCTTTATTTTCCTCTTTCTCGGAAACTCAAGGTCTCTAAGAAGGAGTTTGATTCTTGCCATCCAGCTAGTCCTGACAGCTGTATTCTTTCAGGGTATGGGATGGGGGGTCAGGGATTGGGCTGAGCCCAACTAACCATATTTTCTGTTTAGAACCTACATTAAGCGTGATGTGGAGGATTATGTATTTTAGATTGTTATGTATATGATTATTGTGCATCCATTGTGTTCTCGCAAAGGGGTATATTAAACTAGTATTGAAAGAGGAATAAAAGCACTTTCAGTCTATCTGTTCACCCTTTCACATTTGAACATGACAGATTAATTCATCAACCTCTCTCTATTTAGGGGAAGCATTTAACTCATGTCATGACTTGATGACTTAATGATTCCATCTGCAGGAAGTCACAGCTATGATTTAAAGAAATGATCGAGGAAATATTTAAAATTCACATGTCTGAAAATATAAGGTAAAACTGGTGCTGCTATTTTTTGAATTTATTGGAAGCATTTAAAAATGTGAGAAAATATTAAAGGGGCCTTATTGTGAAGCACAACAAAGAAAGTAAAGATATGATACAATACAATACAATACGATATTGTGGAAAAACATTCCTAGCCAAGAAAATGTGTGAAAAAGCTGACATGTACTACTCCATCGTGAGTAAACATGAAGAAGCAAACCAAACCAACATAACTAAGTATTAAAAGCTAAATTACTAAATGACCCATTAAATATTACACTGATATAGATATCCTGAGTGTTCTCCACATGTATGCAGGACTTTCTTCTTGGTCCTCAGGTTTCCTCCCACAATCCAAACACAGGCATAAGGTTGATTGGAAAATTGCCCAGACATGAATGACAGAGCGAGTGGCTGTTTGTCATTATATGTGACCATGCAATTGACTAGCGACTGGTCCAGTGTGTACCCTGCCTCTCGCCCAATGACAGCTGAGATAGGCTCAAGCATCCCCATAACCCCCGTGCAGGATAAGTAGGAGATAATGGACGGATGGATGGATGGAGATATCTTGAGTGTGATGAAGTTTCCTTCAGCTAAAATCCATGAATAGGAAAAATGAAAAATAAGCATTATTATAAATATCAATATTTTACAAATGGTCTGTGTGACTAAATCCTTGTCAATTTATTGTGCATCAGAACATGGCATATACAAATTAAACTGCCTAATACTGCAGCCACAGCAAAAAATAAAGTGAATCAATACTGAGACAAAGAGGGCAGGTTTAAGATTCTGAGTGAGATGTTTATTGCTGTTGGACACATACTATCAATTGATATATACATGTTTTCAATACTAAATAATAGGCATTTATGTACAATGTCTCATATGTTTGACAAATAAATGCAGATGATTTTCGCACTGGCATGACCAATTTCATTAATGCTACGACACTCCATGACATTAGTCAGTAGATATTTGCATTCCAGATATGGAAACCTCAAAGGATCAGTGATGATATTTAAAAGATATAGGAAAAAAATGGCCATAAGTCTTTTGTCTACATTATACATTGCAAACCAAAAATGTTTCGGGTACAATGAAGAAGCAGAAAAAATAGAGGAAATGTGTAAAAAAAACAAAAAAAAAAACATTGATATCACGTGATGATATTGGAGTGTTGCAGTACATTTACCTAAAATGGAAGAAGTAATCCACACAAAAGCAGAAGACAGAATAATTCAGGTAACCATTATTTTCCTTACAACTGGTATGGGTTCATGAGATTGAGACTGGTTTCAGTGTCTTTCTTGGTTGCCCTTGCTGGGCTAATTGCCCGAAGGAAAACCTAAGCAAAACTAACGTGACTATGAACTCACTGATAAATAAGCTTAAAACACAATGCACAACCATTTTGGTAATCAGAGGTTGATATATAGTTAACTATATATTAACATGGCTAACAGAAAATGCTGGTGTAGAGGATATATATATTTTGAGTGAGTAATTTCGCTATATTTGGGTTTTGTTAATATTTTGAGAAAAACAAAGTGAAATTGATGTCAAACAGTGCCAATGATTCTTGAAATTTCATTTTATGATCATATTAGTCAAATTGGATCTAGAGGTATATAGAGGTAAAGTCTTTCATTAAACCCCTCGGCATACATTTTTCTTGTTATGTTTTTTTGTTGTTTTTTGTGTGTGTCTTCTTTAGTTTGGTCTGTGTTTATTTTTCTTTTTTTATATGGTTTTGGTTTATTTTCCTCTTTCCCAGACATTCCTGTTGGGGTTTTGAGTCTCAAATTTCTTTCCATTTTGTGGAATTATTTCCCTTGAGAGCTACATAGAAATGGGTCATCACAAATTAGCAGCCGGGACGAACTATTTGAGTCTCTAAATGTGGCTCCAGTCAGATGCAATGCAATTGATTCATTGGTAGACAAATGTCCTTCTGGTTCACCTGCAACTCTTGACACAACTGGCTGATGCACTCTCGACTATCTTTCTTGGTGATTTGTCAAGCTGATCATTTCAAAATAAATATCCAATTGGATTCCATTTGGAAAACAAATCAGAATTTCATGAAGTATTTGTTTTCTATGAACAGTTTTTCTCTATTATTGCATGAACTGATAATTCTTCCTGGTAAATGGTCTCCCTTAATATAGCGATCTCACCATCTTACGGTTTCAAAGTGCTTTACACAGGATTACATTCACCCATTCCAAGACATTTGTCCCAGCCATTGCAAATTAATGTCTTCTTCTTTCCTCAGGGGTCACCACTGCAAGTCAAACTCCTCTATTTTAACTCTTTTCTTTGTATTCTCTGTTTCCTTTGTAAATAAATGTATAGTCTTCAATCCAAAACTTGTACAGTTTGTACAGTGTCTCCCAATTTCCTTCAAATCTTTTCAACATAATGAAATCATGATTTAAAAGATGCTTTGGATCATCTCAATGTTTAGCTTAAGCTAAGTTGTTTTTGTGCCTGTGTATGTGACATCTGTGGAATGCTGCCTCAGGGCAGAACAGGCCAGTGTCTCCTGGAGCCAGACTCGGGGGGGGCACAGGCCAGTGTCTCCCTGAGCCGGTCCCAAGCCCGGATAAATGTAGAGGGTTGTGTCAGGAAGGGCATCCGGCGCAAAATTTTTGCCAAAACCAAATATGCGAATCAAACCTAAAAATTTCGGTCGAGGCCCGGGTTAACAGCGACCGCCATTGGTGCCGATAACCTACAGGGTACCAATGGAAATTGGGCTACTGTGGGTCGAAGAAGGAGAGGAGGGACGCATGTTCGGAAGCAGAGAGAGACAGAGAGTAGAGACTTTGAGTGTTGGGACGATGACGGGAAAAAGTAGAGAGTTGGTTGACATGATGCAGAGAAGGAAGGTGAATATACTGCGTGTCCAGGAGACCAAATGGAAAGGGAGTAAAGCTAGAAGCTAAGGACCAGGTTTTAAGTTGTACTATCATGGTACTGACAGGAAGAGAAACGGAGTAGGAGTTATCTTGAAGGATGAGTTTGTTAGGAATGTTCTGGAGGTGAAAAGAATGTCAGATAGACTTATGAGCCTGAAATTAGAAATTGAGGGTATGATGCTCAATGTTGTTAGTGGCTATGCCCCACAGGTAGGATGTGAGTTAGAGGAGAAGGAGAAGTTCTGGAATGAATTAGATGAATTGATGCATAATATCCCCAGAAATGAGAGAGTGGTAATTGTGGATGACTTCAATGGACATGTTGGTGCAGGCAATAGAGATGATAAAGAAGTAATGGGCAGGTTTGGTATCCAGGATAGGAATGTAGAGGGACAAATGGTGGTAGACTTTGCAAAAAGGATGGAAATGGCTGGTGTGAATCCTTTTTCCAGAAAAGACAGGAACATAGGGTAACCTATAAGAGCAGAGGTAAGAACACACAGGTAGACTACATCTTGTATAGATGTGGTCATCTGAAAGAGATCAGTGACTGCAAAGTAGTGGTTGGTGAGAGTGTAGTCAGACAGCGTAGGATGGTGATTTGTAGAATGACTCTGGTGACAAAGAAGATGAAGAGGACAAAGGTAGAGCAGAGGACAAAGTGGTGGAAGCTGAAAGAGGAGGAGTGTTGTATGGTAATCTGGGAGGAGATGAGAAAGGCTCTTTGTGGTCAGGGAGAGCTAACAGATGACTGGACAACTACAGCTAATGTGATCAGGGAGACAGGTTGGAGAGTACTCGGTGTGTCGTCTGGAAGGAAAGTAGATATGGAGACCTTGTGGTGGAATGAGAAACTGCAAGAATGTATCCAGTGAGAGCGGTTAGCAAAGAAGAAGTGGGACACTGAGGGGACTGAATAGAACAGAAAGGAGTACGAGAAGATGCAGCGTGAGGTAAAGATAGAGGTAGCAAAGGCAAAACAAAGGGCATACGATGACTTGTATGCTCGGTTTGACAGCAAGTAGGGAGAGAATGATTTATACAGGTTGGCAAAACAGAGAGATAGAGACGGAAAGGATGTACAGTAGGTCTGGGTGATTAAGGATATAGAGAGAAATGTATTGACAGATGCTAGAGGAGTGATGGGAAGAGTATTGTAGACCACAGAGTAGCAGAGATTAGTAAAAGTGAAGTGAGGAGGGCATTGAAGAGGATGAAGAATGGAAAGGCAGTTGGCCCAAATGATATACCTGTGGAGGTATGGAAGTGTCTTGGAGAGGCAGCGGTAGAGTTTCTGGCTAGATTATTCAACAGGATCTTAGAGAAAGAAAAGATGCCTGAAGAGTGGAGAAGAACTGTGATGGTGCCCATTTTTAAGAATAAGGGGGATGTGCTGAATTGCCGTAACTGTAGAAGGATAAAGTTGATGAGCCATACAGTGAGGTTATGGGAGAGAGTAGTGGAAACTAGCCTGAGAGCAGAAGTCAGTATTTGTGAGCAGCAGTATGGCTTCATGCCTAGAAAGAGTACCACAGATGCAATATTCAGCTTTTCCCTTTCAGGGGTCGCCACAGCGAATCAACCTCCTCCATCTAACCCTATTCTCTGTATCCTCCTCTCAAACACAAACTACCTTCATATCTTCTCTCATTATGTCCATAAATCTTCTCTTCGGTCTTCCTCTAGACCTGCCTGGCATCTGCCTGGTGATCTGTAGTGAGCGCAGGGAACAGGTTGAAGAAAATCTAAAGAGGTGGAGGTATGCTCTGGAAAGGGGAGGAATGAAAGTTTTTCGCAGCAAGGCAGAATATATGTGTGTGAACGAGAGGAACCCAGGTGGAATGGTGAGGCTCCAGGGAGTAGAGATCAAGAAGTTGGAGGATTTCAAGTACTTAGGGTCAACAGTCCAGAGCAACAGAGATTGTGGAAAAGAGGCAAAGAAACAGGTTCAATCAGGGTGGAATGGGTGGAGAAAAGTGTCAGGAGTACGATGCGATAGAAGACTATCAGCCACAATGAAAGGAAAGGTGTACAAGACAGTGGTGAAACCAACAATGCTCTATGGTCTAGAAACAGTGGCAATGATGAAAATACGGGAGGCAGAGCTGGAGGTCGCAGAGATGAAGATATTGAGGTTCTCTTTGGGAGTGACGAGGATGGATAGGATTAGGAATGAGTCCATCAGAGACACAGCACATGTTAGATGTTTTAGAGAGAAGGTCAGAGAAGCCAGACTGAGATGGTTCAATCATGTACAGAGGAGGAATAGTGAATATATTGGTAGACGGATGCTGGAATCTCAGCTGTCAGGCAGGAGGTCTAGAGGAAGACCGAAGAGAAGATTTATGGATGTAGTGAGAGAGGATATGTGACATCTATGGAACGCTGTTTATGGGATACTCCCAAGAACTCATCTCCAGGAGTCATGAGGGGATATCTGGCACACACATCCACCTGAACGCATTGACATTTTTGAAACAATTTTTTGACTAATTTGTACTGTTGCTGATAAGTGGAAAAAAAGACTGCCAATGCTATATTTCCAGAATTATTGATAAACAGGCAATCAATAGCAGACACTGGTTGCAAGTTAAAGCATCATCCATCGAATATTTAAAAAAAATCTGTTTGCCATTAAAACTAACTACAAAATAGTGGTCTGGCTTTTTCTATTAGAATAGGAAAAAATGACATTGTACCACACATTCAGTTCAGTAGTTTAAGTCACATCTTATTTAAACGTGTCTGAATCCATGACCTCATTTGGGGATATTTAATTTCAAGTTCTCCACTCCTTATTGTTCAGCCAGCTTAACTTTGCACTTGCTGTCCTTATAAATGCAGATAATTCCACACTTGCTTGTGATAGTTGGTCAAAATACACAGCAAGACAAGATACAATTATCCAAAATGCTAATTAAGAGTGTAAGTTAATGAGTGTAATTGTGATACAAATTTAGCTGTTGCAAGAAAAGCATTTTTTTCTTCTAGAATCCCTTTTTTGATGAGTGTATTAATGGTATCATAACACCTGTTCAGCAGAGAAAAAAACTGTATAATATCTTAGTGTGGTCACATAAATAAGTAACTGGTGCGCCGAAAACACATCCAGTTCAACACCTGGAAATAAACATGCCAAAAAGATTTTCATTATGTGTTCCACTTTCTAATGCACTGAAACAGGGGCATGAACATTTTTGTTTTCAACTAACAACTAACAAGGAAAACAGAACAAAATTAAGAAACCCAACAAGATTGGCAAAAAAAAAAAAAAAACACACAGAAAATGGTCCAAGGGGTCATGTTATCACTTGTACAAATGTGTGTTTTGAGTCTGTCTTCAGCTCAGTCTTCTCCTCCTTTTATGTATCTTCTGTGTTTACTTGTTTTCGGCCTCTTTCGATCTCACCGGTCTTCTCAGTTCAAAAAGTGCAAATTTTTTATTTTTGTTTAGTTTTTTTGCTTTTTTTTTCCTCACTTGAATCTGAGTATGTTTCAAATCACTGTAGATGAGTGAAAGCATTTCTCTCAAATCTGGAAAAAGCAAAGAGCCACACGGGCTCTTTAGTTTTAGCCGATGCCCTGATACAAACTGCGGTGATTCATAAACCCCTAGGAGACCTGGCTGAAAGACTGAACATCAGTCTGACCAGTCTGCAAGATCAAGGGCAAATATCTATGTTTGAAACATATTGTGCAACTACCATCATATTGTGAAAACTAGTGCTATATTATCTAACTAGACTACATTATCCCAAGGCTTGAAATAGAAAATAAACTGAACCTGCCTGTGAACATAATGAGGCCAGTGGCTTCCCACCACCCTTATGCTTCCCATAAGGAGTACAAACAATTATTACCTCTCTTCCATTGCATGACTGTGTTTGTTGTTGAATACTGTTCCAAATTCAAGTTTCACTTAACTGGTTGACTCTCTCCCCCATGAATCCATCATCTGCCGCTTATCCTGCACTCAGGGTCGGGGATACACATATCAAGGCGGGGTACACTGGACTGGTCGCCAGTCAATCGCAGGGCCACATATACAGACAAACAATTATTCACTCACTCACAGCAATTTTCACATTTCTTCCCAATTGGCTTGCTTTTGGACTGTGGGAGGAAACCAGAGAACCCTTAGGAAATTAACGCAGACACGGGGAGAACATGCACACTCAAAAACATAAAGGTCCCCTTGTCTGAATCGAACCAGGGTCCTTCATGCTGTGAGGCCAAAGTTCTAACCACTAACTCTGTGACATTGTTAAAAATAATTATCATTTCATTTAGTTTAAGAATCGCAATAGCCCCCACTTATTAATGTGGGGCTTATTGCTAAAATGTAATCATCATTCAATCAAAATGCATTTTAACTCTGATTTATTCACCCTACCATATCAGTATCAACAAAAAAACTTTTATCAAAAATCAAGAAATGATCTTTTGAGTTAAGAGTTTGATACAGTGAATGAACACTTTGGAATGATTTTGATACATTAAATATTTCATTGTGTTCACCTCACTTTGAGTCTCTTAAATTTAAGTATGTGTATCGAATGACTTTAGGTTCCTTTCATGTAATGAGGATCATACATGTGCTATAAATAACAGGTATGGGCACGTCTGACTTTTTGCAATTGTTCTAAAGCTGTGTGTGTGTGTGTGGGTGTGTGTGTGTGTGTGTGTGTGTGTGTGTGTGTGTGTGTGTGTGTGTGTGTGTGTGTTAGAGAGAGAGAGAGAGGGTTTGTAGGTTATAGAAAAGAGTGTGTGTGACTCCGCCAATACAGTAATATTGCATACATTTTAAAGGATCATCATTATCGCTGTGGGTTATCCTGCAGCCCCCATCACAAACCCCATAAACCATTTTCATTCCAAATTCATTAATATGCAAACATATTCAAATGAGATTGTAATTAAGCATCTACTGAGTGGGAACCCTTTTCATGATAATTTATGATAAACTCCTCGCCACCTTTGATTGAGATTGATTTTTGGCACAGGCAAGCCGACCTGAATACAAAGCTACACCTGAGAGACCTGGAGGGAGAACAACACTTTTAAAACAGCAAACTTATTTCATGGCTGATTATGCCACAATCATCTTGGAGGAGTAACGAAGATCCATTTGAATAATGCATTCCCACTGTGCTTGTGATGTGCTTGGAAAAAAAAGAAACAAAAAAAGCACAAGCATATATGTTCTAGGCATCAAACTTACAAAACAATGTGTAAAAATGTGTGTGTATGTTTCCTGATGCCAGGTCAACCAAGAGTAACACAGTTTACCCAGCATTGACTTGGAACTTTGTTAGTGGTCTGAATGTCAGAATTTTTGTTTTGCCCTTTACAGTTTAAAATTATTAATATATTTATATGTGTGCATTTTGCCGAGCTGGGGTTTCGCAAAATGACAAACAGAGTTAAGGATTAATCGCTCATAGGATAATGCTCGATAGAACAGGGGATTAATTCAACAACCACAAGGAGGGAAGTGTAGTGTAACGTGACAGCAACAACATTTTACAACGATACACATGACGGAGTAATGTAACCCAGAACAATGAGAGGCTCCCAAAGGTCCTTGTAGACGCAAAGGATTCTGGGGTTCCGCCGCCCAGTCGTCTCATCACACACTACTATATACATCTATAAGTAAATAAATATATATAAAAATAAAAATATACGTGTGTGTGTGTGTGTGTGTGTGTGTGTGTGTGTGTGTGTGTGTGTGTGTGTGTGTGTGTGTGTGTGTGTGGGTGTGTGTGTCTGTATGTATATATGAAACCCAACCCTTCAGCAACAGATGTCTCCTTAGACATGCCCAGTGACTTTAATGTGCTGAAACAGCAGGGAACGGCTGTCAAGAACAGTCCCTCTGCAGACCTAAGGCCCCTCACACTCACCTCCACGGACATCTATGCCACACTGAGCCAGATCAATACACGGATTGATACTGGATTATGAAATTCCTCACTAACAGACCTCAGCATGTTAGTTCAGGTCACACCTTCTCCACAACCGCTACACACAAGAGAGGCATACCACAAGGCTGTGTGCTAAGCCAGTTCCTCTGCACCCTCGTCACTCAAAACTGCAGGCCTGTGTATGGATCCAGTTCCACCATCAAGTTTGTATGACACCACGGTAACAGGCCTTATCAGCAACAATGATGAGACAGCTTACAACAGGAGGATCAATCGTATGGCTGGTCTGGTCTGGCCCGCAAATGGATTTAATCCCGCCCGCAAGATTGTTTGTTATGCAAAGCATAAACATGAGCTACAATTTCTCCATGAAAGAAATTGTTGTTCTCAGTGTGTCCACTGAATGACTCAATAGCAATTCTGTTCAGCGAGCAAACTGCTTGTAGCGGGGCAGAGCAAGTAGTCTAGTCTAGGACGAGCTTATCATTTTGCCTGCCCGATTTGCACATTACATTCTTTTGCACCCTCATTGCCCCAAATTGTCTCTGTCAAAAAAGAGAAATGTGGACTCCGAGTGCAATGTGTTTCAAGAAAAATGGACATCCTCCTATTTATTTATGGAAGTGAATGGGAGCGCTGTGTGTTTAATGTTAGTCGCCACTATGAGACTCTTCATGCCAACTACTACAACAATTTTCAAGGACAACAGAGAAAAGACAAGGTGAATTAATTGTTGGCGGGTCTGAAGTAAGAGCAGTCTGTGTTCTCTCATAATTGAGAAATTAGTGACGCTTCAGTGAAAGCCACTGACCTTATTGCTAACGAAACTGCAGTGGCTCCAAAGCCATTTAGTGAGGGGGAATTTGTAAAAACATCCATGCTGAAGGCTGCTGAGATTAGGAGATTTTGCAACTATCAGCCTGACAAGAAACACATCTGCAGCCTGGCTGCGATGGTGTGCCCTAAATAATTGTGAAAAAAGCAGGTGTTGTGACAAAGTTGTGACAAAGTTGAAAGACACACTCAGAAGTGTGTAGTGCAAATGGAGGATGTGATCTTTGGACTTTTGTTTGTATTTTGCACCAGAGGGCTTGTAGCCTCATGAAGGTTGTCGTCAAAACTGTCAGTTTCTTACGATCCAGAGTCCTGAATCATGTCAGTTTGACAGCCCTCTCAAAGAGAAAACCCCCCAACTATTGGCTGCCATACCACATCAAGGTCAGATGGTTAAGCCAAGGTGCAATGCTGAGACATTTCTTCGAATCACAAGGAGACTGAACAGTTCATGGAAAAAAGGGAAAACCAGGGTGGATGCAAGACCTTGCATTAATGGTGGATGTTTCAGAGCTCTTGTGTAACTTGGACAAAATGCTGCAAGGGGGCAACAAAGTTGTCATACAGTATTATGACAGCATATCCGCGTTCAAGTTAAAGCGGTCATTGTGGGAGACGCAACCTGCAGGAGGTGATGCAGCTTTCCTTGTCTGAAAGATATATGCACGACCCAACTTGCAACATGAAGCATCTCAAAGATAGAATAACTGGACTATTGCGGGAGTTTGAGTAATGCTTTCAGATTTTTGGTGAACTGGAGAAAGACTCACAGTTTTTGCTCACCAATCACCACGAAAGCCTCTGATGTGCCTTTCAACATCCAATTTTTAACGATAGACTTGTAGAGTGACTGAGATTTTTTGAATTTGCTGCAGCTTGCTTGGACACATTTTATCAGCATCTCTTGCCACATTACCCCAGCTTGGCAGCTGCAAAAGTGTTGTGCATGTTTGGAACCACAAATCTTTTTGAGCAGTTTTTTTCTGTAATGAGCATCAATAAAAGAAAGCTGCACTCAAGGCTCACGCACAAGCACTTGAATAACATCCTGAAATTGGCTGCCACTCAGGATGTGATGCCTGATATTGATGCTTTGTCGTTATAGTTTTGGTCTTGGTCTTTTGGACTAAATGCTTATTATTTTTATATTTATATATCATATTTTAGTAACTTCTATATGTGATAGTTTTGGTCCAGTTCTAATTGACAAAAACTCAAAGGTTTTCATCTAGTTTTAGTTAAAAAACAAAAAACAAACATAGTCTTCACAAATGAATTTAGGTCAATAAGTATTGGAGAGTTTCCTCCAGGTTCTCTGCTTTCCTCCCACAGTCCAAAAACATGCAGCAGATTAATTGAAAATATATTGCCCAGATGTGTGAATGAGACAGTGAACGGTTGTCTGTCTCAATATGTGGCTCTGCAATTGACCAGCAACCAGTCCAGGGTTTACCCCACCGCTTGCCCAATAGCAGCTGGGATAGGCTCCAGCATCCCCCTGTGACGCTTGGTGGGATAAGTGGTAGATAATCGATGGATGGATTATTTTTTTTCCAACATATTTCAGCAGGTTGACTTTCATGAATTGATGCCTTACTTCATCATACAAGAGTGTGACACATAAGTTGTGAAAATAGCTGATCTACAAGCTCAAGACATTGCAACACATTGTGAGCTTGTAGATCGGCTATTTTTACCAATAAATACGATAATAAAGGAATGGTCTCAGACATACAAGGTTTCCACCCAACGGCAAATATTTTCTGATCTAAAAATTATGCATTACACAGAGATAAAGAGGTAAGACTCCAAAAAAGACAAAAACAAAAACATTCTTACTTTGGCAAATGTTACTGTATTTCTAAGAATTTGCTAAAGTGCAACGAACATACACATGCCCAAAAGAGCAATGGATGAGGAACACTTGTGCTTAGCTTGAACTTGTCTACCAATGCAAAAAATATGCACATAATTTTTAATACGGACAGACCACCTGTTAATATTTAGGTTTGTCCTGTCTTGTCAACAAAATTCACACTTTGACATGATTTTAGTCAAATGCCCATGTTTACCTGGTCACCATCTCATTATATAAATAATTTTGTCATCATCATCGTTGATGAAAGCAACACTTGTGAAAGCGAAAGAGAAACGATGCCAGGTTTCAGGAGTTAAATAAACAAGAGGTAACCCCACTTACAATGCTGCATCACATACTGCACCCTTGTTTAGTTCTGTAAAAATGATTGTCCTCTGTGATCATTTAAAAAAAAGTGAACAGTGTGTGATTTACTGTAATAGTGTCAGTCACTTCAGTTTATAAGTTTGATTTACTGAAATTACTTGTGCATTGCACAGCTTTAGTTATCAATTAATAGTGTAGCCTACAAGAGAGGGAGTAACTCATCCCTCTTGAATAATTTCTACCTCAGTTTCTATGTTTGTTGAGTTAGAACAGGGACGATATGTGAAAATGACAAATAAGTTATTTGATACGTAGAAAAGTTTTTTATGTAATTATTAATTAATTATCTATTTTATATTTTGTTCAATCCCAGATAGGCTGTGACTTGAAGTTTAATGACGTTGTTTGTTGAAATAGCACAATTTTTTTTCATATGAATTTTCAACTAATTTGAAGTGTTTTGTCAATTTTGTGATGTGCACATTTTCAGAATGTAATTGTACTATTTTGGACCAAAGTAAAACAAAGAAAGCAATCTAAAGTTTGTTATTTTGGAGCTGTGGGTAGTGACCGAAAGAACGAGATCGCGAATACAAGCGGCCAATATGAGTTTTCTCTGCAGGGTGGCCGGACTCTCCCTTAGAGATAGGGTGAGAAGTTCGGCCATCTGGGAGGAACTCGGAGTAGAGCCGATGCTCCTCCACAAAGACAGGAGTCAGATGAGGTGGCTCAGGCATCTAATCAGGATGCCTCCTGGACGCCTCCCAGGGGAGGTATTCCGGGCATGTCCATCTGGGAGGAGACCACAGGGAAGACCCAGGACACGCTGGAGAGACTATGTCTCCGGGCTGGCCTGGGAGCACTTTGGGGTCCCCCCAGAAGAGCTAGAACATGTGGCTGGGGAGAGGGAAGTCTGGGCCTCCATGCTCCAGCTGCTGCCTCTGCGACTCGACCACGGATTAGCGGCAGAAGATGAATGGATGGAAGTTAATGTGCCAGGATTTTATCTGTCCAGCCCACTTAAGAAAGGATTTTCCTCCATGTGGTCCCTGAGCCAAAGTGAGTTTGACTCTCCTGCCCTACAGGGAAGAGGCCGGCCACAGGCACCGGGCCACATGGTCTGCTGATAACTACCTGGTCCTAAAGACCAGCTAAACACCAATTAAACAAAGGAGCATATTGGACTTCAGGAGGGAGTGAGGAGGCACTTATGATGCTATCCACATAAACTGGATGGCTGTTGAATTTGTCTCCAGCTTCAAGGTCCTAAGGATCAATTTCTAGGAGGATCTGCCTGGACGACCCCTGGGCGATTGAGCGCATCTTGACCACTTGAATCACTGTCTGGTACAAAAACTGCATTGTTGTGAACCGGAAAGTCCTGCAGCTTGTGGTGAAAACTGCCACTGCATTACAAGAACTCTACTTCCATCCATTCAAGATGACCAGAAAACACTGTCACTATTGATTTTCTTCAAAAAGATTTACCCTGCCCTTGGACATTTACCATTTTGCCGAGAATAACACTGTAAATTTTGCTCATGTTTTCCACCTATACTGTGTATACAATTATTTTCAGACATCCAGCCATCTTCGTCAAACTGGAGAAACTATTACTGAACAGAGGAAAGAGTCTTCGAGACGACCAACAATGGTGTGCTGACATCCATCCCAAGACAGATGAACGCACAGAGACCCGCAGATCAGTATGCATCCTGCAAACCATCCTAGGAGATCAACAACCTGACGCAAGCCAAGGCAACTATAGCCTGAGCCTCAGTCTGGGTGAACGAGTAGATTTCTTGTATTTTTTTGCAATCTATCGATTAGCCTTACAATTACCTATTCAAATTCCAACTCAGGTGAACCCCAAAATTCCTACCTCTGTTCCCCGAATCACACACACATATAACAAGCCACACATTAATATAACAACCCTATTCAACATAGTAACTGGAAGCTAGTAGAAATTCCCCATAGAGTATTCTAAATGAAGAAGCCTCTTGGACGCGAGATGAAACTTCTACAGGGAGAAAAACCAAGGTATAATACTTAGATCTGGATATGATGTCTAGTACAGCCATCTGAATGTCATTTAGTCTTGTAGGCGACTCCACCTGTATCACATTCAAGGCCAGCGAATGTTGTGAATCAGTTATCTTTGACCCACAAAATACCACCTTATTACTATTACAGCTGGCCTGCCGGTATGTTGTATGCATCTATGTGATATCACAAGTCCCACAATCATTCCCAGTACATTGGCACGTCAATCAAGGGCTCAAAAGAGCAAGTCCACGGCCGCCACACTCATTCATCAGCAGCTGTATGGAGCTACAGAACTGTCAATTTCCAACTACCCTTGCCACAAATAATGACTGAACGAAAGGTTGACTCTGAGAACAGGTGTTTTGGGAGGCAGAGTATATGTTTGCCTATGTAAAGGGCAAAGCTGTGTGGAGACAGTGGCTGTAATGAAAGACTAGTGACTAGTTCAGACTAGTGAGCATCACATAGCACCAAACTGAAGACACATTTTCAGTTTCTCATGCAGTTTAATTTTTGTATTTTGTCGTCTTTCTTTCTACAAGACAAATGATTAATCTTTAAAGGAAATAATGTTTTGGCTGTTGTTTGCCCTAAAGCTAACCCTTACTCTTAACTTGAATATACTCTGGGAAAGTTGCAGATAGAGCCATAAGAAATTAATGCAACTGAATTTTTTTCTTTTATTTTTTATAAAATGTATCTGATGATTAATGTTGTTTAATGGGTAATAACTTTAAGGATTTGTTAGTTCAAGGTTCAATATGTGCAATAAGGTAATTTCAATAAATTTAAGTTTACAATAAACATCAAACCAGTCCGGCCCTCAACTTGTACCATTTTTTTTTAATTTTGGCCAGCTGTATCTTTTAGTTGACACCCCCCCAGTCTACACAATATCCACTCCACCCCGTACCCTACAGTTGGGGCCGTGGGGGAACCCTGATACCCTGTATCCAGAAGCCTTAAAACAAGCACCGAACTGGAAGTTTATTCAAATCATTCCTCACTTTGCAGAGATGCCTGAATATCCCAAGAGCCTATTTTGAGACCCAGAATTCCTGATGTAAACAGCAGCCAAAAAGTTAAATTAATCTCCTTATTTTGGTCCCTCCACTTTACAACTTTGTTTCCGATAGTTTTTAATTGAATTCAAATGTGAGTTCTATAGTTTATCAACTGACATGATTATGCTCTATCTAACTTTAAGTTCTCCTTAGAGTTTGCTCCAACCCAGTATCCACACCTATCATTTGGGAAACACTAGTTTGAATGCAGATAGTAATCGCCTTGGTAATTAACTCTCTCTGAGTACCAATGGGGGATGAAGAGAAAGAAGGTAGTGTTATGTGAAAAAAACATCAAAGACTAAAAAGTAGTCCCAAGCAAATGATAGTTGTGTAATTGCCCTGCAGTACCTGCAAGCAATATTACCGTGCTCCCCAAGCTAGTTAGGAGCCCCAGGTGAGAGAATCGTGGGGCCAGATCTTTGCATCCCCTGTAGTCTGCGCATGCACACATATGCACGTACACAAACACACACCACAAATTACCTCCAAGCTCACAGATGCTGTTGTATTTTCCAAAGCATATTGTTTATGCGGGTCAGAGAGAGTTAGGGGTGGGACTTGGGATGAAACAAAAGGAAAGCAAAATGGTGTTTGTTTGTGAAACTCTAGTGAAAATAGAGAATAAATCAATGAAATAAAAATTCTGCCAGAAATGTTGTTTTGTTCATATTGTTTTCCCCCTTTTTTCAAAAGGCAGCTAGAGCTGTAAAAGGTAAAGTAGGTGAATCTTGTTAGTTTGACTGACACACAGGGAGGCTACTGATCCTCTGTTCCTGAGGTGTATGGAGCAACTTCAGCTGTTTAGGCCAACATTCTTCTGTACTTGATACACATCCATTAAGTTGTGGCCCTCAGCAAGAAATAATCGATGACGAAGCCTTGGGAGTCTTGAGTGAGAGATTACATTTTTTATTGAGCACCACCATACCACTTTAAACACCCGATGTGTGAGAACACCCAGAAGGGACCCTGAAACCCAACTACTGCCTCACGGGAGGCCTGGTCGGCCTGCCATAACAGCTGCGGTGTTCCTCGGTCGGAATGGCTGGAGGCCGCGGACACTGGTCCTGTGGAGGTGCTGCTGGGGTTCTGGACGGAGGGCGACCCCGGCGGGGAACCTGGGCAGGAAGAAGAACTTCCCCCGCCACCCTGCACACTGGCTTCAGCTGATCGAGCGACACTTGCTCCCTACGCCCGCCCATGTCCAGCACAAGCCACTTAGCGCCTGCCTTAAAACCCAGAACGGCCAATCGTATTGGGGCTGAAGAGGCAAGCGGCTAGCATCGTGTTGCATGAACACGAACGAGCCATCATGAGCTCCACCGGTACAAAAGATCGCGGAAAACAATGGTGAGCCGGGCTCGGAAACCAAGGGCCACGGGGAATGGGGGAGTGGACTTCTATGGCAAGAACTCTTCCAGGACCGTCAGCGGCTGGCCCATAACCAGCTTGGCGAGAGATGCATCGAGGACATCCTTTGTCCTCAGGATTACCCGCGGTAAACGGTCCACCCAGTTGCGGTCCGAGAGCGCCCCTCGCAATGCTGCCTTGAGGGAATGGTGGAACCGTTCACAAAAGCTGTTGGTCCAAGGGTGGTACGCTGTTGTATACTGTACCGTAGCTCCCAACGACTCACCCATTGCGACCAAAGCGCCAACACAAACTGCGGACCCCTGTCCTAATTGATGTTCTAATTGATGTCGGACAGAATGCCAAAACGGGCGACCCAGGCACAGAGAAACGCCCTAGACACGTCTGAGGTTGCCGAGGAGGATAAAAAACGACCTCCGGCCACCTGGTGGTCCAATCGACTATGGTGAACAGGTGCGTAAACCACTGCGAAGGTGCCAGAGGGCCTACCAGGTCAACAAGCACATGATCAAAACGCCTGACCGGAGTCGGAAACTGCTCAAAGGCAGCCCTAACTTTGCGGTGAATCAAAGCACACTGGGATGCCACACACACGGCCGCCCGTTCCCTGATGCCCTTACGCATGCCAGGCAAGTCGACCTTACCACCCACGAATTTCACTGACGCTCGAGTGTCCGGATGCGAAAGTGAATGTACCGAGTTGAAAACTCGCCAACACCAGGCCACCAGAACCACTTGGCGGGGCCAGCCGGTAGAGACGTCACACAGGAAGGCAGGGACGCCTTCCTGCACCACTACCTCCTCCAGCTTGAGGCCCGTGTGTGCCGACCTTAGGGCGAGAACGCCTGGGTCCATCCTGACATGCAAGGGGCACACTAGTGCAAATGACAGGCAATTAGCCACAGGGTTGGCCTTCCCTGACACATGCCGAATGTCCGTTGTAAATTCAGAAATGGCCGTAAGGTGCCGCTGCTGGCGGCTCTGCCACTTTAGACATGACAAACACCAATGGCTTATGAGCCACATATGCCACGAACGAGCGGCCTTGCAGGAGAAAACAGAAAAGACACGTTGCAAAAACAGTGCCAACAACTCCCTGTCAAACATGCTATACTTTCACTTGTTATCCTGTAGCTTGCAGCAAAATTATGCAAGGAGTAGCCATGTGTTCACCACCTGTTGTTCAACCACGGCCCCCATAGTGACATCAGATGCGTCGGTCGTCGATGCTATGGGCGCCTCGGGAGCTGGATGGGCTAGAAGGGGTGAGTCAGCCAGGGCGCGCTTAGCCTGGTTAGAAGCCCGGACCAACTCTGGGGTCCAGTCGAACATGTCGCTTCCCTGCCTGGACGGCAGAGCTCCATAAAGCGCCTGAAGGAGGTGGGCAGCGTTAGGGAGGAAACGGTTGTAGAAATGAACCATGCCCAAGAAGTCTTGCATTGCCCTGACTGAGGCCGGGCGGGGAATACCAATCACTGCTCGCACCTTCGTGGGCAACAGAACTGTGCCTTGCAGTGAAATGCGATGGCACAGGAAGTCAATCACAGACCGACAAACTGGCAGCCAGGCTGACAATAAGGCCATGGTCGTCCAGACGACAGAAAATCGGTGTCAGGATCTCCATGTGCTCGTCAGTCAACGGGCTGGCCACCAGGATGTTGTCCAGGTATACAAACAAACAAGGCAAGGTCACGCATCACCGAGTCCATAAGCCTCTGAAAGGTCTGAGCAGCACCCTTCAGGCCAAAAGGCATGCGCAGGAGCTCGAAAAGCCCGAAAGGGGCTACCACCTCGGTCTTGTGTACGTCCTCCACACGCACAGGCACCTGTGGATAACCACGCACCAGATCCACCTTGGATGGTGGTCCCTGCCAGCCGCATGGAGAAATCTTGAATGTGGGGGATGGGGTAACAGTCGTTTGTGATGGCGTTTGATGCGAAAGTCACCGAAGGAGTGCCATGACCCATCGGTCTTTGGCACCATGTGGAGCAGGGAGGCCCATGGGCTCTTTGACCGCCGCACTATCCCCAGGTGTTCCATGGAGGCAAACTCCTCCTTGGGGATTGCTAGCTTGGCTGTGTCTCGTCGCGCGCCCGTGCAAAGACGGTTGGTCCCACTGTTGAGATGTAGTGTTCCACGCCATGCCTCGTAGACGTGGTTGAAAACATGTTTTTTTTTAGCGATGGAAATTTCGCCAGCAAGCTTTGATATACATACCATGATGACAAAAACTTAGTGTGGGCTTGTGGCCCAACCCCCCCGCTTCGAACAGATAGGTGGCGAAAGACACAGCGTCAATTAAGCGGCGATTTGAAAGCCGATCCGCGCCGATGATGGGGACTGGGATGGAGCAATCACAAAGTCCCATTCAAAATGGCGGCCGACGAAACAAAGAGACACCGACCGTGAACCAAAAGTCATTATGAACGACCTGTTTGTGGTGCTGAGTAGTAGGCCACTGCCCTTCATGCGGGTACTTGCATGTGTTGGCTGGGTTCCAGGGTCCAAGCACATAGCGGACTTACTTCAGATATCTCCGAGGCCGCATCACGTCAGGGTAACCAATGTGGTGCCCGTCGAGGAATAATCGATGACGAAGCCTTGGGAGTCTTGAGAGATTACTTTTATTATTGAGCAGAACTATACACTACCCTGTGCACTTCCGGGGTGCATAGGCCAAGACCTCTGTAGCATCCTTTGGGATTGCCAAACTTTAATTTATCTAAACAAAAACAAAGAAAAGATATTGCTGTTGATGCTACAAAAAGCTTCAGCAAGGACTCTATCAGTCAATATGATAGACATTTATTTGAATTGAGATTCAGTTTAATGGAGCTATAACATTTTCAGGAAATTTTGAAGTTGGGGCGGTCACTAAGTTAATATGAATGAATATGCTTAAGCTTACATACTGCTAATAAAGCACACCACAGAAAATTAGCAACAAATCATTGTAAAAGACTGAAGAACATTAACAGAAGGAAGCAATAATCAAAATTCAGAGACTCAAAAATCTTGTCATCTGAGACATACACACAGTGCATATATTCAATGACCTTTTGTTGTATTTTTTTCTTTACAGCATTTCCACAAATATGTGTATGTGTATATAAATCTCTGTCATCCTTCCACCTCAGTACCAGTAGATTGTATCTGTGTGCACTTTGTACTTTATTGTTTGATGTATATTGTTTAATGTTCATTGGGCACTTTACTGTATCATATGTACTTTATTATTATTGTTATTTTCGTGTCACTGTGGTATAGTGAGAAATGACTTCTCGATTCCTCTCGATGTCCAGTTGATGTGGAAAAATTGACAATAAAGCTAACTTTGAACTTTGAACTTTGAATGAGTCGATCAGAGGGGCAGAACATGTTAGATGTTTAGGGAGGTCTACCAATCTTCCAATCTCATTGTGTCCTGCAATGACAACAAAGGCTATTTTGATTCTGCTTCTGATTCTGAGACAAGGTCAGAGAAGCCAGACTGAGATGGTTCAGTCATGTACAAAGGAGTGATAGTGAATATATAGGAAAAAGGATGCTTTGGTTGGAACTGCCAGGCAGGAGGTCTGGAGGAAGACCAAAGAGAAGATTTATGGATGTGGTGAAAGATGACATGAAGATAGTTGGTGTTAGAGGAGTGAATACAGACAATAGGCTTAGATGGAGGACGTTGATTCGCAGTGGCTTTGTAGATCTACAAAAAGCATATAACAGGGCACTGAGAGAGGGACTGTATGCAGAAGTCAGGAGTGGCAAAGAGGTATGTTACTTCGGACCCAGTGTCCAATGGGTTCAATGGGAATGACATATTACTGTCTGGAGGAGGTTGATTTGATGTTGCGACCCCTGAATGGAGAAATTAAAAGGAAAAAAAGAAGAATATATACATATATGTACACAACAGCTATATGGAACCTTAGTGGAAGCCAGCACCAGTGTTTTGCAAATGCCACACTGCATCAACGAGCACACAACCCTACTTGATTAACTAAACCTGTAACTATTTTATGTGATTGCGCAGCTCATGACCTCGAGGTGCTTGTGGATTCAGGGGCTGAACAGAATCTTATCGATCCCAGCGTGGCCCGCTGTCTCAACCTACACCTTACACCGTTGTCCACTCCACTTTCTGGTTCTGCTCTGGTTGGGAGGTTTCTGACCACCTTCTCTCAGGAGACTGACCCCATCCCTCTAATGACTTCAGGTAACAATAGGGAGACTATGGAGTTCCTCCTGTTCCCTGTTGCTCACACCCCCTCTTGTTAGGGTTTCCATGGTTGGCTTTACACAACCCCCATGTCCATTGGGCAAATGGTTGACTTGAAAGCTAGAGCTTGTTTTTTCCTGTCTGTCTAAAATCTGCCCAAGTTCCCAAGTCCTACATCTCTCCTCACAATTTCTACGTCTCGCAAGTGCACGTCACTCCTAGTAATAAACCCCTCTAACGCCTCAGTTTTCTTTGCTTTCGGGTCAAACGCCTGCACATATCATTACAGCGACCATACTGCAACTTGCAGCCCCTCTCACCAAGTTAACCTCTGCTCAGACTGTGTTTTCCTGGACTCCAGAGGAAGATTGAGGTTTCCTTCTGGTAAAGGAGAAGTTAACATTAGCATCCATCCTGATTCAACGAGACCCTGAACGGCAGTTTATTTTGGGGGTGGACACCTCAATTTCTGGTGTCGGGGTCGTATTATTCCAGAGATCTGAGAATTGTGCCTTCTCCTCCAGACAGTCGACTCCTGCTGAGCAGAATTATATTGGTGATCTCCTTGAGGGCAGCCATTGAAGGGGGGATACTGTTGTGGCGCGTCGGCGAGGAAATATGACGACGGAGTTGTGGAGGGGTTCAAACTTTAATGAGTGGACACAACACCACAATAATGCTCTTCTCCCGGACATTCGCGAACGTCAGTATACGTACCCACCTGTAACCACGGCCCCTAAGCCGTCAGTCCCAGGGTGAGAGGCCACACCCTTTAGTGTCCGCCACACAGCCCACCCCCGGACACCCAGAAGGGACACCGGGGAAGTAGTCCTTCACGGAAGGCCTGAGCAATCTCCGGTCAATGCTGCGGTGTCCATCCGTCTGGATATCAGGGAGGCGCCGGACTCTGGCCTTGCGGAGGTGCTGCTGGAGTCCTGGAGTCGTGCAATGGCTCAATGAACCGCCTAGTGGCCTGGTGGTCCAGCGCCGCAACGACCGAAAAGTACCGGCCTCCTCTGACACGATTCTCCGTGTGCTGAAACCTCGCGGTCGGGTTGCTCTGCCAGGTCTCCGGCAGCCGGACGGCTGAGATGGGCGGGGCCGACTGCACGAGATGGGGCGATGTGGCCTAAGTGGAATTGCATATTACCTCGCTAGCAGACATGATGACGTCGGGTTCACCAATGTGGCGCGTCGGTGAGGAAATATGACGACGGAGTTGTGGAGGGGTTCAAACTTCAATGTATGGACACGACAACACAATAATACACTTCTCCCGGACAGTCGGGAACGTTAGTATATGTACCCCCTTGTAACCACGCCCCCTAAGCCGTCAGTCCCAGGGTGAGAGGCCACACCCTTTAGTGTCCGCCACACTGTCATGATTGCTGGCTATAGTGCTGAGGTTTTAGGTGGGGCAGAGCAGGGTTCCAGGAAGCTCTGGGCGGAGGCTTGAGAGCTTCCACTTCACACCTGCAACCTATCTGCTCTAATCACTCCAACTACTAAAGGACATGTAGTAGCTCCAGTCCTCGCCAAATTGTCTGCCTGTTTAAGTGCTTTTGTACTCCTAGATTCCACGTCTCGCTGTTCCTCGCAAGCCCCCCCCCCCCTCCAGAAGTCTACATTTCACCCTTCCTCGCACGATCCTTGTTCCAGAATTTTTTGTCTTGCCCTGCCGTCGACCCTTTCGAATATCTTCTGCTTCACCTTTTATTTTGGCTGACTCAGCCATGACATCATGACTTTTAGTGGAGCTGATTATTACCGGTTATAAGGAATGTCTGCTTCACTGACCTAAACTGGGGAAAAAAGCAGAAAACTTCCAATATTGAATATAAGGATACGGTAAAAAGCAAATTCAAAAAACGTCCCTCAAAAACATATTGGTCATGGCTTTTCCTGACAGTTATAGTTAATTTTCAGTTATGTACAAATAATAAAAGGGCTCAACTTTTTTGGGGAGGCCTACCAATCTAACAATGAACAATGTAAGTACAGACATTTTTACTGATGAAGCCTCTTCAATACTTTGTTTGCAGAAGAAAAGCAAATGGCTTTTAAACAGCTCCATGTCTCCAATTTCTACTTGCTGCGCCACATCAAGAGCATGTGCATTTCATGTTTGTTTTGTTTCAATTCAGCCTCAGGCCTGAAGGCTATTAAGGCCTAATCGGAATCCTGGTCAGCACAGAAAGTATGATTTTATTGGGGGCAGCAAATCATACACAGCATTGTAAATGCATACACACACAGTAGTATGGACCCGGCCCACGTCAAACAACGGAAAAACAGCATCTCATTTCTGGCCGTTATACTTGGAATACTTTCATTTGGACTGGCACTACATCTCATATTCATAAACAGAACATAAAATAGTGACAGACCTGCAACGATGGCAGCTGAGAGACATGGCGAGGAGCAAATGATTCATAACATGGAATAGTTTTCATTCTGGAAGCAGAATGTCTATTATTACTGATAAAATCTGAGACATTGTGTGGACATGGATGCAGTTACATATATAACTACTTTTGAGAATTAACATGTAAACACCAGATTTTGTGTGAAATGTGCCTTTTTTCTTATTCAGTCAATAGATGAATCCATTTGTATGAGTGACTTAAACAAAATAGAAAAGAGGGCAAAGGTATCTCCCTCCATCTCTTTGGCACAATGTGCCTTTCAACAATGGGCACAGCACATTAACTTGCTCATTATCAACCTCCCGGCATATGGACTCGTCCAGAGCAATGGATGTCCCAACCGTCCCCACCACATGCACACAAAGATGTATACACGAAGCCCTAATTAGGAAAATTATGCCATCTCCATCATGAGGGCCAGCTACAAAAAATGGTGTCACGCCCTTTGTGAGATCGGTGTTACAGATTCCAGACCATGAGAGAGAAACACGGTGCTGGTCTACATTTTCTGCAATGCTCACAATTACCCCGAGCAAGAGGTTGGAGAACTGGAGAAGTGGAGAGGAGAGAGCAAGCAAGTAGAGAGCAGTAGGGAGAAAGAAACAGAGAGGAAAATGCAGGAAGTAGAGGTTAAAACCTAGGACACCTGAGAGGTTAATAATAATACCAGTTAATATGGGTGACTTTTAAATGATTTGCTGTGATGTTGCACAGCACTGTCTGCCTGAACAAAGACTGCGGTCATTTTACCCTGTTAGTCACTCTGTGGATACAAGATACAAGAGGGGGAAACAGCTTCCATCCAAGACCAGCGTTTAAAAAAAACCGAAGAAAAACATTAGCCTTGTTAATTTCCATAGCATACACATTTCTAGAGGTGGCTGAACATGGAATTTACCAGAACAGATAATAGTGCTAAAGATTTCTGGCAAAACTATTATTTTTTCAACACTCATCCAGATCTGTACATTTTTCAGTTTTTTTGTGCAGAACACAGTCTACCATCAGATGATCCATAAAAAATTATCACTATTGCTAAAAAAGCTTTTTAATGAAAGAAATACAAAACAGGCTAATATGAAACAAACTCACCAGTATCATCTTCCTGCCATCTATCTGAGAATGGAAATAACAAACACATACACACACACATATATATATATATATACATATACTGTATGCCTCCTGTCTTTTGTCCAGTGCCACTGTCTCCAAACCATACAGCATCGCTGGTCTTACCACTGTTTTGTAAACCTTTCCTTTCATTATAGATGAAATTCTTCTATCACATAGAACCCCTGAAACTTTTCTCCACCCATTCCAACCTGCTTGAACCCGTTTCTTTGTCTCTTTTCCACACTCTCCATTGCTCTGGACTGTTGACCCGAAGTACCTGAAATCCTCCAACTTCTTGATCTCTACTCCCTGTAGCCTCACCATTCCACCCGGGTTCCTCTCATTTACACACATATATTCTGTCTTGCTGCGACTAACCTTCATTCCTCTCCTTTCTAGAACATACCTCCACCTCTCAAGATTTTCCTCAACCTGTTCCCTGCTCGCACTACAGATCATAATGCCATCTGCAAACATCATGGTCCATGGAGATTCCTGTCTAACCTCATCTGTCAGCCTGTGCATCACCACTGCAAACAGGAAGGGGCTAAGAGCTGATCCCTGATGAAGTCCCATACAATACTAGAGTTCTTCTCTCGCCAACCTGTCGTATGCTTTTTCTAGGTCTACAACAGCGCAATGCAGCTCTCTCTGACATTTCTCTGTACTTCTCTATTAGCATTCTCAAAGCGAATACTGCATCTGTAGTACTCTTTCTAGGCATGAAGCCATAGTGCTACTCACAAATACTGACTTCTGCTCTCAGTCTAGTTTCCACTACTCTCTCCCATAACTTCATTGTATGTCTCATCAACTTTAGCCCTCTATAGTTACTGCAATTCTACACCTCCCCCTTATTCTTAAAAATGGGCACCATCACACTTCTTCTCACCTCTTCAGACATCTTTTCTTTCTCTAAGATCCTGTTGAATAATCTAGCCAGAAACTCTACCGCTGCCTTTCCTAGACACTTCCATACCTCCACAGGTATATCATCTGGACCAACTGCCTTTCCATTCATCATCCTCTTCAATGTTCTCCTCACTTCTCTTTTACTAATCTCTGCTACTTTGTGGTCTACAATAGTCACCTCTTCTTCCCTTCTCTCTCTTTCATTTTCCTCATTCATCAGCTCTTCAAAGTACTCTTTCGATCTTCCCATCACTCTTCTAGCATCCGTCAATACGTTTCACTCTCTATCCTTAATCACCCGGACCTGTTGTACATCCTTTCTGTCTCTATCTCTGTTTTGTCACCCTGTATAAATCATTCTCTCCCACCTTACTGTCCAACCGAGCATACAAGTCATCGTATCCCCTTTGTTTTGCCTTTGCTACCTCTATCTTTACCTTACGCCGCATCTCCCTGTACTCCTGTCTGTTCTCTCAGTCCCCTCAGTGTCCCACTTCTTTGCTAACCGCTTTCTCTGGATACACTCCTGCGCTTCCTCATTCCACCACCAGGTCTCCTTATCTGCTTTCCTTCCAGATGACACACCAAGTACTCTCCTACCTGTCTCCTTGATAACATTAACTGTAGTTGTCCAGTCATCTGGAAGCTCTCCCTGACCACCAAGAGCCTTTCTCATCTCCTCCCCGAAAACCATACAACACTCCTCCCCTTTCAGCTTCCACCATTCTATCCTCTTGATCTTCTTTGTCATCAGAGTCATCCTACAAACCACCATCCTATGCTGTCTGGCTACACTCTGTAGACTAAAGGACTGCTTTAAAAAGCGATTTTATGTGGTGTCATTCTGTTATGGCTTTGTTGTGTTTTACTATTTTGTCAAATGCTCAATAAGTGCTCCTTTATATGGAAACCTTTTTTGAAGTACCCAGACAGTTTAATTGGGTACAGATGTAATCCTGTGTTCGGTGTGTTTAAAATAAGAGGCTATATGAGTATTATTCTTATCTTGTTATCTCATAAATCCATTGGTCTTTTCAATATTTTCACAGTTTGCCTGTATATAAAGTACATAAAGTAAAGCTAAACTACTTACCTATGAATCCAGTTTGGCGGTTATGATATTCAATTCAAAACACGCTATGTATAAGATGCATTGATATTACTTTTTCAACGCATTTGAAACACTTAAGGCTCAAATCTACACTTCACCAAGTATAAAGTAGCCTTTTCGGGTTGCTCTTTCGATTTTATGTTAACTCAAGAACAATCACTCATAACTTTGACTTCTGAAAAGACTTGTTTCGAAGTTTAATTTGACACATGAAGACAACGTTATTTTATATATTTGTCTTTTACTGCTTCGCCGATGGCTATTGGAAATTGAGAAACTTTACCTCTACTACCATTGGATGAGACTGGACTGGGCGGAAATGTTTCGTCTTCTTTTCATTGGGTTACGGAGCTGCTGTCGAAATGCTAACCATGAAATGCAAATCGAACTTCGTGAAACGCCTTTGCTAAACGTGCTAGAAAGAATACGCTTGCCTTTGACAACAAGCGGCCACTTTTTCGAACACAAAGTTGTCGAGGACGTCGTGATAACCACCTTGGGTACATAACAGAGCCCCGCTATGTTTGCTAAGTAAGCTGTATCTTGAAATGTTTTCTACAGTTAATTCGATAGGTGAATGTCCATCGTCAGGGATGTGGATGTTGTTGTTGATTAGCTATTAGCTATTTTAGCTAATATTAACTACGATTGTAATAATTGCAATATTAGCTACTATTGTTATTGCTATTGCTACCGATAAAGTTTAAAAACGGGTTGACTCGCTAACGGAGTATGATGCGATTTCCGCTAATATAGCAACATTTTTTGATTGAGTAAACAGTGTGGGAATGAAGACATACAGTTGTGATCAACTTACATTTTATAATGAATCCGTCAATTTATTGTTCCTGCGTTATGTCATGTTTTTTGGGAATTTACCAACGGATTTTTTTTCGCAGTTTTCATGGCCGCACCTAGAAAGACGGTGCTGACCAAAGCGCTCCCAGAAGGCTTCGTATTGATTGAGCCTCTCAGCACCTAGACAGACCAGTTCCAATTGATGCTGACTTTGTGGTAAAGTTAGTGAGTAAAATTGCCTTTTGCAGTAAATGATTAGTTTCAAATAATAATGTTTAACTGTGCTATCTTTGAACTAACCTACATCACATTGAGATTTATTGCCAGGTGAAGATAATTTGTTCTCTGAGCCGTCTGTTGTTCACTTATTGTATTGTATCCTATATTTAGCCAGTGCACTTCTGTTTCACTTGTTGCTCAATTTGCAAACTGCAAACTACAAGGAAAGCATCCACTCTCAAATTTTAAGGGTATCTTCATATGCTAATAATTTCATTGTTCAATCAACTTAGAATATATTTTTCAACCATTGTAATAATAATTTTGTCAGATATAATGATTTGCTGCTTCTAATTTTTCTGATGTCGCTACTGATGAATAGGTTTCAAGAAACATTTCAAACATTGCCTCTCAGCTGATATTCCTTATGTAGGTGCACTGAAGAACCATCTCCAAAATATACTCTTAAGTAAAAAAGGTGAAACTTCATAATGCAAATTGACTATTAATTGACTATACAAACAGAATTCAAGTGTATTTCAACTGTTAAGCTAATTTTAAAAACATGCTGTGAGACATTTATTCATGTAACAATGCAATCTAAACATTTTACATATAAAGTCTTGTGTCTGACAAGATTACACCTTTCCTATCATTCTGACTTATGTACTTATCACACATTACCCCTGATACTTTTCTCCACCTGTTGCTTCTTGAACGTCTTTCTTCACCTCTTGTACACACTCAATTGCTCTGGACTGTTGACCCTAAGTACATGAAATCCTACACCTTATTTATCTCCACTCCTTGTAGCGTCAACGCTCCATTTGGGTCCCCGTCATTCACAAACTTGTATTCTGTCTTGCTGTCCCTAACCTTCATTCCTCTGCTTTCCAGGGCATACCTCCACTACTCTAGATTTTCCTCCACCCGCCCCCTCCTCTCACCACAAATCATAATTTAATTTGCAAACATCCTGGTGCATGGAGATTCCTGTTGAACCCATTTCTCAGCCTGTCCATCACCATTACAAACAAGAAGGGGCTCTGAGCTGGTCCCTGATATAGTCCCAGACCTAACCACTGTCTTACAGCTCCCAAACATGTCTTGCACCACTTTAAAACCCCTTCCGACCCGCAGTTTTCCTGCTGGGCTCTTTCTTAAACTGATTCTGACTCCATTCCAAAATAAAAACAAAGTGGAAAAAACAGATTGTTTCTAACTCATGTTTTTAAAGTTGTTTTTTTTTTCATGTCCATTCCAATAGGCGCCAGGACAAGATGTTTGTAACATGCTATGAAGACTAAAGAAAGAGTCTATGTAAGGTTTTGAACATGTACATGAACTTAATAGGTGTGGAACTTGATAGATGATCACAGCAAGAGTAGGATGGATGTATTTGGCCCTTGTATTCACCCTCTTGACGTCCAGCCTGTACTCCCAACCTGATCCTGACCACACCTATGTCAAAAGTGTGTGTAATCATTCTCAGGTGCATTTTCTTGACCAAATATCTATATGGTACAGACTGACAAATTGATCTGGCAGGTCAACGTTGCCCAATGCTTCATTGTACAGCTTCACCACTTCTGGACGCAACACTATCACAAATAGGGCCTTTTTTATTTGTCCCACCACTTAACTTCATCCAATCTGCCAACACTGATGATGCTGGTGTTTGCAGATTGGTCTGTTGCCCAAATCCTTGAGAGACTGTAGAGGAGGCCTGGCAAAGCGAGAGACCCTTGCCATTCCAGCGGCATTAATTTTCATCTTAGCCGGCAGCTCCAGAAGATTATACGTAGGAAGTTATGGTCAAAGTACAAGTTGTGGTTGTCCTCGGTGATTTGCTTGGCCAAGATGGTACACCACTCCATCTCCAAGTCCCAGCTGCTTCCTTTGTATTGCCTTGATGCAGCGAGAAGTCATAGGCCACGCCACTTTTCTTACACAGGAAGTATACCTTCATACCCCATGGATCTAGCTTGCCTTTGATGTATTGCATCACAGACAGAGTTCCTCAAAATGGTTCAATTTGTTCATTAATGCAAAGGTTCTACTCGGGTGGAGTATTCAAGCATGGCACGTATGGCATCATTGAGAGGATGGGCCTTGTGTGAAAAACGTAAGTGTTCTCAGCTAGCTTCCCCAAATTGTTTACCGAATGGGGGGTTCCAAATAGGGCTCTGATCTCTCCTGAACTTGTCGGCTTGAAACTTAATACACCACTTTGCATTACATAAACATTGGCGTTGTCAGCTATCAAATTTAGGATCTCATCTGGCAGATACATTTTAAGTATTCAAAGGGACTTATGAGATGTTTCTCATGAATTGAAGGATCTTCAGAGGAATTATCTGTGATTGAATTGATGGTCTGGGGCGCCACTTAATTTCTGTCTTCCTGGTTATGTTCATCTCCTCCTCTGTCCATCGCTGCCATTATCTTCTCCTTTGTCACTGAACTGTCTGTCTCCTCAATCTCATCTGGCGCATCAAGCTTTTCTGGCATGCATGTAAATTCACCACTCTCTCTGTCACTGTAGTTAGTAACGAAACATTAACATTCTAATCATTTATGTATTCTCACTCTTGAACTCTAATGCATTCCATTTTACATATAATACCTAATAATCCTGGTTTGAGTCCAACAAGGGACCATTCTGTGTGGAGTTTGCATGTTCTCCCTGTGTGTCTGCATGGGTTTCCTTTGGGTATTCTATTTTCCGCTTCCAGTTCAAAATAATGTAGCAGGTTAATTAGGAAAATTGGGAAATTTGCTCAGACGTGTGAATGACGGAGTGAATGGCTGTCTGTCTCAATATGTGGCCCTGAGATTGACTGGTGACCAGTCCAGAGTGTACCCCGCATCTTGTCCGATGGCAGCTGGGACATAGTGGGAAAGACATATGTCTTCGCCCCTTTGGTTCCCTGAAGGCTATCAGCACCAATGGTGGTTGTTATTGTCCTGGGCCTTGACCGATCAAACTTATATTCTGTTTGACTCGCATTATTAGTTTTGGCACAACTGTTGCGGTGGATGCCCTTCTTGACGCAATCCTCTGCACTTATTCAGGTTTCTGACCAGCTCAAAAAGCCACTGGCTTGTGCCCGCCTGAGGCTGCATCACTACATAGGTCTGAATACTGGTATTATATCAGTATTACAGAACAAAAAAATATGTATGTATGTGTGTGTGTGTGTGAGATGTGTATGTGTGTGTGTGTGTGTGTGTGTGTGTGTGTGTGTGTGTGTATGTGCGTGTGTGTGCGTGTGTGTGTGTATTTATGTGTATATATGTATATGTATATATATATATTATGTATGTATACAGTATATATACAAACAAAACAAAAAGTTTCAATCATATCATATTACTTGGAATTCCGTCAGTTTCCTTTGAATGTAACCAGTGTTTATTTCACAAGACAAAAATCATAGAAAACTGGCCACTAACGCTCAGGAATTCTCTCTCTTCTTAGTAATACTTCCCCTGCACAACAGCACAGGCAGCAAGCAGGCTCAGCTTAACACAAACAACTAAAAGGAGTTTTTTGCCTAAAAGATTGAGCCATGCCAGTGTTATTTAATTACATGCAGTGGTTAAAAATTCCTATGTACAATTGTCAAGTTGCCTTTATGGACGTAGAGTACCCACAACTTAACTTGAATATGAAAAGTTCGATATATAATTGGAAATTGTGTTTTTGTGCAGGAGTATTGGGAGAATGGTCCCCTATTCTCAGAGCTCAAGTTCTACCAGAGGCAGCCAAACTTGAGAGCGGTGAGTAGCAACAACTCTCTGATGTCAACAGCGGGCCGAAGCACAAGTATATTCGACTGATGCGTTGACCACAGACAGAGGCCTAGCTACCTGTTACATTATAATTAGAATATCTATCTATATATATATATATGAACACAAACATATATTTAAGCCAAAACAAATGCTGTGGTGGACACTAAAGGGTGTGGCCTCTCACCAAAGGGACTTAGGGCTTGGGGGGTGTGGTTATGGAGTGTATATATACTGGTGCTCCCGAAAGTTCTAAGAGAGAGATGAATTATTAGGTTGGTGTGTCTAGGTAGTCAAGTCTGAACCCCTCCACAACTCCGCCGTCATATTTCCTCATCGACACACCACAATGTCAATATTTGTGGCAGTAAATCCCCCCCCCACACACACATCGACAATGAAAAGGCAAAATTCTTGACCTGGTTTAGAAAGGGCACCTTATTGGAGTTGTGTTCAGGGGGAAGCTGGCAGGAGAGCTCCTGGTGGTGGGCCTTGCAGAGTTCACAGAGAGAGTTTCAAGTGATATAAGGAAACTCTGGTAAACTGTCAGGTGAAAAAGCGAAGTGAAGCAGGGTTTTGCCAAAGCTGTTTACAGTGGGGGGGGTTTGACCAAGAATGAGAATGTCATCAGCTGCTAGAGATTGGGTGAGGAGCTCTGACGTCTGGTCATCTTGGCAAGGAACCCCAGATCCTTTGCACAAAAATGAGTCAGTTCAGGTGGTTTGAATATCCTGGAAATCTTTTAGGTGGCGTTCCATGCATGTAGACCAGGCAGGAAGCCCTGTGTTTGATCAAGATTAACAGTGGAACGATAACCTACAAGGTCTGGCTTGGAATCACATTGGAGTTCCCTGCGTAGAGTTAAGAGTGCTTTTCTGGTGTTTGCTTTTGCTCAGTCTGCTGACACTACAATACAAGATTAGTTGAGCCAAAACAAATAACTAGAAGAAAATTAATTTTTTTTAATTTTCGGATCTTCATTTCAGTGCAAACTTGGATGAGAAGAAGGAAACTTGAATATCTGGGTATCCCGATTTACTGGGGATCAGGCTTGGCTGAATACAATGACTTAAGGTATTTTTGTATTGGTGGACAGCATGTTTCAGTAAACTGACCATTCTTCCACTGACGTTTGAATAAAAGAAGCAATTTTGAGAGGCGCTTGTAGTTAGTTTATGAACTTTTATTACTATTACTATTACTTTATTACTACTCTATTACTATTATATAGTAGTTAGTCAGTTTATTTTTGACTTGTAAACTTGTATTTCCCTACATACTTAATTGTAATAAAACATATTTTAAAATTATGCTAGTAGTTATTATAACATTTTAACAACTCTATTTTTGTAACATTTCATTTCAAAACTTGTTTTAATAATACAACAAGGAAGACAAGAAGAACTGAATAATTTATTATAAGGTAATTGTAAGGTACTTAAGGTACTTTATTTTGCAGTGGATCCCAAGTTTTTAGTTGCTTGTCTACTAACTGCAGCAGGATTCATCCTTAGTTTACATTTTGTGACGAATTAAAATTAGTTGGACTGCGATATATGTTGTTGCCATGGAAAGAGTCGGCACTGACCTCAAGAAGTTGTGCGATTGCAATGGAGGTCAATTCAAGAGGGCCACTGTGCTCCGGCTTGGCCAAGAACTGGTCAGAGCATCCCCATTGACTTGGCTCTTCAAGTCCATTAATTTGCTGATCCACTGATAGTATCTAGGAAAACACTTTATTGTAACTTTACATCGGATAGCATTATTAAAATGTTTTAATTACCTATTTCTCTTTTTAAAACATTTCCATATGTCACTACTCATTAGTAGATGATTAGTAAACAGTTATACATGTCTTTTTAACTTATACACCAGTCTAAATTGTATTTAATTGTAATATTTCACACCTCACCAAACGTAGATTCAACCTTTGCCAATGCTTCTAAATTTTAAAAACAAGCAGGTGATTTAGAGGTTGCTAATAGCAAATGGGTCATTAATAAATGTTGGATTAATAATTTAAAAATCTATTTAGATGTTTTTGTTACTGTATCAAGTTGCAAATTGGATGTCAGTTTCATAGCTAGAAAACAAGCAAAAACCACTTGCCACAGGAAAAACCACATGATGTTTCCTTTCATTCATACATCATTTTGTGTTAGTGTATCGAGTTAGAGATGCACACAATGCTGAGAACTGCCCTGCTCAAACTTTTGCTCTACAAATTCCGCTCCCCGGACGGAAAGTTTTAGTTTGGCATTCACACGAGCAGTAAGGGACTACGGTAGGGACCGGTGTGGCGCAAGTGGCGGAACAGAGGGTCATTCATCTGCCTCCATTTAACCCTGTCCTCTTCATCCTCTTCGCTCACACCAAAAACCTCCAGGTCCTCTTTCTCTCAATCAATAAATCTCCTCTGGTTTTCCTTTTGGCCTCCTGCCTGGCAGCCCCACCCTCAAGATGATAGTTAACGTTATGGAAAAATTCACTCAGTTAGGACATAAACAAGCAAGCACTTGTTAACCATGAACTGCATTTTTTTCTGTGGGTTTACGGCAGTATATGTGTCTTAAGAGAAACTTGTGGAGATTTTAAATATCACAAATTTACTTTACTTGCTGAAGTTGGTGACTGTTATCTCAGAGAATGTTTGTCATAATTTCATGATTATTTTAAAGTTGTTACATTAATCAAAACAATAACTAATTTAATTGATCTTTCAACCTGCAGCTTTAAGAATGAGAAGTTAAATCATTTTGATATTAACCGATACAAACCTTGAGCTGTTTCACCTGTCGTACTTAAGCAAAAGAAAAGCTGTTTCCATAAAATTATTTGCTAAAATATATTAGATATGTATTAATTTTTTGGGGTGGGAGTGTATTTCACATAACTTCTCTCGAGTCTGCTAAAAGCTCTGGTCTTTGCCTGTCAATATATTTAAAACATTCCTCACCAATTACCCACCACTTCCCCTGGCTGATATTGGGAACACATTAACTGGCAAATTGCTTACATGCCCCACATCTTCATTGACCATCGATTCTCCATCCAACGGCCGCTGCTGAATTTCCAGACACCATCTCTGTTTAACAATCTTCTAATTAGCGGGAGTCATAACCTGTAACATGTATTCATCCCCCTCCCCCCCTTAATTAATAGCTTTGATGTTTGGTTAGAGTGTGGCTTGAACCACAGATAACCTCCACGCTGGCCAACTCCACCACCCACCAGCTCAATATCTTGCATTTGCGGGGCTCAGACTGCCTAATCTCCAATAGCTGTGCTTCTATCAATGTCATTACTGAGAAAAGATGTACAAAAACTGCCCTGTTAGCACTGACTATCAAATTTAAGTCATGTAAATTTTAATGGAATTTTAAAGGAGGAAATGATTGGGTAAAGATGAGCGATTACATGTCTGTACACAATTCTATACATGGATCAACACACGATGAGCCATTTTTTATGAAGTGATATAATTAGAGCCACACGTCTAGAAAGACAATTTCTTCCTTCATAAATGAACTATTTGCTGTCTGGACGTCATATTCTTTAATAGCCACTTAAAATAGCAGCAATGTAGAAGATTGTGACAAATGCTTTCTCTTGACCTGTTGGTATCATTCCTTGAACCAGTCTTGACAGATTGTCATGGCGAGTGCCAGGCCTGGGAACCCAGAGCTCAATGGTGTAATTACTGCCATTTGGTGGGCTTCCAGAAGACAGTCTCCCCACAACAAAGCTGAGGCACTTGAGCACTGCAGCATGCTTTATTAAGTCAGGAAAACTTTTTTTCTGTTTCTTTTGGCTGTTCTCTTCAGGGTTTGCCAAAGCAAATTATTGTTCTCTCTCATGTCTCATTTATCTCCGAAACACCTAACATGCGCTGTCTCTTTGATGTACTCATTCCTGTTGACATTGGGTTACATGTCCATTAAAATGTAATACGACATAATTTTGTCTTCACTTGCGGGGGGTTAACCGACAGCACAGAGCTGGCCAGTGTCACAGAAAACCATTTCTCACCATCGGCGAAGTGCAAATTCAAGTATATGTGAATTGGCAGTACACTGATAATTGCAATTAATCAATTGTTGTTGAAATTTATTTTGACAACTGGACAGTTTCCTTCCTTTTAGACATTTAGACATCACCTCTCACCTGAGAGGGTTTTTCTACTCCGAAAGACTGTGCTTCTGGTAGATAACTGCTGGGTTTCGGGGTGGGTACCGGTCTAAGTTGGGTGTGGTTTCATTATTCTAATAACTGTCCTGCTCCTATCTGGTTGAAAGTGGTTGTTGTGTTAATGTGTGCCTTTTTATATGTGTGTCATCTGGGAAACAAGAATGAGAATTCAGGGAACTTGGCTGAATTGGAATTTGAATAGGTAATAGTAAGGCTAATGTTTAGTATGTTGAGAAACAAAAGAAGTCTGTTAGTTTATTTGGGCTGAGGCCTGGGCGGGAGTAGCCATGAGTTATAGGGTGCAAATAGATCTGCAGGTATGTGCGTGTTGATCTGTCTTTGGACGGATCTCAGCACAGTGTGGTTCATAGGTAAAAGGTGATGTAGGAGGCTCCTACCACTCCTAAGTTCAGTGTTCGGTCCCTCCAATTTGAAAAAGATGGTTTCTTTGGCCCCTCTCTCAAACCATCTGTTTTCTTTGGCCAGAATATGGACACTGCTGTCTTCAAAGGAGTGGCCCTTGTCCTCAAAGCATAAGCAGACCAGAAGTCTGACCTGAAGATGTGGCTCTTCTGTTGTTTTGCCATCTGTGCAGAGGTTATCATTGCACTTGACAGCATACACTACATTTTCAACTTTATGTCTTGGTGTTCTTTCCTTGGGCTGCACCCCGAGTCGAAACAACAACTCTAACCACGTTCTTGAACATACACTAGGATTCATTGGAACTCTCCACCATTGAGTGGAGAACAGCTGAAGGAAAGCTTTAAAATATTGCAGCTACCCTTGTTTGGCTTTCACCTAAACAGAAACTGTCAGAAGTAAGAACAGAGAACAGGACAAAGACAAAAATATATGCAAGAACATTGTAAAACCATACATTGTTTGTATTTCAGAAAAAAGAAAAAAAACAGGGATTTTCAACAAACACCAAGTCCTGGTACTTTTCAAACTACACAACACCCAAAGGCACACCAGAAACACATCAGACACATTGCAGTGAGTCATTGTTTATATTACAATATATAAATATGATGAACTTGTAGGTTTGCATCCTTCATAAGCTACTGTAGTTTCCAATAGATTCATGATGGTGTGGTTTCAATGTAGCATACGCATTTTGTATGACGTTAATGTAATTACACTCAAGCCAGGTACTCTGATTTCTGGTCAGCTGAATTACTAACATCAAGGCCCAACATAATTAGTATAAAGTCGGCAACTTCGGTCATCCTCAGTGATGGTTTAGTCTCCCTGCTGAATCCTGGCTATTCCCAGGAATGGCTAGGTAACTAACATTAACTACTACTTGAAATTCTACATCTATGTATGTAAACCACTTATGATGATTTGTTGATTTAAATGAACAGTTACACACTTCCAACTAGAAATTTGTCCTTGCACAGTCTGATCACTGCAACCTCACTCCATGTAATCTGGTCCTGTGTGGCAGTGACCATACTCCCCCTTTCTGTAGACGAGGGAGGATCAATCCCAGCCATGGCTCAGGGAGGAGATTTCTCCCCTCTGATGCAGCTAGTCAATAGGTAATTTCTCCCAAGATGGATGACGGGCATTACAGTATTGAGCTGCTCTAACTCCCTGGGCTTGACCCTCCCTGATGGACTCTGTCTACAAGTATTGATGAACCTCACACATTAATGTAGAGGAAATCAAGAACACACAATGAGAAACACTCATTTGACTTCATGGGATTTCACAGTGATATCTTTTTAATAATTTAGTGTTTGGTTGTCTGTGACATTAAAGTGTTTTGTTTTAGTTCTGCAGAGCATTGGTTCCTTGAGATGACAGAAATATTTACAGAATGCATATAAAAAATAATGCTGTTTAAATGATCAAAACACTGTCAATTCATACTCAGTAGTTTAAATAAAACCTTTGTCTTCATTTTAATATCTTCATATAACATGGTATTCTGGATGTGTTTAAAAATTCTTATCCTTTGGTACTTAAATTATTACCATTTTACTTCAGCTTAAATTGTTGGATTTCTATTTTTTGCCCTTTCCCAATTTCTATTGACTCATCTTTTTAAAATTCTTTCTTCAATTCCTTTACCATCAGGGTATGCAATGTGCTTTATAAATAAAAAAGCCTATTGATGACACTTGTCGTTTATTTATTTATTTAACTTACTTACTTATTTTTTAATTTAGTCTGGAAAAAATGCATTTGTTTGTCTGCTTTGGTTGTAATAAGTTAATTTGATGGTAACCTTGCAGTGTGAAATATATAATATAATATATTCAGTTCTCCGGTGTCCTCCCACAGTCCAAAAAAATGCAGCAGGTTAATTGGGAAAAAAATTGGGAAAATTTACCCCGAATGAGTGAGTGAGTGAATGTTGTTTTTCGATACATGTGGCCCTGCGATCGACTGACGACCAGTCCAGGGTGTACCCCACCTCTCGCCCGATGACAGCTGGGATAGGCTCTAGCATCCCCCGCGACCCTGAGTGGAGGATAAGTGGCAGAAGACGGATGGATGGATGGATGAACTATTGTCTGCTAGAAGAGTTAGTGTCGTACAGGAAGGTTGGTTTGTGGGCTTGGCTTTTAACACGAGCTGCTTTGCTGTTTTTGCCATTGCAACACCCAGAAATGCAGAGCACATCCTGGGGGCCTTTGCCAATTACACAAAGCTCATCAAGAAGCTCAGTAGGATGAAGAATAGATCACATTCTTACCACAAACTACCATTTGTTTTTAATTGAACGATAATGAAGTGACCCATTTTTAATCCTTCTCAAAGTTTTCTACTTAACCTTATATATACTGTAAATAATTAATTATTTTTTTTAAATATCTTGTGTATTGTTTTTTCAAAGCTCCAACGAGGCGTGGGGATTTGCAGATTTTGGGGTTCTGTCTGCTTCATTGGCTATGTGGAAATCTTCCTTGGGGCAAAGTTCTGGAGAACCCGTCTCAGGTACAGGAGACATGGTCATGTTCACAAATTCTGGCATTGAGACATTACTTTTGAAGTTTCATGGAGCCAAATTCCAAATCTACTGTGTGGACCTATTGCATCATTATAGATGTTGTCATTGCCGCTGTTTTCTCATGTTAGACTATAACTGCTCCAGGGAAAAAACATAAATTGGAAAAAGAAAATTCAATTTTTTGCCTGAAATTAGATTAAATTTGTTAAGAAATGGTGACGAAAATTTGAGGGTGCTTTATCAACTTCATAATTACATTAAAGAATCAAGATTAAAGAAACCCTTATAAAGAGCTCTTATTTTTTTCTGTACTGCATAGGCAAAAAGAGTAGGCCTTTCACACTTTCTGTTATAGACCTACATTAACCAGGATGCACTAGACATAATCTCATCTATCCACCATACACTTGGATGGATTTTGATGGATCTTTTAATTTATTATTTCGTCGTGAGTCTCACTCAGCATTAGGGGACAAAGACACTCAATCCATGATGATCTGCCCCAGTAGCCCTGCTGATATGACTGTTTACCTATTTAACAGTTCCTCAACACCAGTTGATGTGAGGTTTGAAAAAAATATTTGTCCTCTGGTCCAACGTGAGGGTGGCACTGGTGTGGCTTCCAACAAACATTTCCCTGTTTAATTTACAGTGGCAGACCGCTGTGCCACTGAGCATGTAGCAGAAGACTGTAGCAGTTCTTCCATCCACTATGGAATTATTGCTTAAATCAACCACAGTCACTATCAATTTAAAAGAAATTTCCTTAAATGAGACAACAGACTTGGCTTTGGCTCCTCAGTTTGCTGTGCTCTTTTCCCACTCTTTCTAAATCATGTTTACTTCTAACTTTTTTGTCACTCTCCTACTGTATGACCTCTGCTCCCTCCTGTTCCAGACTGATGGATAAGCTGCCAGAGTCAGTCCAGCAGCTATCACTAAATGGCGCTGACACAAGTAAGCCATGTGTTGCTGGGTGTTTTGTGTTCCAGAAAGTCCTCCTTAGAATGGAGCAAGCAATGATTTTAAACAAGAATCTTTAAGTTACCAGGAGCAATTGGACAACTATACAATCTAACAGTCTCTTGTTGTCATACTTTTAGAGTTTTTCACCTTCTATCTCTCACCTTTTAAAAGGAGAGGTCATACCTATGTGAGAGCACAGTGTTTTATGTATGGTTTGGACCACATGCTCCTCTGTTGACCAAGCCCAGGTGCCCGCTACAGATAAGGAGCAGTGTATGCATCAAATAAATGTGTGTCTGAGAGAGATACATGTTCTAAAGCAGTATATGTCATATGTACAACATCTGGCCAGTGTGTGACGTATTGAGATTGGCTGGCTTTGTATAACACGTGCGCGCGCACACACAGCATATCCATTACAGTGGCAATGCCTAATCTATTCTCTGGGAGAATACAGGACATTGGAGGGACATTACATTGCAAGGTAGTGTATTATCTGCACCATTAGACCTTGTGGTGCCTCCCAATTTTGCAGCTATGCAAACTCACAGAAACATTTTTTTTCTGAAATCTGTCCCATTATGAAACTTAAGTCACAAATGTATGATTATACCAAATTACTCCATCCATTTTACTTAATCTAGTTTAAATCTTAGTTTCAGATTAAATGGCCCGTTTTTTACCTTCTTGTATGACTTTGTATATTCAGATGAGGTGGCCACATTCCTCCTCTATGTGAGATCTTTGGACTACCAACAGCAGCCAGACTACATTCTTAAGGACATGCTGACCAGTGGAGGCAGGGATACCTTAGACTTATCTGTGCCTCGTGGACTTTCAGGGGAGTCTACCAATAACTTCAATTATCCTTTCACCAACCGCAAGGTAAGAACATGATTTGGTCAACTCGGCCAGGATATGTTGCATTTAAACTTAATACAACTTGTAGCAATCATTGAATTACGGATTGATATGTTCAAAGCCAAGGTTATTGATGGGTGGGGTTGGCTATCCTTCATCCAACTAATAAGTCTATGTTGATATCTCTAACTAACCTCTTAAGATCTTAACTGTTTTTTAAGCCCTTCTTGTAAGTGCATGGAAAGATCTCTGGTAGTTTACTCTTATTTGTTCCTAATGGCTTCTTCACCATATGACCTCGAGCAGGCATCAAGCTCAGTGTGAAAGGGGTGGGTTGAGAGACAACTCGTCCAGGTCAGAGGCCATAGCCCTGTCCTGTAAATCAGTCAGCTGCCTTTTCTTGGTTGGAAGGGAGTAACTGCGTGAAATGAAGTTCAGTTTAATTTCCATGATCTCTATTTAGTCATGGCCAAAGATGAAGATACTGCAATTCCACTCTCTACTTTCCAAAATATTCAAGTTAACTAGGGACTGATTTTGATAGTTGAGATACCAGGGAGTCTGCTAACTTATTTTTTTAAACTTTTGTTTGAAAAAAGAAACTAAATAAAGAAATTACATGCAAAAGAACCAAGCTTAAATGAACATTGTCTCTAGCTAAAGTCATCATTGCTCAACAACACGTGTCAAAATCAAGGCCCGTGGGCCAAATGTGGCCTGCCATGTCATTTTATTTGGCCTGCGAGAACGTCTTAAATTTTAAGACAACAGAAATCCTTTTATATTATTAAAGGATTTATGTTATAACAGAGCAACTAGTAAACATATTTTTTTTACATCTATGCAAATGCATATGTAACATTTTGGATTTCAATGAGTAATACATTCAGAGTTATTTAACATTAGGGAATAGTTTATTTTATATTGACATTTATTTTACAATATATTTGGTGACATTTAGTAACATTTTTACTGTTACGGTTACATGTGGGCCTTTGAGGGCATCCATTATGCTGATGTGGCCCATGGTGAAAATGAGTTTGACACCCCTGCTCTACACACGTCTGTGAGTTAAATAAAAAACTAAACATGTATTTAAATGTTGTATGCCAATTGTCCAAGCTAATGATACTAAATGGCCAACGGGTGTACAACTCCTATGTACACAAGCTTTATATGTTCCCTGTTGCTTCCTACTTCACCTATTATGAAGGACAGAAATTGAATTAGGGGTTTTACTGTTAGCAGAGTTGGTATATTGGGAAATGAATAATGTTTGTTTGAAAAGCATTGTTTGTTGTCCATCATGTCAGTGTGTGTATCAAAAACATAATTTTAAGTCTGATAATCTAAGAGGAAATGTGAGGGCAGCAATATGGGACCACATCTGCCTGAGGTGGACAGGTTTACAGCTGGTGGATGATCCTCGAATTCACCAGATTCACATCTTGACCCCTGGGACCTGTCGACAGTCCTCTCAATGGCCCAATTTGAAGAAGTTGATGACACACACCTATACTGCGCAAGGTGTCGACAATTATGCCCCTGATTTCCTCTCATCGTGTCATTTTAATTTCCATGCTAAAGTGCTGGCCAGTTTGATTCCCAGTTAAATAGAAGTGGCCATTTACTGGTGGTTTAGTAGGGAGAGTAAATGTCAAACTGGGATAGAGGCTGCCATGATGGCACCATCATTTTCCACTAGTGTATTCTCTTTTCATTATTTCCTGAACGATTAAGCTCTGAGAGCTTAGTTTGATGGAAACTGCTCAAGCATGAAAATAGTTGTTCTATTACATACAGAAAGGTGACTCCTCAAACCTCAATATAGGACCAGAAAAATAATGGTTGCCGATGTTCCTGCACAGAACAGAGGGTCTCTTAATAGGTTGAGAGGATGAAAATGACAAGAACAATGTGCTTCACTAACCTCAGTAACCACATCTCAACTCAGCTGAACATTTGTGGAGGCCTTTGGACAGTCTCCACAACAAACAGCATTCAAACACCAGTGATTTTGGAAATTTGATGTTTCCTATCTATCAGTGAGTTCTTAGAATGATCTATCATCACACCACCACATTGAGCTTCTCGGTATTTGTTTCTATATTACTTTTCAGTTGTCTCCAGTTTTATTTATATTTTATGTAAAAGTCTGTGGAGGTTCTCAGTCATCCAGTTCATGGTGAATTCTTGTTGAAATCTTCTTGTTGTGGCAACTAGACTTGAATTTCTTCACTTGAAAACATTCCATTCCTTACCTTAGAGGCTTCTTCAGTTCTCATGACCATTGGGGAGTTTCCGAATATAGCTGCCAGAGTTTTGGGCGGGTCTAGGTTATGGTGGCTTGTTACATAAATGGAAGAGTTGATCGGCAGAAACTAGGTCTAAGGGAGTTGTTACGCGAATGGAGGTGTCGTTTGTTGGGGTCAAAAGAGCAACTTTTGGGGATTACCTGGATGGGAATTTGAAAAGGTAAAGTTAGACAAAGGAGTGGAACCTGTTGGATCACATGAACTGAGGCTCATGTGGAAGTTACCGGTTGAATCTTTCCTGTTTGTTTGGAGGATGCAGATCGGCCTGGTCCGTGTGTGCAAATCCATATTGGTATTGACCCCAGTACGGCTTTATACGTTTGTGAAAGGTTGTCTGAGCCCCCCCTCCTCTGTTCAGAGATGGTTTTCTGTCTTGACAGAGATGGCTTCTTTGACTCCTCTCTCAAACCATCGGTCTTCTCTGGCCAGAATACATACATTGATGTCTTCAAATGAATGGCCTTTGTCCTTCAAGTGTGGGTGGAGTGCGGACTCCTGTCCTGATGTGGTGGCTCTGTGTTGGGCCATCTGTTTGTGCAGAAGTTGTTTGGTCTTTCCAATGTAGACGCCATCATAAGGCAGACACCCCCATAAGTATAACAACGAAAGACACCCCCATGAGTATAACAACCCCCTTCGACCTAGTTTCTTCTGATCAACTCTTCCATTTACATAACTGGCCATCATAACCTAGGCCCGCCCAAAACCCTAGAAGTTGTTTACAGAAACTCCTCACAGGTCATTAGAACTGAAGAAGCCTCTCAGATGAGAGGTGAGACATCTTTAAGTGAAGAAATTCAAGTGTATTTTATGTATACAATTTGAAAGACTTAATGCACAAATGTGCAACTGAAGAGAAAATGGGAGTGCTTGTTACAGCAGGTACAGCCATCAAATATCAATATTAAATAAAAGTTGTTTTATTTATCTTTAAGCAAAAACAAGGAGATGGCAGTATGTCTTCCAAACCCTGGCCTACAACCATATTGGTGGAAAATAACGATAAAAAGAACCGTAAGTCGAAGCCAGTACCAGTTCGGCTCATTACAGGGCCACCCCATTCCAAACCCCACTCTAAGGTAAGGTCAGCAGTCGCCTTCATTTTGACCTTATGAACAAAGACCACTCAGATGTATTCAATGTCTTTTATCATTGTGTTTTGATTGTGTTCACAATCTTCCTCAAAAGGTAGACCTAAGGCCATTACATAAATAACCTTTTTGAAACTCAACAATCCAGTGAAATATTTCACTTCATTTAGGAAGTGTGGCCATGAAAGGTTTTTGAGTCAAGTGGTGAGCACAAGGATTTGATTCAGATACTCACAACCTACAACCAGCTTTGAAAGGTGTGATTTCTATAAAGTTTCCAAAGGCACTTGAACAAAAACGTGTGACATGTGCTCAACTTAAAGTTATGTTTATAATTCGGTCAAAACTACAGATAGATACAAAATAGCTGTGTTCTTCATATAGGTGTGTTGGAACCTGTGAGAAACTTAAAGACAGTTATGCGACAGTCAGGCATTGCTGCCGACATTCTTTTCCAAATGGTTTCGCAGGTTGGATGAATTCTACCTATCCTGCCATCTTTTGTCACACTTCACCAGGTATTTTGCTACCACTGTAACCCCATGTGTATCGGTATTGGTGTGTAAGAATGTAAACTGTATGATTATTATATGTTTTTTTTATTAGAACTTTGATTCATCAATCATACAAAGTTAAATCCCCTGATAAAAAAAATAAATAGGGAATGTCCTTAAAGGAGGATGTTTATTCCTACATCATGTACCTTTCTTTTTGGTCATAGATCAAAGACCGAGTCAGAAGATCACTGAGGCCAAGGTCTGGACAGACACATTATGGAGAGGACTGTGCTGCTGATGATGATGAGAAGGAAAAGCCCAGAGCCAAACCTATTCCTGCTTGTTATTTGAGAGGCCCTCCAATAAGACACAGAGTTAAGCCTAAGCAGGTGTGAGGAAGAGGTCTGAAGCATACTATGGATGACCACAATAAGACTATTAATTTCTCAGTTTGAACCAGCCGTAGGTGAATAAAATACCACAATGTCAATGCTGGAGAAGCATTTGACCCTAAGTGAATAAAAATCTGCTTTACTACAAACTTAATTCCACCAAGATGCCTCTGGACACAGATGACCTTCAGTGAAATGTCAGAGATCTGCCCCAGAACAGGGGACACAGGAATTGTTAAAACAGGTGCCTGACACACACCGGCTCATGGGAAAGACAAGATTTTTGGCTACAGAGCAGACAACAGCTTGCAGCGAAGGTGGGAGGTTTAGCAATGCAGAAGTGAAGGACAGACAGCTTATCCCACAGCTGCAATAGTTGGTATTTTAGGCAGCCATCCTTCTCCTGGCCACTGGAGCCTACATTCTGTAATGGATCCCCTCTGCTTTTTAGGAGGTGCTTCTTTTGGTTTTAACAGTCTTTTTAAGTCTCTTTGCAAAGTTGTAGCAGCTCATAAAGCCACTTCTCAGGACTTTTGAGCTGCCATTTTCACAGTAATGGACTGAAACAGAAGAAGAGTTCTGCTTAGTGCATGTTCTTGATAGCTGAAATGAAGGATTACTTCATTGAAAAAAAGGGGAAAATTGCCTTCATTTTTGTTCATTAAATAGACTGAATGATCAAATGTGCATATAGAACTGTCTTTGAAATTCAATGTGCTTTATTCAGACGTCCACTGTTGCATACTTTACGTGCTCTTTTTTGTCAGGATGAGTAGTTTTAGTAAAAAGCCCCTGAATGCAATGCATATTTGTAGATGCGCTCCCCAGCCTTTCAGAAAGGAGAAGGCTACGTGACATATTTAGCAAAGCTAATAAAGTATTCTGACTATTGACTTTGCAGTGAAGGCCTTCCTGAAGGCAGACATACCTTGCTGCAGTAAGGACACTCTCCAAAAACAATGTTAAAGCTCTGCCTGCTGGCGGGCAGCACGCGCAGCCACTGAGAGGGGAGCACAAAGAGAAAAGACCACTTCATCAGACGTTTACCTTGGATCGGATGGGTCAGTGTCAAGTGATAATAAAGCTTGTTTCAATGTACACTCAATGCTGCACACTTTGAAAGCACCATTCAAGTAATACTTCGTAAAGTTTCAGGTGAAAGCTCTTAGAATACTTCAGTGTCCTACCACATTTAGCAGGAAACAAAAGAGTCCCAAATTTAAAGAAAACAAGGCGGCTGTTAGCCAAATGTGAGGACAGAGAGCTTATGTGATGTGACTTGAAGCGGCAGCGTGTCTGTATCATAGTAACCAAACTCAAACTCTTCTGTCCACCACTGGGGATGTAGTTTGAATTCTGAGATGAAATCATTGTGATCAGCTTGGAATGTATTCCAAATATGACTAAAGGGGGAATTCTTTGATCAAAAACAAACAGCAAATCTGTTTTGGACCAAATCTTTTAATTTTCAACAAGCTAAAGAGTGAATGTTTTTCTTAATCATTAAGTCTGGAATAAGTGAACGTTTGCTGTTGCGCAGGAATTATTTTACGGTTTTATAAAAGGTAAATTATATAAGTTTTATATATATATATATATATATATATATATATATATATATATAGAGGACTCTCAACTCGACTTAAAAGGAAAAACTTCACTAGGATGGTTAAGTTTATCTTTATATTTTCATAAAAATAATTTTGACATCGGAGTTGTACGAATACGGACATTGTTAAATTAAAGCGCAGCGCATGAGAAACATTTAAAACTGTAATTTCCGTCAGGACCTTGCTATTCAGTCTGACTCGTTCTAGAGTTATCACGTAAGCATGCAGTGACGTTGACCTCCAAGACTTTTTTCACTATTTGTGGCTGGGTGAACCTACCTCATACAGACAGGCCTGGTGGAAGGGCTGGCCGCAGCGCGGGTTATTGCACACCTGGTCAGGAATCGCAGTTTGGAGCTGAGAGGAGTAACAGATTCCACACTCGACACTGAAACTCTGCGAAAACACACAGAAACGCTACAATGGATTGCAGACGTTGTGAAATCTGCACCTGTGCACTTTTTATGCGCATATAAAGACTACGTTGTATGGAACGGAGGCCGAAAGCTGTAATGATTGTAATACACCAGTAACTGAGAGGCTGTAGAGGATGTGTCTAATTACCCCGCTCCTGTTTTCTCTACCTCTCGGAAGTTATTTTTTAACCAATTCGTGATCGTCGGCCGCTGCCCCCTGGAAATATGTCTGACCGTGTGGGGGCGGGGCTCTCCGGTAAATCATAAAACCACCGCCTTGTAAAGCGAAATATGGGGGGGAGGGGGGTGCAGCCCTCTGAATATCCCATATCCCTTTTGCGTGACGGTCTCTCGGATGGCCCGCTCGCCTCACGCAGACGCACACACTCGGCTTCGGTTTGCATTTACATAATGAGGAGCTCCTGATTTTCTGTAGCTATCCAATAAGAGAGGATGGCAAGTAACTGAGGATCAACATCTGGCCAACGCAACTTTTGTTTTAGTTACTTTTTTAACCAATTTTCCTCTTTGCTCCCCTGAATGTTAACAAAGTCGAAGCATTAAGCCACAGCGGATAACACGACGCCCTTTCAGAGGGGATGAGAGGGGATGAGAACAAGTGTTACGGGAGGGGTGCGAGAGAGATAAATGGTTTTGAGTGATTAAAGTGATTTGATGGCGCGAAGAACTTTGCTATCTTTGTTATTTTAATGATCGGATATGTGAACAACCTAATTAAAAGGGTTCTGTGCCCACCTCTCGGAAAAGAAAAAAAAAACACGGCTGGAAAATGGAAATAGACAGAAAAATTGTGTATGCGCCCCCTTCAGAATGTGAAGCACTGAAACAGCACAGAGCACAGGTGTAAACAGACTCACAAACTCCTTGGGGTGATGCGAGTGGACATATTTGAAATGGAAAAGGGTGGGGTGATGGTGGGGTAACTGTGACATACAGATTTTTCGTGGGTGGCAGTTGACGGCAATTCGATCTCCAAAACATCCTGGAGGTTGCGCAAGACGCTGGAGTCAGGGTTCCTGCCAGCAGACCACAGACAGCTCCTTCACACACTAATTAACCGCATGCAAATGAGCCTGCAAAGACACTGGGGGATGAATAGGAGACTTTTTCCATTGGTTTAGAAAATTAAAAAAATAAAGAAAAGAACATGAAAAAAGAAAACTGGAGCATTTCGGCTGCAGCATTAAAATTTGGAGACTTGGCCGATAAATGTCATGCAGGGTGGTAAATGTTGAGGCCTGTGGTGAAATTTTGAAATCTCTCCTTCTAAAATGAGCAGTAATCATGTTGTCCCCCACCCCCAAGCGATAATCAGATGGTTGCTTGCCTGCAAGAAACTGTTGCAGGAGTGTGTAATGTGTGTCTCAAGTTGATCTCTGGTAACTTCAGCCTCATACAAGTGTTCAGGACATGGGCTGAACCCCCAAAAACGGTCAGACAAAATTACTAAACACGGGTTTCGGGCATTTCGAAAGTATGGGTTGATTTTCAAATATTGTAGAAAATTAAATAATCAGGAGTAGCCCATACTATGTGTAATATAACATGTTTGTTTCCAAAAAAAATCAATTAAAATAGAGCCTTCTGCAATTAGCAGGGATTCAGCTAAATACGAAAAAATCTGAAAAATGAAACAAACACCAAAAAATCATAACTAGGACCAGTTAAAAGTTAGCTATAAAAACGGCAAGAAATCACATAGAATCATGCTTTAGTAGTAGTATTATAATGCATGAGTAGGAAGTAAGAATGCTTGTGTGTGGTTGATAAAAGCTTGCAAACATGCCATAACATTCATACCTACATCTTTATAAATGAGGGGGAGTGCCCCCCCTACTTATTTTTACTGATGGTGGTAAACACATCAACATTCTTCACTTAGAGATTTACTGTCTGCAGATTTATTTTTCAAGATGAGAACATTTTGTCTTGGTAAGAAATTATTAATCTATAATTCATTAAATTTCTCTGTTATCAAATTACCGCTAACATGTTCATTAAGAGGACATTGATCATTAGCGGCATCATATGAGCAAAGTGATGTGACTGTAACTGTTAGATAGTTATTGCCAGATAATACCACAATATTATAATGTACAACCAGAATGGGGGTATAGGTTATAACAGTTCATTGTGCCAAATAGTTTTCATAATGATGCCATAGACAGAAATTATGAAAGTGATTCCTTGGCCAACGAAAGTCGATTTACAGTAAGCATCTAAAATGTGTGCCTTCTGTAAGCTTGCATTTTTCCTCAGTGAAATCTTGTTATGACTCAAATTGTGTAAATTATGCTGAATATGGAACAGTAATCTGATCTCTTTGGATTTAGTAACAAGTAGGAGTTAACTGGTGTGTCCTTTCTTCTCCCTTTCTATTAGTTGCATAGTAGAGAATGTTTGTTACACTATCCACCTTTGACAAGACATTTTAGAAGGGTTTGAGAGCTGCAGAAGATATCACAGTACTTTTGTTTTATGTCAGAGCCGCATTTTGTAAAAACATCTTAAAGTTCAGGTCCTTTCTCTCTAACGACCCTCAGTCATCATGTTGTGATCATTACATTTAGAGTTCTTTATATTAAATGCCTCAATCTTCTTCTCTTTGACTAATTATCCTTCTAGACAGAGAAGTTGCTTGTACTGCTTGTGGCAACAAATAAGCAAAGGATACCACTTAGTCGTAAAACAACAGGGAATAATTCTGCAGTAGATTCAGACCCTTAAACGAACAATATGCAAAGGTTCATTAATATATGTGTTTTTTTATACTCATTGATCTGTGTTGTTTGACAGGGGTGCAAATGTGGGAGACAAAGAAACAGCCCCAAAAAATACAGTAACATGCTATGATGCTGCTAATTAGAAAGCACATGAGGAAATTGAGACTGTTTTAATCCACTTCAACCACAACTATAGGTTCCCACTGAAAACAAAGACGTTTTAAAACATTCCACAATGCTATTACTGTAATACTGTAAAATAAAAAATGTTCCGGTTTGAAGCCCTGCTTTGCAAAAGTAAGGAGGGAACTAAATGATTAGTGAGTGACATCAAAAATTAATTGTTTTTATATTACAATCATCACAATCATCATCATCATCATTATTAGTATTAGTAGTATTAATTGGTCATTACTTTAAAACTGATGTTATCTTGTGTAATTGCATGGTCTTTAAAAAGCAGTAAAATGTTTCTCACCACAGATGCATGTTGGCATTCAGCTTGTTCCTCAGCGGAGTTACAACTGCAATACACACACACACACACACACACACACACACACACACACACACACACACACACACACACACACACACACACACACACACACACACACACACACACACACACACACACACACACACACACACACACACACACACCTTTTGGTACAGGACACATATCTTAACCCCTAACAGTGTTTTACATGAGTTAAAAAAATGTATAATTTTTCCGGCTGTGTCTAATAACAACAGTTGGCACTTGTAAATTGTGTTTTGAAGCCACACATTTCAAGTGCCCACCAACTCTTTTAAAACTCTTCTGTATACGCTCAAATAGCGACTTGCTCATGTATCAACAGCCTTGTTCATGGCTGACAGCGGCGTCGCAACTGTCAGATATTAACCATCATTTCTTCCGCAGGGGAGCTTTTGTCTCCGTGCAGCACTCGTCACTCTCACTATTTGTTATTCCCGCATGCAAAAAGCAACATTTCAGTGTGACCCCCCCTCTGATTTCAGGGTCACCTCATTTCTCTTGTCTTGGATGGCTGAAGTGTGTATGTGTTTAAAATTTTTCAGTTGCATTGCTAGGCAACAGGCTTGGAGTTACATGACCCTGGTTTTGCAGAAACAATGGCCGACAATTGACGGGGATTTAAATAGAAAGTGCCAGACCTTGCAGGCTGGCAAGAGTGAAAACGATTCGAGGGTTCTGCAAGAGCTCTGACATGACAGATGACAATAGTCACCAGAAGCAGGGTGGATGAAGTGCAGATGTATGAAGTGACAAAAAACAGCGCTGTTCCTTTTTTCCTTACCATCTGATCTGAATAATGTTATGCACAAGCTTGACATGTTTTCATCGCCAGGCAGGTTGGTCTGTAAAACCAGGCAGATGACCTGGTTGCAGTGATGTGAGTCTGACGCTTCTTCATTATTGGTGTAATAACAGTTACAGGAAAAAAATATTACAATTCTAAGACTATTTATTGGGCTAATGATGGCCTCCTGTCTGCGCTGAACAATTTTTTTCAAACAAATAAAATATTTCAACACTGGAAACATTTGGCTATGTGCTTCCATAAATATCAAAAGGAACAAGATAAAACAGGCCATGAAACTGTTTGCCCTTCAAATATCAATTACTTTTTTGTTTATATTTGATGGGCTATACAACTAAAAATGGTTTCTCTCTCTAATAGCTAAGGCAATGAGTGGGAATAAGGTGAAAGTCTGGACTTCGGACACATTCATATTAATTTCAAGAACATTTTTGATGTGCATCTTAAGAAATGGTTTACAATAGCCATAATGTACTATCTCATCCCATTGAAACATGTCAAATGGAGATTTAAGAAAATATCATTTTCTTAAAAAGGTATTACTACAATTTAAGACTATAATATAAACGGACTGCTTTGTCAGAATCCCTGTATATTCTAAATTGCATTACATTATGCAATGGAAACACTTTATCAAAAGAAGACTGTCCGTTGGACCTGGTATGTTACACTTTTATTTGATTGTCTGTTGAACAAGACCAAAACATAAGTCAAAGGAACTAAACTACTCCAATTCTATTAGCTTTTTAAAAATACTATCTGACTATTCTGGGACCCCCCCAACCCCACATGAACCTTGCAGGTATGATTGTCAATCATACCTGACATTTTCCTGTCATTGTCTCGTTTTACCATAGAGTGGTAGTAAATGGCTGTTTGGATATGAATTGCAACAGAAAAAAGTTTTATTTATTTATTTATTCATTTGCCTTTTAGCATCCTAGTTGATGACAGGCAATTTTCATATCATCTACGTGTTCATATGCCACCCATTTCATTATTTCCCTTGTTAAAATGGTTAAAAGATCAATTTACTTTATTTTATGGGTTCTCCTTGCTAATATGAAAGTACCTCAATTCGTATCAGGAGGTAAGAGTGAGTATTTTCCATTCATGGACAGGAAAGCTTTAATTTTTTGCATGCTGCATGACCTGTCGGATTTGGAAAATGATTTAGTAGTTCAAGCATAAATTACTGTTGTGAGCCTGTATGTGTGAAGGAATTTTGAAAATAAAAATAATTTACTGACAAACATCCACTCACTCCAGTTCACATTCAGTCTTCGTGGATGGTGCTATTTTGTGTAATAGTTAAATTACTTAAAAGTATTATATAAGGAAGAAAAATATGCCTACGCTTCTGCTATGATGATTAATGTAGGCAATTTTAAAAACAAATTCAGCCAAAAAATAATAATACTGACAAAAAGAAGTTGCTATCAAACCCCTTTACCTTTTTTAATGATTTGTGTGAGAGCCGAGTGTTATCAGAAGGATAATAGTGGCTGCAATCATTTCTGATAAGGGGCTGTTATGGATACAGTTACTTTAGATTATTCAACCCTTATGAATTCATGAAAGTAAAAGTGCTTATTCAGACATGAAAAAATGTTATATTGTTCTTCGAGTAAAAGGCAAGAATATCTGACATGAGCCGCCACTAAATACTGTTTTCTCTATGTATTTAAACTTTATCTTGAGTCAGGAAATCTTTTTCTTCCCAAATGCATGTACTATGCCTTGATTTGTCCACAGCAACCAACATTATATGGTTTATTATATAAGGAACAATGATTAATAAAGCCGATCTTGTTCAATAACAATTTGTGTACTCACAAAATACTTGCAATCAACTACAACCCACTCAGTGCTAATTTTGGGTTGCAGTACACTCCAATGTTTTGTGCGTTGGGCGTTTCTACCAACCATGCTCAGCCCCTAACAGGCAACAATCCGGCAGCATCTTGGGGTGTCTTGGATCCACTTCCACTTTAATTGAGAGGTTGTTTCCTGCATAAACCAATCAGAAGATATTTTTATCAAACCAAGAAGTCAATTGAGGCTGTAGTACACATATATTACACAGTACCAATGGCTATTCGCCTGATGGTGTCAGACCGGCTGGGTTTTTCTGGCTCCAGAATCCAGGTGCTTGAGTCAATTTCATCAAGGACATCCCAGAATTCAGTCAGGGAACCCAGGTGCAGCAGGAACTGATTGTAGATCTGCTTCAAAGTTGTCTATGCAACCATAAATCATTATAAAATGAAGAAAAAAAAAAAAGCTTTAAAGATAGGGAAAGTTACATAGCGGTATGACAACAGACTTCCACTGAGTAACATAATTTTTACAGGCACCACCGTTTGCTACTGAGTGAGACTGTCTTAAAGAAATAAATAAACTTGAGAAAAAAAAATGAAAATCAAAAAAATGATTAAATAAAACTGATGACCTCCTTTGGAACTTTGAAAAACAGCAAAACCTCAACAAACTACAGCGCTCTGTATAGTTTGGTTAGAGGTACCAGATGAAACAGAGACACTTAGCCAGAACTGCTCATAGCAAGAGACGGGATCAGCCCCAAAACAGAGGCTTAAAAAGAGGTGACTGAAAACATTTGGGCCTAGACAGTTAAGGGCTTATATAGCATCAGGCAATGTAAATTTAAGAGTTTTCAAAATATTTTGAGTGCAGCTCAGACGTTACTGTCAGACCTGCCTCGGCTTGAAATAAAAGCACTGAGTGAAACCTAAAGGAGTCCTGGCCAGGTTGGTAAATGGAGGCATCATTTCAAAAGCAACTCATATCCAAACTGTCTAATAGACTACAGGTCTAATAAAATCAATTGATGGCATTTCAGTATTAAAATAGTAATCGGTTTGACAAAAATACCTTTATAAAAATGCATTTCATGTCTAATATCAACCTAAACAAGATGACATATTGGGAAAAGATTCTTTGTGAACTTGGTGAAAGTTCTTTCATTTTCAAGTGATCTAAATGATGAAGTTTGATGCGAAAGAAGCTATCAATAATAATATAATGTAATAATAATATATACTTTATTAATCCCTCGTGGGGAAATTCGTTATCTGCATTCAACCCATCATGCCTGAACCATGAGCAGTTATCTGCCGTCTGCCGACGCCAGGGGAGCAGTTAGTTCAGTGTCTTGCTCAACAATACTTCGACACACCAGGAGGAGCGGGGGAATCGAACCAGGGAGGTTCGGTTCAAAAGACAATCCCTATACCTCCTGCGCTACGCCGTCCCTAATTTATATGCATTGTCCATGTATTTCTTTGAAATTTGCATTAGTTATTGTTATACAAACACACACACACTAAGTAGCCTTTAATTTGTTTTTGCTGAAATCATATATTATATAATATAGAATTTAAGAAGATGATACAAACAGATAAAATATACAAAAACCTGCACACGAGTGGAAGTAAAGCTAGTAGAGCCATGGGACAGCTATATAGGTGAAAAGAGAGGAAGAAAAAAAGAACCAACAATTATGGGTCATTGTGCCAGCACATTGCACACAATTAAGCATCGCCCAGGTGTGGTAAGCCTCGGCAATTACAACCCAATTAAATGCCAGTTATGACTCAGGGTAACTATGCAGAGTTCAGTTCGGTAAGATTTGAAAAAAGAGAAGGGAAGAAAAGCTGGTAATTCAATTCCTGCCATATCTGAGAGAAGGCTGTGTGAAAGTATGAAAAGCGGTGCATTCTGGTCATCTCATCAGTTCTCTTTATATATCGATGACATCTCCGACTACTCTACATTTAGATACTGAAAGATGCTGGGCTGAAACGATTCACTCTTATTTACCCTTTTGTTTCTATTCATTCACACAAATATGAAATTCTGAATATGCCAAAGTAAACTATCACTTGCAGAAAAGCTTTTTAGTTTAAAGAAATGTGCAAAATCCTTGATGACTGCAGAGAACACATTTTTTTCCAATTTAAAGGGGGGCCAGCAAACTATTGGGTCAGTTAAGAAATGGTTAGAGCTCTCCTCTGGTGCGACTTAATATAAAATTAGCAGAATCAAACCATAACATATTGTGTTACTTCTGGCTCAAAAGAAAACATTTTATAGCAAGAAGAATTAGTCAGAATGGCCTATGCCATGGAAAAAAATGGATGACATATTTATATCAGTAAGAAGCTATGGGTCCCCTGACCTGAAATTCTCACACCGTCCTATTTTTTAAAACTCAAAAATGATACTCCTTTTGTTTGAAACTTTTAGTTTTTGTCTGTGTGCTCTGAAAGTAAAAAAGGAACCAACATTCACATAGAGGTTTATTACTCTGCCCATTACAGTTCCACACAAATGCAAAAAATGGCACACCTTGGCCCTGCAACAGAGCAGGCAATAATTACTCATTCAAATGAACATGTCAGTACTGTCGACAGACAGGCCCTTCCCCCGCCTTGCATGCATGCAAGCACACACACACACACACACACACACACACACACAAGACAAAAAAAAAAAAACCACACTTGGCACGAAAGCAAGCACACACATATATACACTTCATGTTGTGGTGTGGGAGAGATCCATCACAGGCCCAGCAGGCAGACAAGCTCCATACGGTAGTGCTGTTCTAAGCTGGTCCTCACTGTACGCCTGCCATGTATCAGCTCAGAAACACACACACACACGCACATGCATGTGCACACGCACGCACACACGCGCGCACACACACACACACACGTGCATTAGCATAGCTCTCCTCACATTCTCTCCCTCACCCTGCTGATTTTTGCCTGCATGTCACTCAATACAAACACACGTTCCTCCAACTCGAAACAGAGGGGTCCATTGTGATATTCAGCTTTTATGATGGACGGAGCAACTGTTGGTGTGACTATTGGAAAATAAGACATCTTCCTGAGAGTGTGTGAGGGAGTTCAGTGACACGCCTCAGAGGCAGTGACTGAAATGAAAAAGCCTGTGCTGGAGTGAAAGAAGCAAGACAGCAAACAACAATAACGAGGCGGCAAAGCGATCCAAAGAGCCCACAGCTGTTTCACATCAAAGCAGCCTTGTGGCAATTACAGTGGACTAAATTTAAGAGGCTGAAAGAAAATGCCTAAATACAGCAGGTGGAGAACTGTTTTGTCAAATTATGCAATAAGCGTCAGAGGATGAGAGGAGAGGGTTTGTGTAGCCCTTGATCATGGTCTCTGTCTCAAAGTGCTGTGAAATGTCATGGCAAGCAAAATAATAAACAGAAACCTCATCTCATCCACGTCCAATAGCTGCTTAATGATTTTCTGACTGACTTCACTGTCACTGGCACATTTCCAAAGTTAAATTGTTGAAATTGTTTTGCTACAGCTGCACCAGTCCTTTATTGTCTTGTGCAGGAAGGGCATAGAATCCATGAATCCAAGTCCATACTGTTCTGTGGTCTGTCTAATGTCAACATGACATTCTAATAGAATGACGTTTTATATGATTTAATGTTATTTATTTGGGGACGACACAGTGGCTAGCACTTTAGCCTTATAGCACGAAGGACCCTGGTTCAATTCCGAGAGGGGACCTCTCTGTAAAGAGTTTAGATATTCTCCTTGTGTCTGCGTGGGTTTCCTGCGTTTCCTCCCACAGTCCAAAAACATCAGGTAGATAAATTGGAAAAATTGGGAAAACTGCCCAGATGTGCAATGAGAGAATGAATGTCTGGCTGTATATGTGGCCCTGCGATTGACTGGCGACCAGTCCAGGGTGTACTACCACTTCTAAGCGGCATCCCCCGCGACTCTGAGTAGTATAAGTGGTAGACAAATGGATGGATGGAACTTATTCATTTGGGCTAATGCAGGAACCAAAGGCCTCTGACAGATAATTATTCAATGCAATGTGAGTATGTGTTGAGGCCTCCAAGTGTGTGTGGCCTCAGTTTTCTAAATTCTGAGAGACAGGGAGCCTACAGCTGTGGTGGGTGTCAGGTTAACTTGCGCTTGACTCACATGTGCACAGACTGTCATCGTTTTGTGGCAAAGACACACAAACTGATGCATGTCTCTGATAGCTGGGCTCTGAAAAGGCAAATATGGTGTCCCTCTTGGGACAAATCCAGAGTTTCGGAAAGAGGCAGGTGTAAATTAATATTTTGTCTTTTGAGTCTTAACAGCCGTTGAAAATGCCTTTTCAACTGGCCTTATTAAATTCATTTGGTATTAGTCTTAAAAGTCTGGGCCAGCTGCCAGATTAAATTATTTTTTGTTTTTTCAAGTAGATGAGGACGGAACCATTTTTTAGTGGTTTTGTACTACATACCTTTAATGTCAGAGACAACCTAAATGGGTGACGAGTCAGCTTTTCATGTGAAATATATTGGAAATCTCTGTTTTTAAGTCTACAAATTTGTGTATTGTTATCATAATGATGATTATACTGCGTCAAAATAAATACTATATCACAATTCATAAAACATTTCATGACAGTATGCATCATGAACCCAAAAAACTTACCACCATGTACTAGCATTCAATATTATGAGAATGGTTCATATTTTATATAGATAATACTTATTGGACCTCAAGGGCAAATATCATTTTTGAATAAATACATTCTTAGATTTCTATAACAGTGTAGAGGTACATATACCTGTGGGGTCCAGGCCATGGCCAATGGGACCGGCAAAACAGCTGAGAATTCAGGGGCTTCTGCAGGGAACTGTGAGGGAAGGAGACCAGTTAGTAAGGGAGACTAAATATATCTTTCTTGAAAATGTAAAAAAAATGACATTTATTTCTATGCTGTGATGCAACAACAAGCTAAAACTGCTTCTGAATCTTTAGAAATTTCCCTCTGTCTTTTATGTCCTCTTTCACTATGCTTCACAATAATTAGCGATACCACAGGCTAGTGTGGGCAACCAAGTTACTAGAAAAGACATCTGTTAATAGGTCTTTTTCCCACAGGACAGAAAGTATTGTGCTTATTGCTGCAAACCAAGTCCAAAACGAAAACATAACTATCCAGAGATGAAAAGTATATGTCGCAACATTTATTTTAACCAAAGTCTAGAAATCATCAATGCTATTAGTCAAAAACCCATAATTGGTGTTAAACATGATGTCAAACACATTATCTAAGAATGGAAGGGTTGATAAGAAAATTAGGGATTTTGATTTGGGGATTTTAAAAATATTATCAAAAGACAAACCAAAACAATTTTTAAGATTTTAATTCAACATATTAAAACAACAATGAAAACATAGACTATCAGTTTTATGTGGTGGAATTTAGTGGTTTGGGTTTGGAAAAGGCCACCTTACAGTTTATAGATTTTAAGAAAGAAATCATGGATAGAGCACTGCAGTGGCATTATTTGTTTTGAGAATGTTGATAGAGAAGTTCAGAGGGAGCTGCATCGTTCCTTTGCAGATGTAGAAAAAATATATGACAGATGCTGAGAAGACCCGTGGTACTGTATGAGAAGGTCTGGAGTGGCAGGAAATTTGTAAGCCTTGTGCAGGACATGTAAGAAAGGTACTATCTGAGAAAGTTGTGAGCTGTGCTAAAGGTGTGGCAGGATTGCAGTGTGTAGGCAGGACTACATCAGTGATCAGCAATAAGCCCCCGATAGTTTGCCATGGATAGGTTGGTTAGACAAGAATCACCATCTACTATGATGTTTGCAGATTACATTGTGATCTGTAGTGAGAGCAGGGAGTGGAAAGGTACGGCAATTGGGAGCACCAATATAGAAGGTGGAGGATTTTATGTAGCGAGGGCCACCCGCCCAAAGCAATGGAAAAGGTGGAGAAAAGGGGAAGACACATGTGCAAGCATGTTGGAATGATTGGAGAAAAGTGTCAGGTATAATATGTAATAAAAGAGCTGGAGACAAGAGAGATGAAAATGCTGAGGTTTTGGAGATAAAGTGAGAGGACAAACCTAGACAGAAAAAAGAGTTGAGAGTAGCTACAGATTAAAGGCTATCTGCGGAGAGCTTTGGAAAACTGACGAAAACCAACAAATATAATTGAATGTAATGCCATTAAATATTTATAAAGGCCTTGCGATAAATGCCATCTCCATGAAACAAAATAAGTGTAGTTTCTTCTGGCTCATTTTCCTTTTAAGTGATATGTAAAATATGTAGATTTCCCCCTATTATGGGGAGGCAGCTAATGTTATTCGAACCATCTAACATGCAGTCATGTGAAAAAATTAGGACTCCCCATTCAATTATCAGCTCTTCATTGAGAAATGCTCACATGTCAATGTCCAATCATGTTTTTTTGGCATTTCTAGAAAAGAAAGTGATTTAATTGCAATTAAACTACAAAAAATAACATTGCTTTACACATTAAAAAAAAAAGATATAAACAAAAATGTGTATTTTAAGGGAGGAAAAAGTTAGGACACCCTACCCCCTAATAACTAGTGTTGCCCCCTTTGACTGATATAACTTCAGTGAGACGCTCTTTATAGCCTTTTACCAGCCTCTGACATAGATCAGAAGAAGGTTTGCCCCACTCTTCCTTGCAGAATTCTTTCAGCTGGGATATGTTTGAGGGGTTTCTTGCATGTACAGCCCGTTTCAAGTCACCTCACAAGCATCTCAATGGGATTAAGATCAGGGCTTTGACTTGGCCATTCCAGGGCTCTCCATTTCTTAGTTTTTAGCTGGTCCTTGGATTTGCTGGTATGCTTTGGGTCATTGTCGTGTTGCAGTGTACAGTTCTGCGTCAGCTTTAACTTTTTACAGATGGTTTCACATGTTCTTCAAGTACCCTCTGATATATAGTAGAATTCATGATGGATTCTATGATGGTGAGCTGGCCAGGTCCTGCTGCAGCAAAACATCCCAAACCAAGATACTGCCACCTCCATGCTTCACAGTTAGTATGAGGTTCTTTTCTTGGAAGGCTTTATTTGGTTTACACCAAACATGTCTTCTGTTCTGGTGTCTAAATAATTCAATTTTAGACTAGTCTGTCCAAAGAACATTATGCCAGAAGTCATGGTTTTTCTCTCTATGTTCTCTCTGGCAAACTTCAATTTGGCCTTTATGTTTTTCTTTGAGAGCAAAGATTTCTTCCTTGCACACCTCCCATGAAAGTCAAACTTGTATAGTGTCTTTCTGATTGTAGAGTCATGCACTTTCACATCCACTGTAGCCAGAGACTGCTGTTGTTCCTGTGATGACACTTTAGGATTTTTGATGACTTATTTGAGCATCTTGCAGTCTGCACTGGGAGTGACCCCCACTTGTAAACAATTTTCCAGATGGTGGAATGACTGATGTCAAGTTCTTTTGAGATCTTTTGAAATCCCTTACCAGACTTGTAAGAGGCTACAATTTTCTGTCTGAGGGCATCATAAAGCTCTTTAGATCTCACCATGGCTCTCACTTCAACAGTCAGGGGCACAACTAACTAAATCTGAAGTTTAAATAGGGCAAGGCTTCTTTAACAAGCTGGATAACGATGTTCTGATCAAGTGTACCTGACATGATAAACAAGTGTGTGATTTTAACCATTTTAAGTCGGATAATATGTGGGGGTGTCCTAATTTATTCCTCAGCAGAAATTGCATTCTTTTTATATTATATTTCACAATAAGTTTTAAAAAGGCTTTTCTTATCTTTTAATTGTTCAGTTATGACTTGTCTCCCTCAGTATCATTAAAATTGATAATAAATATCCATATGTCCAAATATATTTTAAAATATACAGGTTTTCATTGGGTGTCCTAATTTGTTCACATTACTATAAATCAGTCCCACATCAACAGCAAAGTTAAATCTCAGTTTTTGGAGAGGTTTCTTGAGGCTTCTCATCAGCTGACAAACATTCTGCTTGAATGTTCGTGGCTAATATTAGGGTATTGTCACTGCCTAGTCTCCAACTGATATGATTTAGTCCTTTGACTAACAAGGAGTAGCTTCCTGTCTAGATTTATAATCTTGTATTTGTCTGTTCATAATCCATGATGAAGAGTCAAAATTATACCCATATTGATATATTATATTTTGCTTCAGATGTTTAGTTAAATGTTCTCTTGTGGATATAATATTGTAACCCTTCTATTACTGTAGTCTAGTAGGTCACATTTGCTAATTATTGTGGTTTGGGCAGTGTAGAGAGAACATTACCTATTCTATTCACCTTCAACATCACATTCACAACTTTTAATCAATTTGCCAAGATCTTCCTCGCTGCCTCCCCTCCCACCAGACACTATGTGCCAGTGCTGCCTCTTCCCTCACTGTGCCTGGTGAGGGATGACCTGGCGCTGTTTCTGGTGGAAGCAGCTGGAACGCAGTGAGCATTCTGGGCTTTTCTTTTTTTACCAGGCTCAAGGGGTGAGGAGGACAGGTGGGCACTGAGAGGGGTTTCTACTCACTCCCAAGTCCCCAGTGGATATCATTCTGGCTTAGGGAAGCACCAACTCACCATAACTAGAACTTGCCAACCCACATTGAGGCGCTAACACTTCTGCCAGCGTCTTTTGGCAAATTTTTAAAACTATAGGGTTATAAAAACCATCAGTTTTTCAAACCTCTATAATTCACCATGGCACATGTAACACCATGGTTCAAAAATCAAAAGCTGAAATTTGGTTTCAGATCAGTTTGTGAATGTTTGTGGGTTTTGTCTCCCTCTGGGTGGTGAGCCCACAGGGTAATGGTTCCATGCTCTTTATTTGGCCTGTGCCATAAGGCACTCACCGACAAGCTCCTCTTCAAGGCCTGGATCCCTTAAGGTGCTCCAGTATACCTAATCAAGGCACAATGCCTTGCTGCCTTCTGCTGTTGTTGTTCAAGGGGTTTTTATCAAACCTGGGACCATATTGCCTTGGGAAACCCGACTTGGGCTGATGCCAAAATGCCAAAACAATGCAGCGGATAATTTACAAACTGGTTTATGCATGAATTCATCAAGCAAATGCAATTCGTCAAGTTAATGCTAAACACTTTGAGTATTTTATCAAAGTATCCAGCATGTTGATATATTCCTGACAATCAAATAGTAAATTTATCGATGAATCCATGAAAATTTCTTTGACCGGTTGTCTGAGTTTGGTTTGTTTGAAGGACATAACTTTATAAATGTCCCATTACTCCACAGACTTACTGTTGATAAAGATTTTGTGTACTTTGAGTGATTACAATTCATTTTTCACCATTCATAAAGGAAGGCTTTCCATCATGCTGCAGTCTACGAGGGGATGTTTTATCTGTGCTACATCTCAGTCACAGTGGGTTATCCTGTCTCTCCACACCCTCTCTAGTTTGTCCTAGATATACTTGGGCCACAGATGTAAATCACTGATGTGCTATCAAAAAATTGAATGTCCCATTTATGAAGTCAGACTGTTTGTACTTAAACTGGCTGGTGGTCACATCCAGCTACGGAATACTGAGAGTACATTCAGTGTGGGGTCCTTACAATATTCAGCTAAAGGCACAACTTACGGTAGACTTTAGGTGAACAGTGAGAGTGTGCTGCCTCCCAGAGGGGTCCTCAGCCTTCAGTTTCACTGTCAGGAACTGCATGTCTATGAACAGTAGCCTGAAGACGGAAATTCATAATACATGGACATCCATGGAGAACAAGACAAAATACAGTGGAAACAAACAGACGCCATGGTCCCAAATTAATAATAGTGGTGGAAAACAATCACTTTTATCACCCCTGGTACCAATATTGAAACATTACGGCTGCAACAAAAACATAAAATACATTGCTTTGAACTTTACTTAACGAAACCTCCTACCTGCATTATTCTGAAATAGTTGCTATTTCAATTTGCTAAAGATTTAATGATACCAAAGTCAAGCTGAGCCTTGAAGATTTATATTAATATTCAGTCGACACATTTTACGCATTCAAGTAAACATGTTATCATTTTTAATCGTAGTCTGGAGCCAACTGCATCTATAAAAGTCTCAAAGGAAATAAATGGTACTCGTAATTGTGATGTCAAAGCAGGCCTTTTTGCAGATGAAATAATCAAGTCCAAAAAATCCCATATAGTACTGAAGCAGCATGACAGATGGATTGGGCGAATCATATCATTTTTCCATCATATTTAGGCACTATCCCCATGAAGTAGAAGCCAAAAGCACAAAATATTCAGGAATTAAATTGAAAGATCCCTGCTGGAAAACTTGTGGCCGAACCCACTAAATGTCCATATCGTATAACAAGACATAAGAATCAGAATAGTCTTTATTGTCATTGCTGGCCACAATGAGATTGGAAGGACACAATGAGATTGTCTACATTAAAAGGTAGACAGCATTGCCTTTATCACTGTGCAGCAGAGCTGAAGTTATCAAAATGAATGTATTACTGACTGTAGCTTTTCTTATACCGTCTATCCTGCTTAAGTCTCCCCCCAGCTGGTTTAAGGAAATAAATAAATAAATTATTCTCTGGCTTCCTGCGGGGGTACAAAAACCATGGATCAGTTAAAAAAAGTCAACCAAGTGATATGGGAGGAATAGGGCTGCTGGATATACACCAAAGCTATTCAGCATGTCATTCAGGACAGCCTTTGCATTGAAACTCCAAGACAAAGTCACTATGAAAATATGACACAGGCGAACTACAATCTAAAAGAATGCAACACAAAATAGCACCTTGTTCTTAAACTATCAGTAGATATAGGATTCTGCAAAAAGGTTTACACAGAACCTACATTATCCAAATTGTTTTTGTGACATTGTGACTTGATGGGTATGTTGATGTAATTAAAATTTGCAGGGTATTAAAAGAATTTGGCCTGACATTAGTAAAACAGATCCTAGAGCATATCTAATAACAAGTGTGTATGGTGAGGAATGTTGGTTATCGACCTCAAGGTGTAGATAAATTACTGCATGGGCTGTTCTATTTGCCAACTGTGTTACATTTTTTATTTCTGTTTTTGGTCTACTAACATTAAATTATATTAGTGTGGCTGTTGTATATGTTGTGTTGTCTTCTTTTTGGTATTAAACTAGAGAACTCGGAAGACATTCTAAAAGTCTTTTAACAACTGTTAATTCTAATTGTATGTCATTTCTTGATCAACACACTGAAAGCTGTATTTTTCCTGTGAGCCCAGCCACCAACAGCAGGGGATGTTCTACTGATTGACTTCTGGAAAACCTACAGTACCAATGGCTGCACAACCGCTATTACTCTCAAGTCACTTAATTGCCTTCATTAAAAAATGTACCTGTGTAATTCTCTTTGATATTGAATTTGAATTAAGAATTACACACAATGGGAATTGCATTGAAACTGCTAATCTTGTCCAATAAAGACACCTCTGCCTCTTCTTGAACACAATGTAACTGAATGGCTTTTCTTTTGTGGGGATTCTGTGGATTATTTGTAGTAACTTGGCTGTGATTTGTGAATTACTGCTATCGGATTTTCCAAAAGTGAGTTTTGAGTGTTCCTTTCTCTCAAAATGCAAATAAATTCAGGAGAAGTAAAATAAAACTTATTTATGGAGACTAATGTGCATTGACGGTATTTTTCTTTTTTGAATCATTAAGCAAAAATGTTTCAATGTTCATAATATCCTGTGATCCAACTTTAATATCCTACTGAAGCATCAGATGCCGAATAATATCCAGTTCTATCTGTAACTTATCAGCTGTTTGACATCTAAAATAAAATTAAGTGTTCAAGTGACCTCAGAGTGAGTTCAAGTTCTCTGCCAACAGGCTGCCACTCTTTCCTGAGCTACAGTAATTATAACCCATTGAGGCAGAGGACATGACACTCATCTGTCCCAGGCCTGTGCCAACACTTCTGTCAGATTTACAGCTCCCTCTGCTGCTCGAGCACTCAATGTAAGGCGCCAGCAACACCACCACCAGCTCCCTGCTTCAGTCTGGGGAGACCTTAAGACAAAAGAGTGATCGAAGACAAAAGAGCAGGGCGGTTGTACTCCAGATTAACAGTACATGATGAAGGACGCTGTGCCAGGCGTGACATGGCTGTATATCTGGCTTGGATTTATAGAGTGTGTGAAGGAGGAGTTATGTGAGCGGTGTGCTCAGGGATGACTCTCTCTCTCCCTCTCTCTCCCTCTCTCTCCTCTTCAAATGCAATCAAATGCAAGTGAAGGGCATCAATGCTGGTCTGTCAAAGGTGTCTTGCATAGAGAAACAGATAATATAACGATCAAGCCAATTTCAGTCTGACTTTGACACAAATTTTCTCGTATGTTTGTGCAGCATCTCTGAAGCTTTGGATCTGCTACATGCACCACCTCATCCTTTCCCTGGACCTCTCAGATATCTTAACTGAATGAAATGAAATACGTTGATACTTATATCAGCGAGAGACGCCAACAGTAAAAAAAAACAATCTAGTCGCAGAGGAGGGCATCTCAAATAGACTACAACCATGTTATTTTATATCCTAAGGTACTCATATACAAACAGTACAGATCTATAAAATACAATTACAGCTAACAACATGAAAGAACAACACTAGAACAATAATTTGCTGAAAGAGTAAAAGCAAGAACGAAATGTAATGCGTAAAATACAGGGATGAGACCAGCAATGTTGTATGGGTTAGAGACAGTGGCAATGAGGAGGAGACAGGAAGCAGAACTAGAGGTAGGAGAGGATAGATAGGATAAAGAAGGAGTCCGTCAGTGGAAAAGCACATGCTAAATGTTTTGGAGATAATGTCAGAGAGGCCAGACAGAGATGGTATGGACATGTAATGAGGGGTTATAGTGAATATATCAATGAAAAGATGCTGAGGTTGGAGGGGACATAAATTTGTTGATGTGAGAGAAGATGATGCACAGCATAGGGTTAGATGGTGGCAGACGATTCGCCGTGATTACCACTGAAGCGAGCAGCTTAAAGGAAAGAAAAATATATTAATAAAGCCCTTTTCATCTCAGTACTGTATAAAGTAGAAGAATTATCCTACAGTGTAGTCAAGGACAGAGTAGGGTTTAGAGATTTCCAATTAACATACTGCAAGTTTTAAGGAAACCTTAGAACCCAGATGAAACCCACATAGACATGGCAAGAACACAGAAAGCAGGGAAAGAGGGAAACAAGGAACCTTCTCAGCTTCTGTGAGGTTGACGGACTAACCACTTCAAAAACCATGCCAAGAGGGGGTTTTACTATGAATAAATAAAACTCAATTACATAGCTCATGACTCATAAACAAAAGCAAATAAGTGACTCTTCAATTTTGCTGGCCAGCCTGATGTCTATTGATGACAGCGTTGGCGCCCAAAAAGAAAAACCCCCTCTCAAATTATTTTTTGGACCTTGGGGACATACAAATGCTAGAACCCTGAGAGGTCAATGTACATTTTTGAAATCATCCCATAGTGGGATGATTAAAGGCACATTCTATTCTATTCTACATCAGGGCAGGTATGACATCACCAAATCAGATGATGGAGATAGTGCAATACCCCCCATCCATCCATTATCTTTAGGGTTGCGGGAATGCTGGAGCCTATCCCAGCTGTCATTGGGTGGTACACCATTGATTGCAGGGCCACATATAGAGTCGAACATCCATTCACGCTCTCCTTGCACATCAGAGCAATTTTTCCAAGGGACTGCATTCTGAGCTATATGCAGGCCTTTGACACTCTTCTTTGGCAGGAGGGATAATAGGGAATCGCGATAATCCAATTGTCTTGTCCCAAATGCATGGATTTAGATTTCTGCGTCCTTTAATAACAAAATCTGATTCAAGCAATGTTTCTAAGGTGAAAAAAGACAACTTCGGTGACCTCTTTAACATGAAAGTCGAAAAAAGTTTCCTGTCAAAGGAAACAGCAACGTTCCTATCCGTCACTGCAGTGTCACTCACAGTTCCACTCAAGGAAAGAGTAAACTTGTTGTAAAATTGACTCAGCCTCGCGAGTCCAACAATGAGCATTTCTGCCTTTTCAGACAAAATATTTGCTGATGACCAGCTCTCAACATCATTCAGTGGCATGAAGTTTATGTGAATCCAATCCATCTGTGTTCAATGCCAAATACAGCTGCAGATCATCTGCATAGCAGTCGATGTCAAATGAACACAGAACCTAGCCCAGTGGAGTGAAGACAGCAGTGGTCTCAGAACAGAACACTGTGGAACCCAATACCTCACTGCCTCAGAGATGGTGTAATTCAACAGAAGACTGAGATCTCTCAGGTATGTATGAATTAAACTACTGGAGGACCTGACCTGAAATGCAGAATTTCTCCAATCTGTCCAACCAAATACAATTATTTACAGAACAAAAAGTAGCACTCAGGTCTAACAATAATAAGATAGAGGAGGACTGAGTCTATCACTGAAGTTTCACCACCTTTGTCATGGCTGTTTTGGTGGAGGGATTTGCTCTAAAAGCATACTAAAGTGTCTCAAAGAGGAAATGTGTTAATAGATAATGAAGCCTCTGATGTGAAAGTACTTTCTCAAAAATCTCTGAGGAATAAATTAAGTCCTAATGTTGACAACAGCTGTTTAAGAACCCAAGATGGTAGAGGATCCAGTGAATAGGTTGTTACTCAGACTGTTGCAACAACCCAAAAAGTTCAAAATTATGAAACGAAGTCCATCATGTGCAGGCCTATCAACAAATTGCCCTGCCTCACTATAAAAAGATTCAGTAATCTTAGCTCCGATATCAACCTTATTGTTAAAATCCACTAAAAAGTAGTGTGCAGAAGGATCAGTGCTGCTGACCACCTGTTTGGACTGAGTAAGCTGGGAAATCGTGTCAAATAGCTTTCTGGCAAAATGCTTATGATTCACAATTAAGTTAGAATAATAGCCTGCTTTCACAGTCGGACAGGAGATCAAGCTATCTTGCCTTGCTTGATTAAAAAAAATATCTAGCATGGAAGTGATGCCACCTGCATTCCTGCAGTCTTTTTGGGCCCCTTGGTTTTTGCAAGAGGCTGCTGAATCAAGCAAACCCATAAGTTCACCGTAAATTTGTTTAGAGAATAACATAATCTACCACTTTTGATTATTTAAATTCATGTCTTTAAGAACAAGTCAAGTTCAATAATAGCCCTGTTAAGTTTGAATTTGTAAAGCCTATCAGTAGTGATCCCAACCACTAAACCTGAACATAACAGATGCAGGGAGTTGTCTGTGTCGAACAGACATCTTTGCTTGTAATATCTAAAATTGGTTGCATCACAAAATCCCAAGATTGCGACTGCCATCGGTCCTATTAACCAAATGTGTGGGTAAAAGTCCTGTTTTTTCACCCTCCCTCCCACCCCAAGAAAAGTTTATAACATGCAACATCATTGTCTCACTCTTGCTGTCATGACTTTTTTTGTAACATCAAAAAAAAAAAACTTTCATGAGCAGTCACATTTCCTTACACAAACATGAGGAGCAACAAAAATATTTTAAAATTATGGTGTCTCCACATGAGTGAATGATGAAAAAGTGAACAAAATGTAGCTATTTATCGATTAACTCTCCTTGGCCCACTAATTCATAAAGGACTTATAATGAATGTTGGATCAATTATTGAATTTTGGACATCGAGTTCAATCCAGTCTTCAGCATTAGCTGTCCTTTAGTTTAATTTATTTTTAATATTTTTTATGTATGCACGCCATAAACAAGTCTCATCTGTGCCCACTAAAGCATACATCCCTCTCTCCTCCTTTGGGGACACATGCCAATGATAGCAGGGATGAGTTGCCATTCCCTACTTGGCCGTGATAGGGAAAAGTCTGATAATAGGATCACATTTTGCTACCCCACAGCCGAGCTGATTCCAGCCAGACAGAGCAATATTCTCTCTCTCTCTCTGTCTCTCCCTCTGGCTCAATTATTAATGAATGGTGAGAACAAGCACAAAAAACTTTCATCAAGATTTGCGTATCAATAATTCTGTTCTGCGGTCAAACTGTGCCATGCAGAGCTGTTTCCAATCACTTGAACTTACTGAATGTTACTGCATGATTCAGTTAAACGACAGTGAACAGTGAAAGTGTCAAAAATTAAAGGGGGCAAAAGGCAAACGTGCCCATTGAATTAATCCAATGCCCTGACGGGCACTTTATTGGATGCTTGTAGTAATATTTTTATATAGTTTTCTAATTTTCTCAAGATGTTCAATAAGAACCTTTAAACCTGAACATTTGCTGTTTTTTTTTGTTTTGTTATGGTCCAATGCATTAAACCATTGCAAGAATGGGTTGTTAGCTGGCCGTGAAAAAAAATAAAAAACATTAAAAAAATGTTAAAAGAAAAAGACAGTGTAGTCACCTCCCAGAGACTCAAAGAGCCGCAGGGAACCGGCCCTGAGGAGCAGCAACGCAGTGTGACTGAGTGCTAACACTGTGATAGCAGGCAACACCACTCTCTAGGCTCATCGGCAGACTCAAAGCTTAGAGTGCCAGCTGTGAGCTGTAATGAAGCCCATGGCTTCCTGGGCCACATTTTGGGGCCACAAAGTGACTACAGCTGACCTATTTGACCTCATTTCCCATTAATTAACACATGGTACGCTATCTCCAGCCAATTAAGATGGCCATATTCTCATAACGCTGAAATTGAGACATGGGGTGGAAGAGAGAGACAGAGCTGGAGAGAGAGACTCATTTACCTGGCCCAATCAGCAGACAGAATTACAGCTGAAAACCCCTGGTGGTTATTAGCACAGCCCGTGCCAATTAAGACACTAAGCGAATCTCGAGTGCTTTGGAGATTGAGGCCCACTGCGCATAATACCTCCAAACTGTAACTCAACACTGAAAATGATGTTGGTCCCATCTCTAGAATGAGGGGATGAGGCATAACTTCACCCCTCCTTCTAATAAAACCTGAGAGTCTTCAATTAGAGCTATTTGCATTTTGCTAATATCATAATTGTAGCTGGGTCATTAATAGCAAAGTGGAAAATGAGTAGTCAAGGCTTAATCCAATCTACTGGGGGAGTGGAGAAAATATCTCACCCCTCCTTCTCGTTCCTGACAAGGAGACTGGTCTAGGCTGTCACTACATGTGGGCTGACAGTTATTAAACGTGACCTGGATTTAGTTATAACTCAATAACTAAAAATTAGGAAGTCATAAAGAGACATTTGTCAATGTAGAATATGGTGTTTCAGGCTATCCAATCAGTATACAGAACAGCTCCAAATAGCAACATCACACAGTGGAAGCCCCTGCCATGATATACACCTCAACAGTTAGTTAATCTTCCCTCTGGGAAATAACAAAAAGTGAAAAACTAAACAATATCAATATATTGATATTTCACGTCTGCGTTATGAGCAGTTAACATTTTTACATAAACTCCTGCATTCATATAGAATGGGTCCCAGTGCAGCTTCCAGTAAGAAAAGGAGCTGATATCTGGCTCACAGTGAAACAACCCACGCCAGCACTCTGCAGACAAATTACTCTGAGTGTCCTGGGACCATGTAAACACAGAATGGAACACTGTCACGTTGTTCAATTGAAGAAAATAATTATTTGATTAACACTTGATTTTCACCATTTGCCACTTTGAACTATTTACATGCATATAAAGCAGCAATTCATTCTAAGTATTTTGGCTTATTGTTGGAAGAGAGCACAGTTACCTCTACATCTCATCTTTCCAGATTCCCTTGAAGATAATTCCTCTCAAGAGGCTCATTTTGATAAATTTAGCTAAAAAGCCAGTAATCATACTAGAATTTTGCGATGCCTTCGTTTTCAGCTGAGCCCAGAACAGGAAGTCTTAATGTGTATTCACTGAATATTTTAACACAAAAAAATGCAATTATCAAGCTTCAGATTTTGTTACCCCTTCTTAATTCATCTTCCCCTCTCATTTAGTCTTTTTTTACTTGAATTTCAAATCCCTGTCTTGGTAAATTTCTCACTCAGTTACATGTGATTTATCAAAAAACATGCAGAACCAAAGGATGAAATTTTAACCTAACTTTTTTGTTCAGGTAATTCTTTTGGATATTAAAATACGTGATAGAACATATCTTTATGATAGTTGATGGATAGTTACATGATAAATGGGAACAAGAATGCTCTTTTACCCCGAGATCTGGCAAAGGTTTTTCTTTCGATTCACCTCCACATTAGCAAATGGGCTCCAAAAAAACATACACAAACAGCTTTGTATCCCTTTTGGCCCAATGAATTTTCAACTGATATTTTTTAGTTTTGATTAGAAATGTGATGAGCCTGAAGCCGGGCCATTTTGGCTTCATTAAATAGAGATCCAAATGATATGGTCGCCAACTCAAACACAATATAATTAAGTGTTGCCAGATTTCTTTTGCAAATGATTGGGTAGTGAAAGTAGTGAGAAAAGAATAATTTTCTACCTCCTACCCCCTCTGTAATCCAGACAGCACTGACACCTTCTTTAAACCTATATACATGGCTAACTCTCAAGCAAATTTAAGGTAACTTTGCCAATGTCTGTGAAATCCATTGATTCAGCTTAAGATAAACAATGATTCATGGTTGCTTGACTGCTTTATCTTCGTATGGTCCACTTACTTGTCCCAACCAAGGTTCTCCATCTCTGAGATGAGCTGGGAGTAGTACTGTGGAGGTGTGATAGAATGGTATTCTGGGTGTTTTTTCAGACCCACTTCCTGTATGAGAAGATTGAGGTGTTTTAAGCTTGGATTGATACCTACAAAGCCTCACACCTTAGCCATTATCCTTCCACATAAAGCAAAAAACACAATTACAGATGAAGAGCACCTGGGCTAAGAATTGTCAGGCAACACACAGGTCAATACAGCTCTCATTTATTTAAAAGATCATACATGTGCACCTGTGCCTCACACCCAAGGCTATTGATAATGTGCTAAGGTTCTTGTTTGCCTTCTTTTCATAGACCCACAATGTTAAAGTTACAGTGCAAAGTACTGTGTCATTCTCCTCCTTACCAAGATAGTCTTCAGCTCCAGAATGAAACAGACAAGATCAGTGGACTGCTGTAGCCTCTGAGAGGAGTCAAACAAGAGAGTAAAGAAATCCTTGAATGGGGGGGATAATGAAGTGACACGGTCTATTTTTTTTTCTCGTGCCAGCCATTCAAATCAAAAACAGCGTTTGTGATTAATGGGGGCAGCTACCCACTTTAATAATTAATAATAGCTTAAAGGCTACGAAAATAATGAACTTTGCAGCCCAGGGTGAAATATCAATCTCATGCAAATAACCCTGAGGGGCCACATAACAAATAGGGACATTTTCCAGGCAATGTTAATTAAACAGTGAAAAATATTTTTGTCTACTTCAGAGTGAAGCAAGCCTGATGGCTGCGACAACAGGAACGATGCCAGCCACGAGGAAGCCAACACAAAAGAGGTAAAATGAGACACAAACAGACACACACACACAAACACAAGAAAAAACAAGGTCCCTGATCTCAATCAGAGATGGAAGACACAAAACAACACAAAATATTACGAAGGAACGAGTAGTAAGGTTCGAGACAGGCTTTAGTCCTGAATGTAATGCTCACCTGCTTTACGATGTTCTCATACCCACGCAACAGGTGTTTTAACTGCCAACAGCAGTGCAACCTACAAGAACAAAGTTACACAGAGGGACAAACCTTAAAAAAAGTTAGCAAAACACATTTCTGGTGTTCGTGTAGGATTAAGATTAGGAACACCCCTTATAATCAATGATAAAACAATGCTTTGATAGTATCTTGCTTCCAAGTTGCAATGCATTTCTAGTGTAAAAGATGTGAAATACTGAAGGAATTTTATTTTTATATTTAAAAGCAGGCAGGTTATTGTAAAACGAGGAGTCAAATTTCGTTTGAAACTTAGAAAAAAGTGCTCCTTAAAGCATTATATTCTATACTCTGCAAAAAAATCTGTCTCATATGTAGAGCGATATTTGTAAGGATATGATGTGAAGTGAGATTGTAATAAACTCTGATGTTAGGATCATTATTGATGACTTTATTCATGATTAGTATTCAAAGAAAATGAAGAAAATTTTTATTTTATCAGCTGTTATCAAATATCCAATGTCTAAAACTGCTGCCGCTCCAATCAAAAACAGTAGTTGTCACTACTTGATTGACTAAATTCAAATTAAATTTATGTGAAATACTCTACTTTGGTAATATATTAGACATTTTCCTTTTCTTCAGCAGAATGCAAATGTCAAGGTCCTGTATACATTTCATGCAAGAAATTAGCACATTTTAGAGAATGATGTAGTAATTGTTAGTGATGGTAGGATGGCTATGTACTTGGCTGTTTTGAGCTGTCGATCTGGTGGAAGGGTTATCCTCATTCTGAAGTCATGTTCCTGTGATGACAATAGTCACAATTATAATCTCAACAACATCAAATTCAACCATATACATTAATGCTTGTTAATTTAATGTCGGTGCCGGCCTACAAAAGTGTTTCCAACTAACAATCATCTTCGTTGCATCAAATGTTTAACAGTTTACCGATAAAACATATTTCCCATTGTAAACATGAATGCAATACAGCTAATTGTCATTTTTACAAGTGAAAACAGTTATTAATATTATCATACCTGAACTGATATGAATCCATCAAATACGGTTCTCTCCTTGTCGAGAGGTAAAAGCAGGGGATTTTCTTTTATCAATAGTCTCGCCATTGTCCTCACACTCTTTCTTCCTGTCAAAGTAGGGTCGTTTCCTTTACTAATGCTAGCAAACATCAGTTTCGTTTTCTAACGCTAGCAAACATTCAGAACAAACCTGCATGGTTTCAGTATCTCCTTAATAAACGTATTAGCTCCATATTTGACTTTGAATATACCTTTTGTCAGTAAGGGTTTTACGAAAAAACTTGAACCGCTTTCAGCAGGTTTCCAAACTGCTAACAGAGGGCCAAGTAGACACAGTAACTTCCGTATTCTGTCGCGGTAATATATACAATGTAGCTGACGTCACGGAGCACCCTTCAGGTCACTTAAGAAAATGTCGTATTTTTACACCTCACTTCCTGCCGCGCTATTGACGTTAGTACAACTGCGACCGATTTAAATCCGCGTTGCCACGTTCTGTTGCACTTTTCCCGTGCTGGAAATCGAAAGAAAAAAGAGTTAATATAAAATAATGAAATCAAATAATTTGGCTTAAAGTAAAAACAGCTAACTTAAACATGAAAAGAACGTTGGTAAATGTGGTGGCAATACAAAAGAGAAGAAGAATATCGATAATGAGAGAATGTCAAAGTATACATTTAACACATAATGAAGATTTACATTTCAAATAAACAATTAGGATCTGAGGCTTCAAATGTCACATTTTATAAACTGTTCATAAGACTTTTCAAACGCCTAACTAATCACACACGAGGTAAGAGTTGGAAAGAAAAAGGTACTTTAACATGTTTTACCATGTATTAATTACTTTGGAGTTATTTTTTCATCAGATTGTTTTGTTATGCAAACATGAAGAAGGAATTGCATTCGTGTAAAGAACTGCTAAAGAGGACATTCATTAATTACAAAATAAAACACACAAACACACAGATACGTTATTATCTTCCAATATTATTTAGATAACAGTACATCTGTGAAGAAATAAACCCCTCCCTTAAACGACAAATCTATTCAGATTTTAAAGTTCTGATAACCCTGTTATCATATGCCTCTATTTTACACAAAATATGTCTTTATTAAGTGAGACATACATTCAGTGCTATTTGAAAAATTCTGTAACTGTTAAACAAACTAGCGCCCAACAGCAATTAACGAATAAGCAAGGTACTAAGATAGAGCCATCGGGAACCTTAAGATTCAAGATTCAATAATCTATTGTCATTGTCACAGAAAAACAACAAAAACACATTCAGAGCCTCATTCAAACACAACAGTGTATAAATTGCACTAAAGAGTGTAAACAGACAACATGACAAGGCAGGGGGCCCTATGAGGTGGATTATCATCAGCAGTAATAAAGGTGTAGGTGAATGTTAGCTGCAACAATGTAAGTCCAGATCTAAGTTGTGGCAGGTGTGTAATATGGAGATTAGTGGGGGTCCTGGGCAGAGGTATGGGGGGCTTAACATTAGTAGTAACAAGATGTTGGTGAATGCTAGCTGCATCAATGCAAGTCTAGGTCATAGTTATAGCAGATGTGTAGGAGTGGTGGATGATGAGGGTCCTGGAGGCTGGAGAGGGGGGAAGTGTTTGTTAAGGAGTCTGGCAGCCTGAGGGTAGAGGCTGTTGGCCATTCTGCTGGTACGGGCAGGTAGTGACCTGTACCTCTGCCCAGAGGGCAGCAGGTGGAACAGGCATTCGCAAACAAATGGCATGTGTTTCACAGTACTGTGTTGACCGTAACTGAATCCCCAAGGTAGGAAGAAAAATAATTAATGTGGACTGTTCTTCAAATAGCCTATTTGACACATTCTTTTCGGTGTTTATACCTTGACTCGGTTTGACATGTTGCTATTTCCCAGTATAGCAGATATGCATGCAGATGGCAACTGGTATATCTGTAATTGATAAAGCACTTACCTTTTGTAACTGATGAAAGCACCAGAATATTCAATGGCTTTGACATTTTGCCAAAAAAATGGGTAGATAAGCCCTCAATAAAGTCATGTATTCTTAAAAGATGCTTATCATTTCATAATACGGTGATGTAAATTAAATAAAATACTGTGATAGAGCAGGCATCTGCAAGTATAAAAGGTTGGATCGAGAGAAATATTATTTTTTCACACTTAATAAGTTTAAAAAAAAAAGTTTTGATGGGTATCAAATAACTTTGCCAGGAAATCTTATAAATCTTGGGGGAAAAACACACAAGAGGCCCAACAATGCAGCAACACGTTTACCTACATTGCCATTTATTCTGATTTTTGGCTTTTGAATGATGTACCCAAAGGAAACTTTGATCTAATGATATCCTCAGTTTTTTGGCTCACATTTATTGCTGCAAAATTCAATAATGAAACCGAAAACCAACCAACACTGTCATAAAAACCTAAAATGAACACTGTAATAATAAAATAATAATAATAAACAGATTAATATATAGATTTATTATAAATATAATAAAATACAGATATAATAAACAAACAGATTCCCCAAAAGTTTTAGCTACAATAGCACAAATAATTCGATGGTGGCATTTTTCATGAGCCACAGTGGTAAACACCAGTGTGTGTCAAAAAGCTAACACATTATGTTTTTATGTCCATATTTACTTTAACAATTGCGGTTTAACTGAAAAGCTTGAATGGAAGCAAAACTCAAAGTCAATTCTCCCTCTATCTCGTCTCAAGAAAGTATCTATGAAATTAGCACAAACAAGTTTTTAAAAGACATATCCAATCTTAACTGAAGGCTGTTCTTTATGCCTTGTTTCACTCAGTAGTGTTTCTTTCTTTGGAAAGGTAAACTGTAGTTCTATTTCAGGCTCCTGATTTTCTTACTAATTTTCATGCACATAGAGGGAAAAACACTTCAATAAATCCTCATATAACAAAAAATTAAGCAAAGCATTATTGTACTGTTACATGTTCTTTCAATATTTGAAATTTTAAACCTTTTGAATTTTTTATATGTTTTCATCTTCATAGTTGCTTGCAGAATATATATTTAATTTGTTTTTCCGGAGGAGACTTACCTCATGATCCTGGTTCATGCATATTGTCTGATACTAATTTCAATTCATCAGCCAGTGTGCTCCCATACCCATGTGTCTTAAATTGCTGCAACATATGGCACAGGGATCTCTAGAGATATCTCAAATTCCTATTCTAATCCAATCAAAACATGAAAGCGCACTCCAACAATACACACTTGTCCTTCAGTTCCCTTTTAGCTCTATATTCATTCCTGAAGCCATGAGCAGAGAATAGGAATGTGTGATTATACTGTATAGAGCTGGTGAGGGGAGTGTGTCAAAGCGTGCATGCCACACAATGTGCCTGGAGAGATTGATGTTTTTGTCATCCACCTGCTTCAAAGCTGCAAAAAGCCAGCTGATGCAAACAGAGAAATCTAGCTAGGCAAGCTCACAAACAAAAGAGGAAGAACCTCAGTGGTCCTCTTTGCACATCTGTTTTGGAGGAATATCTGACAGCTTTGGTGTGATGCACACTGGGCTTAAATGAGTCTTGGGTCTCAGAGAATGGTAAGTTTTGAATGCCCTTTTTGTTCTGTAGGGATCCGGGAACAATTAATGCATTTGTATTTCTTTCTTTCTTTCTTTCTTTCTTTCTTTCTTTCTTTCATTCTTTCTTTCTTTCTTTCTTTCTTTCTTTCTTTCTTTCTTTCTTTCTTTCTTTCTTTCTTTCTTTCTTTCTTTCTTTCTCAAGGGGCTGCATCTGCAAAGGGAGAGGCAGCAGCAGCCACTCCTCCTTCCCTCTTTTACTCTGTCTTTGGCTCTCCTTGTCATGGCGAGCAAAATCTGCGTACGCGAGTGGCTTAATGACATTCCAGTTGCAAAAAAAGAAAAAAAGAAAGAAAAAGGGCGTGAAAATGTAGCATCGGGGATAGGGGCAGATGCATACAGGAAGTGAGCTCTCCGTTGTCTTACGGCTCTGATTGCTTATCCTCTTCTCTCTCTCGCTGCCTGGGCGATGTGGCCGACTCTGCCTCCAGCGCCGGGCTCCGTCTGGAAAGAAGTGATCTATGGGGCTTTGTTTATCACTGGCCATGGTCACTTCTCTGGAATGCAATTGGCTGGAACTGCACCGTGTGGGTCTTGCACCCTGCGTCTCTCTCTCTCTCTCTCTCTCACTCACTCTCTCGCTCTCTCTCTCCGTCTCTCTTTTTTTTCTCTCTCGCTGAGGCAAGTCGTGAGCAGGGGTGCCTTGTCCGAAGAGTTTTTTTCTCTTTCTCCGTTTTTTCTTTGTTGCTGCGATGCTTTGCATGATTCTGATGCCAATGAGCAATATTGTGTCAATGACTGGTGATTGATTGGCAGCAATCTACAGACTTATGTTTTTGTGGCTGCTCTCCTCTTTTTCTGTCTGTTTTGGGGCACTGCTTTGAATGTGCACATTTTACTGTCTCAGTATAGTTTTAAATGGTGTCTAATATCTGCCACTTCTAGTTCTTGGTGTCTACTTACAATTGAAGCTTAACGTTTGCAATACTTACTTTTATTTCAAGTATTGAAAGGGCAAAATAACACAAAATGGATATCTATCTTTGTTTCATTATTGGAATCACAAAGGCAATTTAAAATCAAACTTGGTAATTGTTGTGCTTTAGAATGGATTAAAATATCAGCATTGGGTTTTGATTGTGTCTGCTCTTTCTTTCTTTTTTTTTTTTTCTTGCTTTCCCCTAATATTTGCACACCCTACACTTTATATATTTTTATGCATATTGTGTGTGCGTGCCCGCGCACACGTATTTTTGGAGCGTGCTGCAACCTTAAACCCCTGCTGCTACCTGGTAGAATACACACAGATGCTTCCGCATGTTCACGTACACCGCCGTCCGACAGAGATTGTCAACCTCTCAGTGTGTGTGTGTGTGTGTGTCTGTGTTATAGCATTATATTTTAGCATGCATAATTTGTTTTTGTTTTAAAAAACGTTAAAATTGGACAGGTTTCATACATCTGTGTGTTTTATCTGAGGTTGATAAAATTTGTTTTTACTGGCGTGGCAAATTAGTTGAAGATGTTCCTTTTTGAATTGCAGGGACAAAATTCTGAATTGATAGACTGTAAAATAATCAGTGAAAGTAATGTGAGAAATTATTAGATACCTCCTTTCTTTTTATTTTCCAGGGGCTTAGATAATTCATATGAATTTAATAGTCCATTCATAATCCAACACATTGAGCTCTGGTCTTGATTGTTCTCTGAGAGGATCAATAAAAAGTGAAGTTTGCTGAGAGAAAGCACTATGTGTGTATGTGTGTGTGTACCTGCTTCTTCCCTGATTACTTGTAGCCCACCACTTTGCATCTCTTGCACATCAGTCAACGATACTACCACCAACAGGAATCCTTCCTCCCCGCAAAACCTCAACACACTTATTACTTCTAGAAAATCAAAGATAACCCTATCTATTGATACTATTCAGGACATTTCATCATCTAAAACCAGCCCTCATCTCCTGGAGGTGAAAACCAAACATAAGTATGTGGATGCAGTACAAGTCCACTTGAGCTGATTAGTGTGTGAAGTGTACTTGTTAGGCACACATTGAAGTATGCTTGTTATATATCCAGCCCTCATGCTTTATTACTGCCGGCACATTATTACCAACAGCTGTGTACGGAGACACTGATGGGATCTGATGTGTTTGGTGACTAATGGAAATGGAGAAATATTAGCAGCTCCTGTTTTGGCACTGGCCTGCACTAGAATTTAAGAGAAAAGTGGATATGACTGGGATTAAATAATTTGTGGGAAACTCATCTACTGTCTGAATTGCCCCATTAAACTAAATAATGTTCTCTGAGTTTCATATTTACTCAAAAAATAATTTCCCCTGTGATTTGATTTATCACCTTTTCTTTTTGCTTATTAATACTTGCTGTCTTCTTTATAAAACTATATGTAGACTCCATGCATTTAATAAAAGCAAAAAACAACAACCAAAAAAGCTGTTATTGTGCCAGTAAAACTATCACTGCTTTGAAATCAATTTTTGGGGGGATGGGGGTTGTTGATGTGCGAGTGGTGTAGTAGCCTGCTGCGATTCTCCATCTGGCCTGTGCCGTATTGGAATGGTCCATCATCCTTTACCATGCAGGCCCAGTATAAGCTTCACTTTAAAGGATCAATTCTTTTATTATTGAAGTCGCTCTCTGCAGTGCAGGCTAATACATTCTGCATTGATCCCCCCACCTTCTTCCTTCATTCCCCTGCCTTCCCTCTAACCAAAACCCTTTATTGCCATTCCTTCCGGCAAGGCTTGCATTTAAAAAGATATGTTCGACAGAATAAAGATTTTACAGTGACTGGAGGACAAATAAGCCCTATAAACTGAGGAATTGGTATTTTAGTTAGAAGGAAAAGACAGAAGAGAATGAGGAGTTGCCAGCAGGCGTTTTGAATATGATTATCAGCTTTGTGGGGCGAAATTGAAATCATAAGCATAAGGAAAATACCTGGTAATTAAAACTGTCTCGCTGTGCCACAGCTATGATAACTTCTCTGAAAAGTATGTGCGAGTTTGTTTCTTTCTGGATGTAGATATTGTGGTTGCACATTTCAGTTAGGTTTAACATTAAGGATTTGAGAATATCTGATCGTATCTGACAAAATATGACTGTAAACTTGTCATGGTTTATGTATGTGCTGGTGTGACAAAAGCCTGAGATTTCAATGAATTATTGTTACTTTATTGATAACTATGCATGTTCTTCTGACTCTCAAGGTGTTTTCCACAAGGCTGAGAAGCAGCTTGCGTATTCATTAATCAGTTCATACTATAAATCATTAGCCTTTTTCCCTGTATTGCACTCATAAAGAAAAATGTCACATCATGTTTTAACTGAATGCTTCTTTGGTTTTGAGAAAACATTGTGGCCCGCAGAGCAGCCACAAAGAGAATGGTGTGGCTGTATCAAAATCAAATCCTGAAGCTTGTGCCAAAGCCTTATTGAACAGTGAAGCCAGCAGTTGAGGACATTAATGATCTGGACCCACTTGGGTCTGGTGCTCTACGCCCACAGGCTAGCCGCTCGATCTCCAATCAATAGCTTTTTATTAAAATTGTTTGCTAGGCAACACAAATCCATATTGTTTTGCCTTGGACAGGGGCACCCAAGTGAAATATGTTGGACATATTTATATTTTTTTTCCGGATGAATGCAGAAAATGATTGTATGACATGCATGAGGAATAAAAAAAAACAAGGATGTAGTTGGGCATTATTGGAATATCCATTTCATCATTGATTTTCATAAGAGATGCATTTGTGATTATCTTATTCTCTTTTCCCTCAACAAGGTTGAATTACATATCATATTATCCCTGGTATTAAGGCAATATTAATAACACAAGTAATTATCATACTTACGTCTAATGGTGTGCTGCGAGGGCCCTATTGATTCCACTGAGATGCATCTAGAGGAAAAAAGCCTGAAGCTTTGCCTGACGACAGGCGTTGCCAGTGTATCGACTCTGGGGTGGTAGCGGCTTCACGTGAAATAAGAACAACAGCAGAACACAAGTCCTCCATCTGCATTTAATGGCATTTCATACTCGGAAATTACAGCTGAGGTAATTTGGCAGGATTGTCATTTATTCTTCTTCTATTAGAGAACCTCAATGTGTTCCTCTCTCTAAAAAGTTTATATGGCTGTGCTTTTTTCTTTTGTTACTAGATTTTATTTCTTAAATGGTCACTATACATGCACCAGCATAAAGACTGATTGACTCACAAGGGGTTAGTTCTTTCTAACCTTACAAAAATATAAATAAAATGCACTGGTATTTGTCACACAGAGCCACTGCTAGACAAGACCATATTTGGTAATTTCAATGCTTTAGATATAGAATATAACTGAGAATCTCATTATAAGTTTATGTATGTTTAGGATTATTTTCAGCACCTTTATTCACTTAAGTGCTGTAAAATGAAAACCAAGATTTTTAGATGTTTGAAACTTTCATGCAAGAATGTACTTTTTTATATTATTCATATATTCCATGTTGTTCTCCGAGTCTTCTTTACTCTATTGCCACTTGTCCATTTCATCACGCCTCATCAAATCGCTGAATGTCTTTTGTTTCCTTTGAGGGGGAAGAAGACAGCCTAGTGTAGTTACCAGTGCCTGCCAAAGGAGGGCAACATTATGTCAGAATTGTCCCCTCCCCCCCCCGACAATCCGTAGCCTTCAATAGACCCGTGCAGGCCAGTGAGCAGAGAGGTTTGGGGTAAACTAAGGAAAGACTGTGGTGTTGTAGGTGCTGGGTGAAATATGTAAGTAGCAATAATTTACATTTATGGCTAGAACGGCTTCCCCTGCGCTGTCAGTCTGTAGTTCAAAGCTCTACTCCACTCTCCTGGCAACAAAGCGAGTTGTCTTGTCACCTGATAGCATGGCGGAGTGGATGAAGTTCTTGCTTCAATATGGTGGTCTGTCTATAATAAAAAGACAAAAAAAAACAAACAAAAGGGGGTGATGGTGTGGTGGGAGTTGAGGCTAGATTCCATATATCTCCCTTCATCCTTACTGGGAAACAGTAGTGGTTCCAAAGCCCCTATCCTCTGAATGAATCATGTTCCTTGTCAAGGACATGCAGTGACAGATCAGTCTTTTGCATTGATTAAGATTTTTAGATTTATCATATCTGCATCTGCTACCTCATGCAGAGACCTACTCATTTTCCCGCATTCTCATTTTTTGATGAGGTGAAATGGTGGCTGATGCTTTTTTATTGAGAACAAGAGCAGTAATAGATCAGACAGCAACAACTCCTTTCGCCACCCCTTGGTTTTGGGCTGTAAAAATGCCACAGCCTGTTTGTTCTATGGTGTGACAGCAATAATCGTATGACAGATGCCATACCAGCTAGACCCCTTGGTACCAATGGCCCCACATACCCAACCCTATCATTCATCTCCCGTTGCAAACTGAAAGACTTTACCCTGGTTTGGCGACAGGAGTCAACCACTGAGGACAGGCTGTATTAGTCCAGTGGATGGAGTCCCCTGCAACCAGTCATCGTATTTTCATGACGTCAGTCCTCTTCTGAGCAGCAGAGAGAAAGTGATAGTTTTTTGTGGCGCAGTGCTTCCTCTTTGTTCCCTACCAGGCCAGTTTCAGGAAGCCAGGGTCAGCTGTATTTACCACAGTGGCCAGTAGAGGGCGACACGCCTTTTGTTGGGCTTCAGCAGGCCTGAGCTAGTCACATTTTCCCCCCATATTAAAACCAGCAGCTTATATTGAATACCTATATCTGTGGACAGTTATCAATAGACACAAGACATAATTACGTGTATTGTAATTAATTCCAGACAGAGTAACAACAGGAATGTGTACAATGCTGCCCCTGGAGACATTCAGATTATGTAGGGCACGCATCATAGTAAAAATGTAACTGGTTATGACTTATGTACCTGCAGCTTAGTCATGGAGTTAATATTCCGGATAAAAAAGGCAAAATTCTAAATTACCTCTTATTCTGGTTTCATTGTTTTATACTTGCCTTTTTCAGTCAATTCTCTATTTCCTGTCTTGATATTCTTTTAATGAAATAAGTTAATAATGATGAAGAAATGTAGTTCTAATTATTCATATATCATTGACCAAAAACTTATAATAAGCTAAAAGGTATTTAACCCATAAAAGTATATGTGATCAAAAACAGATTCTTCAACGTGCCATTCTCAACATTTTCCAGATACTAGTTAAGTGTTAAATATATCACTTTGAGTTACATATCCACATTTTGTCAAGACAAGAATGATTGCTTCATTAATAATTATTGTTGAATCAACAACAAACGAATAAACAAAGAAACTGAAACAGACTTTCAGACAATGTCAAAATGAGAAAGCCAAACTTACTTAACTTTTGACATTATTTTTCCTGATATTTCAACTAGTGACGAGGCAGACACTCATCTTGAAAGATAATGGTTGTGGCAAAGATCTGGCAAGAGAGGATATAGATTACCTATCTGCGTAAAAGATATTCTAGCCCCCCATCCATCACCCATTGAAAATTGAACACTTTAAGCGGTAAATGCAGTACAACATGTAACAAATTCGACTTAGTACTATCTTCATCTATTACTCTAATTTTGATAGAATTCATATGGAGGTTTGTTTATGTAATATATCTTATCATTGAAATGTTTTTACAAAAAGACCTGATACATTATTTATTAATCAGGCAATTGATACAAAGGAATAAACAACTTTTGTGAAATTACTGAAATAAAAATCTGTTGGTCTTCCTGTTGCTATGGTTGAATGTTTGAAATTCACCTTTTAGGGTGATGGATGTGTAGTTTGATATGAGTTAGCTGTTTTAAATTTATTTTGTATGAAATGTACATTTTGAGCTTTATAAAAATTGTAGTTATAGAAGTGGGCAGTCACAAGCAGGATTCATTTAATTGCAATTATGTTTCTTAGCCAATTATTGTCCAATCCATGAGATACAGATGAATACATTTAATTGGAATAAAATCCATATATTCATGCATCTTAAGAATTTAGCTAAAGAGGGATTTTTGTTCACATTTTTGGGAAAATAGATTTTATGATCACATGACAACTAATAATATATTGTTTGTGCTTTAATAGATGTTCAGAAGGACATTTAAATATGTTGGAGGATCTGATTTATATTTTATCCATATTGTGACATTTCACTGGTAAGTTGGTGCTTCTTTATTGTTGTTCAAGAAGAAAAAAGTCCAAACCCACTATGTAAAACTGTGACAGGCCTCATCCAGACTTTTCCCTCACTTCCCCAACAGTCTCAAACACACGCACACGCACACGCACACGCACACGCACACATACGTACACACACACACACACACACACACACACACACACACACACACACACACGCACACACACACACACACACACACACACACACACACACACACACACACACACACATAAACACTTGAACTATTCATTTCTTCTCCTGTAATATTTCTAATCTTGTGCAAACTATGCAGGCAACAGCAGGTGCACTGTATGGTATACAAATTCCAATCAGGTTAATTTGTGAAACAGTCCCAACAAATACCTGTCCTGCTGTTATAGTTCACCCAGGCACATAAACAGCTGAAATTCTCTTCTTGAGACAACTAGCATGTAAGTGTATATTTTATTATTAGAGTCTTTCCTCCTTTCTTGTCAGGTTTTTGTAGAACATTTAGCTAATTGATTATCACATGCCTTGGCCTTATCAGCAAACCGCCATTTTGTAAATGAATATTCAACTGAGATTTCTCCTCTCTTCGTCTTTGTAGTACATTATTTGTGGACAAAATATGCAAACGTTGAGAAAGGCAGCTTGCTTTTCTGCCTTGCTGTCTAATTACATTTTGCGCTTGCACCTATACAGAGGCACGGCATGTATTTATGGCAGAGAAGAATGAATTCACACACTCCCCCGGCTGCAATCGTATGCCAGGCATCTGCTTATGCAGTGGCTCCTTCCCCAACCGTCAACACACATAGACACACATGCAGGACCTTTGGTGTGTATGAGGAGACTGAATCTAGTTAAAAAATTAGAAAGATGCCTAATCGATTCCTGCCTCTCCCCCAAAAAACAAAATAACAAAGAACAAAAACAAAGCAAAACAAAAGAAAACAAACACAGACATACCACCTTTGTTATCGTCTGTGTGATCAGTTTGACTCATTAAGTTTACATTTGCATGATGCCTGGGGGGATGGTGATGGCAGTGGGGAAGAGAAGGGATAGAGAGAGGAAGTACTGACAGGTTGAGAAGATGGGGTGTTGGGATCAGAGAATGAGGAGTGGAGTGACAGTGACAGTGACAGTCATAAAGCAAGAGATGTGGGGGCGTCTTTTATCTGAGATGTCCCTTGTCGTAATGTATGTAGATGCTGATTGAAGTTTGCAGTGTGTACCTGTGCCTGGCAATGCCCTGTGCTGTACTTTTACTTGGAAATAAAAGACAAACCAAAAAAGCAAAAACAGAACCACATTACTTTGCCCAGTTGGGCTGCTGCAGCTAATCATTCCTGGCAGGACATACTCCGCTTTAATTTTACCCATAATGATGAGGGGCGAAATGATACTTTAAAGAGCAGAGGAGAGACGAAGCAAAAAAACGGGAAGAAGAAAAAGAAAAGGGAATCCAAAAGAGTGAAGAAGGGACATGGGAGAAGCCGAGAGAAAGTGGAAAAGAGAGAGAGAACGAGAGCGAGAGAGAGAGAGAGAGAGAGAGAGAGAGAGAGAGAGAGAGAGAGAGAGAGAGAGAGAGAGAGAGAGAGAGAGGTGTGAGGGTGATTAGGTGTACGGGGGGTCTTGGGGGGGGGGGGGGGTGGAACACTAATCCTTGTTTTGGGTGGAGATTTTTTCGCGGGAGAGGGCCCCTTTTTCCGC